>RJWH01000463.1:0-600000 GCA_004363575.1 Solenodon paradoxus
TCCTCCTCCCTCTCTGTCTCTCTCTCTCTCTCTCCATGCCCCCCCCGCCACCGCCCCGTAGGCTTCTAAGGCTAACCAACAAGTATTAGACTCATGATGGGACTGCTTCGGTTTTTATGTTTCTTCTGGTAGAGCCTTTTATTAGCTTCCGACTGCCACTTAAAAAAATTATGTTCAATTTTCTGTCTTAAAACAATAGGCATATTTTTGTCACAATGTTGGAATTTCAGGGTCCAAGCAACATTACTGAGCTAGAGTCATGGCATCTTCAGCTCCGGGTCTTTATATTGTCTTTAGGAAAGAAATCATTGCTTTGCCTTTGCTAATGTCTGGAGGCTATCATAGCCCTTGATTTGGGGACCCTTCCATGAAGGTTTCCTTTGTCCCATTGCCTGCCTTGCTGTGACCTTCTTACCTCTTTCATTTAAGAACTTTTGCCATTGCATTGGGTTTAGTGGGATCATCGGGAATAATCTTCCCATCAAAAGATCCTGAACTGAATCACATTTGCAAGGATTCTTTTGCCAGTAATTTACTTTATTCATAGGTTCCTGGAACTAGAATGTGGGATTTTGGAGTGAGATGGAGGATGTTACTCAGTCTACCACAAACCTCAATCTTAGGCAGCAACTATAAACCTGGGCATGTGCATGTTGTCCATTCAGCATCCTATACCACTAGCTAGAAGTCACCAAACTGCTTCCTGTGCTGGGTTTTGTGAGCACAAGAGTTCCTGTCCCTTCCTGGAGTTGAAAGTCTTATATTTTGTATTGGGCTGAATCTTGAGCTCAAAGATGTTGTAACTAACTCTCTCTCTCACATACACACACACACACACACACACACACACACACACACACACACACACACTCATACACTCCAAGCTTCTTTCATAAGCAGTGCCCGAAACCCTGGGAAGGAAAATGTCCTGTCTTCTTAGAATGGCAGATGCACTTTTTCTGTTCCTTCTCCTGAAGCAGAGGATTTTTTATGTTCATGGGGGAGGTAGGTTTTGTTCTCCCTTACCTAGTAGACCAGAGTTTTTATTTTGCTTTCTTTTTAGCTTACAGTTTTGGTTTCTAGGTTTTGTTTGTTTGTTTGTTTGTTTGTTTTTAATAGTAGAGAGAGGCACAAGGGAAGCTGCTTAGATCTGTTCCAGAGGTGAGCTCATCACTCTCACATGTTTCACATCCAAGCACAGGCAGGGCTGTGGAAGGGGATTATCTTTGTTTCCCTGTTCGGACACACTTTCACCAAATCTTGGAATGAATGACATGATGGATCATTTTTTCAGGGGGCTTCTCTGTGCCTTTTAGTATGCTAACAATGTCCCAGATCTCTACCCACTAGGTACCAGTAGTACTCTACATCACTTCTCTTTTACTGCAAAACAAATCATCATCAGTGCAAGGACTTAACATAAGACACACATTTACTAACTGTTTCTATGGGTCAGAGGTCAGGCATGGCTTAGCTGGGCCCACTGTTCAGAGTCCCAGAAGGTTGCAGTTGAGATACTCACTGGGCTGTATCCTCACCTAAATCTTGGAATCTGCTTTCAATCAAAGATATTGATTGACAGTTTCGGTTCCTTGAAGTTACAGGACTGAGAACTGCAATTCTTTTGATTGTTGTTGTTGTTTGTATTTCTTAATTTTTATTTTTTATAGCAATATTTATTCTTTTGTTCAAAATGCTATATTCATTTTGGGATATTGAAACCACTTCTCAGTCCATATTTCACACCAGGCACACCACCAGAGTTCCAGTTTCCTTTACCACATTTACTTTTCTACCAACCCCTACTCCCGTAACCACTGTTCTGTGTCCTGCTGTTTTCGTTGGAACTTACGTGATCATTTATGAACTTCATAATATTCCACACATTCGTGAAACCATCTTGTATATCTATTTTTCTTTCTGGCTTATTTCACTAGCATGATTCCTTCCAGTTACATCCAGATTGTTGCAAATGGCACACTTTCATCTTTTTCGACAATAGCATAGGATTCCATGGAGAATATATACCAGAGCTTCTTCATTCAGTCATCTGTTGACGAGCATTGCTTCTGTCTTGGTTATTGTGAACTGTGCTGCTATAAACAAAGAATTGCCATTATTTGTTTTCTAATTAGAGATTTTGTATCCTCTGGCTATATAACCAAGTGTAGGATTGCTGGATCAAATGACAGATCCATCTTTATTTGCTTGAGGAATCTCCAAACTGCTTACTAAAGAGGCTGCACCAAATGCATTCCCTCCAGCAGTGTAGGAGGGTTCCTTTGTCCCTGCACCCGCTCCAGTACCTGTTATTTCCAGTCTTTATCATCTAGGCTATTTTCAGTTGTGTGAGGTGGTATCTCATTGTAGCTTTCAATTTGGATTTCTCTAATGATGAGTGATGCAGAATTTTTTTTTCAGGTGTCTGTAGGCCATCTGTGTGTTTTATTTAGATGTGTCTATTCAACTAGTTTGCCCAATGTTTTAGTGTTTTAGTGTGTCATTTTTTTACTTTTGAGCAGTATGAGCATTTTGTGTGTTTTGAATTTTAAGCTCTTATCTGATATATGTTGTCTGAATATCTTCTCCAATTCTGTGAGTTGTATTTTTATTTTCTTTTTTGGTGCTGTTGTCTGATTTTGGAATCAGGATAACAGCCTCATAGAACATGTCTGGGAGATTTCTCTCCTCTTTAAATTTGTGGAAAATTTTAAGGATGGTGATTAAATCTTCTTTGACTGTTTGGTAGAATTCATTGGTGAAAACATCTGGCCCTGGAATCAACTTTTATTATTGCTTTAATTTCTGTGCTTATGATTGGCATGTTTATGTTGTCTGTATCCTGGTTCAGTTTTGGTAGGATGTAGGAGTCTAGATATCTGTTCATTTCTTCACGATTGATATATTTGTCAGCATGTAGGTATGTGTCATCATCTCTCAAGTTTCTTTGTATTTCATCGATATCAGTTGTGATTTTACATTTTTAATTTTTGACTTTTGTTATTAGGGTTTTCTCTCTCTTTGTGAGCCTAGTGAGGGTATATCAGTTTTGTTTATTTTTTAAAATAACCAGTCCTTGTATTCATTGATCATTTGGATGGTATTTTTGTTTTTAATTTCCTTTATTTATGCTCTTATTTTTATTATTTCCTTTCTTCTGCTGATTTTTGCTTTAGCGTGTTCTTTCCTCCTTTTATAGTTCCCTTAGGGGAGTGAAAAGGTATTTAATTTGGGCTCTCTCCTGGGTTGTATGTGTATAGCTATACATTTTCCTCTCCAAATTGCTTTAGTTGCTTGACATTCTGGGAGTGCATCTCTAAATTTTAATTTCTTGGTAAGTTTTTGTTTCCTCTTTGACTTCATATAGGTTCAAGGAGACTTTTTCTGGAGCGTGTTGTTCAGTCTCCACATCTTTGTGTTCTTCCACTTGTGCTCTTTTAGTTCATTTCTAACTTCACCCCCTTGTGCTCAGAAAACATGCTTTCTATGATTTCAATCTTGTCAAATTTGCTGACACTTGTTTTGTGTTCCAGGATGTGGTCTTCCTTTGAATATGTTCCATGTATGCTTGAGAATAATGTATATTTTTTGTTGGAGTAGAATGTGCTGTTTGTCTATTATATCCAAATAATCTATTATTTCAATTAAGCCCCTGATTTCATTGTTGATTTTCTGTCTGGATGATCTGCCAATTGATGTAAGTGAAGTGTTGAATTCCCATGCTATTGTAGTATTACAGTAAATGTCTGCCTTTAGCTTGTTATATTTATTTATTTTTTTATTTGCATATTTAACTGGTTCCTTATTGGGTGCATATATGTTGATGATGGTTATTTCCTCTTGATGAATTACAGTTCACCATGATGTAATGACCATCTTGTCCTTATGAGACCATTTGTAGTTGGAAGTTTATCTTGTTTGATACTAGTATTGCAGTTCCTGATTTCCTGTCTTCAATGTTGCTTTGATTTATTTTATCGCTGCCATTGACTTTTGATCTATATTTATCTTCAGATCTGATATGCATTTCTTGTAGGCATAAAATTGATGGGTTCTCTTTTTTTGATCCAGCCAGCCACTTTGTGTTTTTGTTTGGTGAGTTCAGTTCATTCACATTTTGTATGGTGACTGAAATGTATGGCATTATTACCGACATATGAGTCTTTGTTTTCATTTGATTTTCTCTGTTACTTCATTTCCTGTTTGTTCAATTTGCTTTTTTCATTTAGATGTTTCTCAGTGTCTGTTCTGTTAGTTTCACCTGCCTCCCAGCTATGTACCTCTTGGGCTTGGATGTTGGACTTTCCCTTAAATTATCTTTGACTGTTCTCCTTCATGTTCATCATTCATGAGCTAATATCATTTCATATTTATATATTTATATAGGATAGTTGATTTTCTTTCTCCCTTTAGAGCTTTTTAGTTCTGTCTTGTTGATCTCATCTTTGTTTCTGCTTTTGCTTCCCTGTTTCTCGCCATTATTGAAACTTGGTGAGTCTTTGTTTTCATTTTCTCTTTGTAGGACCACTTTCATGATTTCTTGTATGGCAGGCTTAGTGATAGAAAAATAATTAACTTTTTGTTTGTCGTTGAAGATATTATTTCTTCATCACATTTGAATGATATTTTTCCTGCGTAGTGTATTCTTGATTAGGAGTTGTCATCTTTCAGTTTCTTGAAAATGTTGTTTCACTCTTCTCACCTGTATGGCTTCTGTTGAAAATTCTGATGATAGCCTGATGGGTATGCATTTCTAGGTTATATATTTTTTTAGCATGCTTGAATAATTTTTATTTTTCATTGAATCTTGCTAATTTACTATGATTTGTTTGCATGTAGTTGTTCACATTTAAGAATTTTGGTGTTTTCTCTGTTTCTTGAATCTCCATGCACCCTTTTTGTGATAGAAGTGGGATATTGTCTGTTATTATTTCTTTAAATAGGTTTTCTGCCTCTTTCTTTCATCTCCTTCTGGGACATTTACTATCCTTACGTTTGTTCTTCTCATATTGTGTAATATTTCTCATAGAGTTCCTTCATTTTTTCTCAATCTGGTTTCTCTATCCTCTATCATTCGGGTTGCCTCTGTTATCTTGTCTTCAATTTCTGACATTAATTCTTATGCTAGATTGTGTCTGTTTATGGAAATTTTCATCTTCATTTCCTTGACTATATCTTCATCTCTAGTATTTCTGTTAGGACTTTCTTTAATGGTCCCTATCTCCTTGGTGATGTGTTCCCTTTGATCTGTCACTTCTTTTCTGAGATCTTGCAATTATCTTAGGTGGGTAGTGTGTTCTTCTTATATCTCATTCAGCTTTTTTTTTAATAACTATTGTTTTGAACTCTTTTTCTGATAGGTTTTCCCAATCTATATCAATGGAGCTCTTGTTCAATGAATTCTTGGCATCTTCCTCTTTTTGAGTCATTTGTGTCTTTTTTAGTGACTTACGTTAGCCATGGCTTTTTTTAATTTTTTTTTTCAATGCCTTGAATATGGTCTTGTGGCTTTCCTTTTCTTTTATTTTAGATTTATTCTCCTGAATGATGATGATGTGGCAGGTGCCAGCCCCTTGATTTCTGTGGGGTTCTGCTGTCTTGGATACCCTTTTGAGGCAAGCTACTGAAGCTATTTCAGGTGGTGTCTGAGGATTTTGCCCCTTTGCAGTACAGTGAATTTAATAGGCGGACCAGGTGTTGACTGTGAGCTGGGTTCTCCAGTTACCCAGCATATGTCTTTAAAATCACTGGTCTTAGGTTGGGGCACCATGAGAATCTGCAGGTCCTGAAGCCTAGGGGCCACTTGTTCCTGGCAGTACTTGAGCAGGATGAGGAGTCAATGTCATTAGAGAGAAGAGACTTAGCACATACAGGTTTTAGTCTGCTGGAGCCAGACCAGCAGTGGTACTGAGGCTCTATACACAGACTCGTGGTCGATGGGATACTGTGTGCAGAAGTTCAGTATGTGCTAGGTTTCAGGTCGAGGCCAGTTATGCTGTCTCCACTTCAGCCTGAAAGGGGTATGTTGTCTTTTCCTCTTGCTTGAGCAGGGTCCCCCTTGTCTCCTCCCTTGGGGCTGCGAGTGAACCTACCTGGTCTTTGGCTGGACTTTGGACTTGGGGGTCCATAGGCAGTATTTTTATCTCCTGAAGTCAGTCAGGCTGCAGCCTCTCCTGGGACTGGGTTACCCTTCCTCGTGCTGTTTGCAGGGATGCATGCAGTCATTCACATGGACTGCTTCTATGCAGGCACAGCCACTCCTGTTCAGGTCTTAATGACACTTCACCTAGGCAGGCATAGAGCACTTTAGTGACAAAGAGGCTGCAACCTCCCCGCAATACCTTGCTTCAGATTTGCTGTGTTCCCTCATACACGGTGTGCTCATACACGGGCCTGGCCACCCCTGTTTAGGTCTGGCATGGCTTTCTCCTCATGGGTAGGCATTGTGTGCACAGAATCTCCCTCTCTTAGGGAAAGGTATGGGGCAATCATTGGGATAGGACCACTCCTTCTAAGACCAAACAAACCACGTGTGAGGTTGCTTGTCTTCAAACCACATATGAGGTTTGAGATCTCCTCTCCTTGGGGTGGGTGACTTTCACAGGCTTGTGGGGTCCACGCTCTTCCTCTGGTCACTTTGCTAACTCCTGGCTGCTAACTGGTAGTGTCTCCCCAAGCTGCCTCCTCTCTGATGTAGTCTTTCTCTTGCAAGTCAGTTGTTTAGGTGTCGCTAGGTTTTGTTCATCTGAAGAACCATTTATATTTGTAGATTCAGATATTTCTTAGAGTGTGAAACAAAGATTCTCTTAAGTCGCCATCTTAAACTGGAAGCAAGACCCTCAATTTTTAAATCCTGCCATGTCATCCTTTCCTTATGTTGTTCATATCATAGCAGCTTGATTCTTCAATGTGAGAGTGAGACAGAAAGAGAATGAGAGAGAGAGAGAGAAAGAGAAAGAGCGGGATGGAGTGAGGTAGAGAGAGAAAGAGCCTTGATCTGCAGACATGATGGACTCTCATGATGAAAAATTCATGGAAGTGACATCCCATCACCTTTACCTTTATGGTTGGTTAAAAACAAGCCTAAGGTTCTACACTCTCTCAAAGTGATAACACAAGTGTGTATCACTGGATGATGTGTGTTTCCAGTACTCCACAATAGTTGTGACAACCAAAAATTTGTACAATAACAAATATCCCTCAATGGGTACAGTTCCCTTGAAGTAAGAATCATTGTTATCAAGTTACTATCATTGATATTTGGGTCTTCATTAAAATGTTAGCTGATTTTTGCTTAAGTTTCCTGTGCTACCTCCAATGTTTCACATAGATGAAGCCATTTGTGTTCTTTGGAATTCCATTTGGAATTTTTTGGAATTCTTTGGAATTCCATTTATCTTATTTTTCTTATGACTTAGCTTGGCTAGGATTAAATAGATTGCATGATATTGTAGGTAATGTGTGTTTTCTCATTGCTAATAAAGAAATAATAATCTCCAGTGGCTTTCTAAATTTTTCTACAAATTTCTCAAATTAGGAATGTCTGCTATTTTATCACATAAAAGGTAAAAACTGGAGCTATTACTCCAGCAATTGTAAATTTCTATTATTTTATTGTTTCAACAAATGGTTACCCATAACTTGTGTGAATTACTATATAATGCTTCATATAGTAAAAAGAAGCTTCTGCTCTAAAGTATCTAATTATATGAGCCTTTCTAATCTCTGTCTGGTGCCATATATTGAGAAATATGGCCCACAATAAGGAAGGATACTTTTTCATGGGCTTTCTATATTACAGGAATATAAAATGGAACTACTATTTTTCTGTGAAACTGTTGATATCTTTTAGATATTTACTTACTTTAGACTCAGCAAAATCCATTTTAATTAATGATACATCTTTATTATCATAGAAAATAGCATATTTAAAACTATTAAATGTTAAAATGAGAAATCTTGGTAGTTTATACTTAATTATAAAAATGTGTTTTATTTCTTTTTTAAATAACAAACATTTTATTTTTTTAAATAGGTGGATTGAACATTTCAATAACTTTTTTTTTAGATCAAGGATAACATTTATCAATTTACTATGTATATCTTATTGTTTCTAAGATACTTCTGACTATTAGGGATATCCGTGCATTCTAGTAGCTTATCCTTTAAAACATTGATGCAATCCACCCAGAAATAATTAGGGAATGTACTATATACGCACTCATTTATTATGTGGCTGGATTAGCTGAAATGTATTAGGGTATATCCATAAAGGTGACTTTTTATAGGTCAAAAAGTTAAACTGCTAGCCTAAAAAACAGGAAAAGTATTAAGTTTATTTCTTAATGCTGAAATTATTTAGAAGACCTATTTGGAATAGTTGAAATCATGTGGAGTTGACAGTATTTTATTCAAATGTAAAGATCTCATCATTTGTCTATATCACCCCACTGTTTTTAAAAAATATTTGCTCTGATATATTTTATTTCTTTTTAAACATATTTAGTAGATTGTTATGTTTGATAAATGCATTGTTATGGAAACTATATGTCTACAATCACAACTCTGAGGCAATTTTAATAAAAAATTATAGAACAGAAACACAAAATAAGGGATTCGAATATAGATACATGTTAACCACAGCAGTCAATACTGATTTGTAGATTTTTTTTGCCTTTTAGAGAATACTTATCTTCTTACTTTGCCTATTCTATTCTTTTGTCATATTCCTGTGATATTTTTATGCCCTTGATTTATTTTTTTGCCTTTTATTTATAATAATAGAAAATGTATCATGTTTATTGTATTATCCAAGTTGCTCCAATGTATTGTATTAGCTATAGAGTGTGAGCATGATAGAATATAATTTTGTCCCTTTCTTTGTTTCTCTCTTTATCACTATCCTCTTTCATTCCTTGGAACTCACACTATAAAGCCCATTTGTTAGTGTCTCTCTGAAGGCAACAACTTTCCATTTCAAGCTGATGTTATCTGTTCAACTGCCTTTTTCCTCCAGAACATAGTGAATTAGTTTCAAATTGGCTGAAAACCTCTTGTTGTCTGTTTTTATAATTGAACTTCCCAGAACCCATCACAAATTTTTATTCTTCTTAGTGGGAACTAACCCTTGGGATTTGTTCTCCTTGAGCCCTTACATTTATTTTGTAGTGGTTTTCCCCTACAGTGGTTTAAGTCTTATGTGACCTAGATTTATGGAAACTTTAACACTGTAGTCACTCTCCTTATGGTATTTATTTCTTATTGTACTGGGACTCAAATACTGATAGCTATTATTATTTTTAGTTGCATGAATATTTGCATATTCTAAAATAAAACAAAGAGCTGTATAATTTTATTTTTATACTCAATTCAGTAATCACATATATTAATAAAAACTAATTTTCTTGTTAAAACATGGCTTTCTTTTTTACTTTAGTAAAAAGCAGCTAAATATTTTCACTTGTTATGATTAACAAGTAACTGTCCATAATCAAAAATTAACTTATGTTTTACCTACTGTTTTTTATTGTATGCTTTTATTAAGTTAATTAAGATTATTTTAGATTATAAATTAATTTTAGGGACATTCATTGTTTGCTTATTTAAGACATCAGTATTGGACATTTTAGAGTTGAGTTATTAAAATAATTCACTCATGTCCTGAGGAGGGTGGTCACATAATGAGAGGAGCATAATGTGTGACCACTTTTTCCTGAGTCATGAGTCTAGACAGACCCTTGGAACTGAACTGTAGACGTGCTGAGGCTATTTTCATTTATTAAATGATAACCCATAATAAATGATGGGTATTTTAAGATGTTCATTCCTTCATCTAAGGAGAAAACATACTTGTACTTGGTTACTGTTATACTGAAACTTTGTGACAATGTCCCATCTGAGAACAAAAATAAACAAAAACAACCACACAAAACCCTCAAAACCGAAATCTTGAGTCTGCTGATCTCAAAGAAAAGTTCATTCATTACCACATTTCAGACCCTTAGATAACAGATTTGGCTTGATTTGGGTGCATAGTTTGAGAATAATTATTGTAGTACTCACTTTGTGGCATGCTTTGAGAATTTGTCAAGCAAAATCACTGAGATTGTAATGAATGAAGTTTTTCATTCACATTAAATGCAGAGATGTTACCACAGAGAGCAGGACCTGAGAGAGGGAACTGTTTGGGAAAGTAAAAAATAACTTTCTTTGCTGAAGTGTTTGACCTGATTTAGCATCCTTCTTAACCTCCTGAACTTTCTGAAAGGCAGAAGAGAAAGCTAAAAGTGGTAATAATCCTCTACGAATGAATGAGGACTAGGTTGATTTCAATGCACACTCACAGGACAGATGTTTTAACTAAGAGAGAATTCCAAGCAGTGTCAAGGGGAGGGAAAGCATCTTAGTCTGTCATTAAGTGATAGCTAAACCATAAATATGTTTAATACCTGAGATTTAATTTCTAACTGCTAAATATTCTTCATGTAAGACTTTTTCCTCCTCTAAATTTGGAATCTACATATTCCTAGCAATTCATATACTTCAACTATTGCTAGATCAGTACATATCCACATCCCTGTACATATTTAAAGATTATTGATGTTATCATATGTAACTAATGAGCTAGAGTTAAAGCTTTGATTCTATTAAAGTATTAATTCTCTATTAAGTATCCTGCATTGATGAGAATTCTATTCTTGTGATAGTAATTGAATAAAGGCAAAAACTGAATTTGAAAGTTGACATCAAATATTTTGGATAGTTCTAATTTACTTTACAATAAACTGTTGTTTTCTTTCAAGCAAAAGGTAATTCACTTTACTGCAATATAGAGTGTCAACAAACTTCTAGCTGTACCATGCAATGTTATTATCCATCCCCAGATTTTTGAGCTGTGTTATACTGTATATATGGTTGTATGTGTCAGCAGAGTCTAAAATGTACATACTTTAGCTGGTTTTATAAAATTATTTAAGAGGTTTAATTATATATAACAAAGTGCTATGTGCAAGTTACTATTCAAGTATTTTAAACTGAGATTTTGAAAAATCATTTTAGTGTATGTGAAAAATTCATACATAGACATTTTATGTAAAAAATTAATCTTGTTTTATATCAATGTATTAGAAGTCCTCCCTCATAACCATCTTGAAAAACACACTTAAGCCAAAATAAACAAGAAATGGATACAATCAGAGACTTTATTTCTGCTAATCTCCTGAAAAATCTTAGTTTAAAATTCTATTAATTTTAATAACTTTGTCTTGGATGTATAATGGAGCTTTCAATAAGGGCTTAAACCCAAGATTGTATTGCAAAGCATCATCTTTAAATGGCCAGGCTGTCTTGTTTGTTTTCAATGAGTGACAATTACATGAAGTTAGTGGAATCATTTCAAGATGAGAAGACAAGAGCACTACACAACATGGAACTTATACTGAATAAAGGGAAGCACTGTTTTTGGAAATGCCCATGAAGATGTAAGAAGCAATTTGTTTCTGCTAGTTTCCAGGTATATTTGGATGGGTTTTACTTCATGTTTTGTTTTACATAAAATTGAAGTAAATATGCTACATTTTCTAAGTGAGCTATGTTTTGTTGTGGAAAACAAATATAAGACAATCATATCAGAATGTTAAAGGATATATTTTATAGCCATAAACTCAATGCCAAAGGCAAAGAACAAAGGGCAAAACATATTTCCTTCCCTGCAATACAGATCAGCAAACTGGTCCTATGGTCATACTACATAAAAGCACACTTTCAATCATTATGTCTCCTTGAATCACAGAGTTTTATAGAGTCATAAGGTTTATATATGACTATTACATAACATGTTTTTAATTTTAGCTTCATCTAATATTCTAAAGTAAGTATACACAATACCTAATTATAAAAACTCATTCCCCTTAGAAAGATGCTAATTTTTAATCAGTCATCATATGGCTATCCCCACACCTTTTGCAACTTATATGATGTAGTCACAAATACAATACTATATTGATTATAAAGATCTTTCACAAATAATTTTTAGTTGTTCCTGTGACATATTAGTAGCTCCATTTGACCATTAGCGATTTTTTATCAAAACAGCAATTCATATTAAATGAATGTGCTATAAACTTTCCAGACTTCGAGTTTCATTAATTTGCTTTCACAAACATATTTTTAATCAAAGTTAAATTAGCACTTGGTAGTAGAGGAAACACATTTTCACCGTCATTCACACTTCTTAATAATGCTCAGTAATAATTGGTGTTTGGAGACTGTAAATATAGAGTGGTCAGCAAAATATTTGGCCCCATATTATGTAGGCTATAAGTCATATTTGGAAGTTGGAAAACACACAATACCACATATTTGTGGTATAATTTTAAAACAAGAATTTAGCTCTTAGAATAAATTAATAATAAAATTGAGGAGAATGTACAGAGATTTTCATTCATATACTCTGTCCCATAAATGTATAACTTCCTTCATTATCAATATCACGCAGCATGGTAATATATTTATTACTATTAATAAACCTGTATTGACACAATATAATCACCTAAAGTCCATAGTTTACATAACCATTTAATTTTGATTTTGTATATTTTATGGGTTTGAAAAAATATATAATGATATTAATTTAATCATGATGATGTCATACAGAGTATCTTCACTTCTCTAAATACAATCTATACTCTGTATATTCATCTCAACCTACCCACCCCAAAAACGACAATGGAAATCATTGAAATTTTTGCTGTCTACATTTCTTACCTCTTTGAAAATATCATATAGTACATAGTCTGTACAGATCGGATTATTTCACTGAATAGTACACACTTCATCAATGTCTTTTCATGACTCGATTCATTGGAAATTGCTATGGATTTATTTTTTATTCAGTTGCTCAAGAACATATTAGCTTTACCAAGTTTTGGCAATTATGAATAAAGCAGTTACAAATATCTATATGCAGGCTTTTATGTGAACATAATTTCTCAACTCCTTTGAATACATACCAGGGAGTGAAATTGCTATATTATGTGGTAAAAGTATGCATATTTTTGCTTGAAATCACCAGATCATTTTACCAATGTGAATATCACATTTTATATTCCACCAGAAATGTATAAGAGCTAATGTTACTGCACATCATTGTCAGTATTTTGTGTCAGTGTTCCAGATTTTGGCCATTTTAATAGATGAGTAGTGGTATCTTTTTGTGTTAATCTGCTTTTACTTCATTATATGAATTGCAATATCTTTTTCATATGATTTTTTATCTTCTACATAGGCTGTGGTTGTTGATATTTTTGGTCAATTTTTTTAATCTATTGTTTTTGCTGATGGTTTTAAGAGTTCTTTGCATATTTTGGATAATAGTCCTTTATCATAGGTGATTTTTGCAAATATTTTCTCCAAATCTGTGTCCTGTTTTCTAATTTCTTTAATAATCTTTTCCACAAAATAGAAGTTTTATATTTCCATAAAGTCTACCTTTGTTTTTGCATGTAAGAAAGCAATCGACTTTTGCATATTATCCCTGATATAATTGCTTATTAGCTTCAGGAGCTTTTCATTCATATTTTCTACGTTAACAGTCATGCCATATGTGAAAAAAAAGTTGTATTTCTTCCTTCCAACCTCCATATATTTTATTTACTTTTATTTTCTTATTTATTAGCTAAAACTTTAGTAAGATGTTGAAGGGAGTCATGAGAAGGACATTCTCATCTTGTACCTGATCTGAATGTGAGAACACCCAGTTTATCATCATTTAGTATGATGTTAGCTTAGATTTGCTTGTAGATATTCTTTATCAAGTTGAGGAAGTCTATTTTATTTATTTGTGATATTATTTTGATTAATAACATTGAATATTGTAGAAACAAAATTAAGTCAAGCAAAATGCAGATTAAAATGTTTTATAGTCACACCATTTAGACATGCCAAATTCATATTTTGACATATTTTGATTAAACAATAATACTCTTGATTTTGCACGGTTTATGTTGCACTTCATTTTCTGCCTCGGTAATAATGGTGATGTGACCAGTTATCTCTTAGTATCCCACAATTTTTGGTTCCTTTCTCTTTAAGTATATAGAAACTTCTTTTAAGTGCAATTATTTTAAGCTAAATAAATTGTGCCAATATTCAAACTGAAAGCTAAAAAGGAAGACAACAGAGCATATCTCTCTATTTGATAATCTAAAAAGGTAGGAAGTTATAGGAAACGCTTTAATATGTGGGTCTTAAAATAAATATATATTATTTATTATTATGTTTATTATTAATTTTGTGTCTGAACAGATTACCGTTTTCTGTAATCATTCTGTTTTATTAGTATGCGTGATTTTTCTGCTTTATAAAATTTGGGAGCATTTCACATAATGATTACTTATATTTTTATTCATGTACTTACTTTCAATGAGCAAAAATACAGCCAAAGATACACTAATGGCTATTAATTTTATTTAATTTTATTTAAACTTTACACTAAATGCTATGACTTAGTTTACTGGATATAATATAAATTCAGTTATGTTTGTATATTAAGTTCAATATATCATGTCTATTCAGTTCTAGATAGTTCGCAATCATTATTTTTTTAATATTGCCTCTTCTTCATAATTTCCATTGCCTTTTTAAAATGCATATTTAAACTTTTCATTCTTAATGTACCTCTTGCATTTTATTTTGCATATTTAGTCTTTTATTCTTTTTCATCTATATTTTTTGGTTTTTGTAATATTTTATATGTTCAGGATATCTGCTCTGCATGATTTTGTATCATTTCTAGATTTATAACTGTTTATTTCATTAATTTCTTGTTTTTAATCACTGAACTTTTTTTTATCTGTTAGAGAACTAATCACATAGTTCCATTATAGTCTCTTTGGTATAAAGTATCCATTATTTTTAGCTTTGCCTTGTTCACTGTATGTGTTACAAATCTTATTTGTCTGATTCTTCCATTGCAAAGAGAAAATACATTGTTTTGTTTTGTTTTTTTCTCTTAATAGACTCGGTTGTCCAATGGTAGCTCTGCAGTTTCTCTACCGACCAGTTTACTCAGAGTTAATGGATTATAAGTAATAGTTATAGTAGTGATTCTGAAAACTTAGCCTACAAATATTTCACATTTCAAATGTCTGGAATAAAATATGATTGTTTCCTAACAGTGAGAGACTGGTTTTTTCCTAGCTATCCATCCAGTGTGATGATGATTTATTAGTCTGTTTAAGATTCTAAAGTCAATGAAGTTTTCTAGCTTCAGTTAGGGAATATACTTTTGGGCATCTCTCATGTTTTGACCACTAATTTGAAATTTTTGCTTCATTTCGAGGAAAAGGATATTTCAGTTCACTATAGTTAAAATTTTTTTTAAATTTTATTTGAATTTTATTCTGCAGGTGTTGAAAATTGCCTTTATGTTATTTATTTAAGATGGCTCATTGAAAGTTTCCCATATGTTTTATTTCTTATATTTTAAGGAAGTTTCTGAAATTAAGGTATGTCAAGCGTACCACATAGTTATATTTTTGCAAGATATGCCTACTAATTTTCCACACTCTCCATTAAGATTACTATTATTTTGAACATTAAAAATAATATGATTTTAGGTAGCATTAGTATACATTCCATAAAGCCTACTAGTGATTAGATAACCTCCACTCAAATGTTTAGCACTTTCTTGTTAAAGTCAATAACTGAATAAACACCAAATATAATAAAAGATCCATCAGCAACATAAGTATGCTGCTGCTACACATGTACTACCACTAATTTCATTAGAGGCATCAATTTGGTTCACTGTGAGGCTGTGTGATAGCACAATTTTTATTTATCCACATGAAACACTTATTTTATGGGTTTGTATTATAATGTTCTATCTGTGGTTATTGGGGAAAGATGCTATTGTATCATCCCAAATCAAATGGGTATGAGATTTATATCTGTCTTTATATTCAATACCAACATGTTGATGACTAGTCTGAATATCATTTATTAAGTTATTTAACTAAGCACTCCAATAAATTTTCTCTTTAATTAGAAAATTTGTTGAAATGTTATGTACTTCCTAGAATAATTTGTAACATATTTCTAATAATTTAGACTCTGCAAATTTATTTACTTTAGAAATTTACTGACACAAAATATTTAGCACAATAAAATACAACTGTAATACCCATATAGTACTTTTAGAAGACACATTATTGATATTCTAATTTAAAATAGTCTAAATTTTACAGCCATTTATGAAAATTCTTTCATCTGTTCTAAATTGTAAGTATCTTGTAAACAAATAATATATACTAAATAGATTTATAGCTTTCAGATGGACCCATACAGTCTGTTGTAAAAAATAGACATAATTAAAAATATGAAATCATGCAAGACTTGAAGGTTGCATAAAATCTTACTGAAAGAATGGCATGTTCAAATATCACACATATTAAATTTACTAAATATTAATATTTACATTTTTAGCACATAATAAAAATAAAGGTGTGATTTTTTTTTAACAATTGTTTATATTTTGGAGCAAAGAGTTATAAAGTCACTAATAGAACTCAAATATTTTGCTAGAAATTTAAGTAACTGTCCTTTCTGTGACTGCAATGTATCTGCGTAAAAGGGCTGCAATCCCACCAGGCAGCTTAAAATTCATTACTTGTCAGACTTAACCCTATCTAAGATTATATCTGCTATTTCAAAGTTTATGATTGAATGTTGACTTTTATGATTTATGATATGGGCATAGATTGTGATAACTAGTGCCTTTTTTTTGCTTTGAAATCGCATTCATGGAGGTTCATGTTGTGGAAATATTAGTGAAAATTAAAAAGCTTGCTAATCTTTCTATCCATGGAAGCAGTTTTGTGAAAGAATAATCAAACATTCATAAGTCACTCGGATAAACATTTTTGAATGCCTTGTGTTAGCCAATTAGTATGCTCATTATTATTTTTACTTGCTTCAAGAAAAGATAGTCTTTATAATATATATATATATATGAAATTACATAATTAAATAAAACCAGTGAATATGGTAAAATGATGACAGAAAAATATATAGTGTTCTGTGGGTTTACAGGAGAGTTGGTAACTAAGAATATCTACAGATGTCAGAGATTTTAGCTGTTCCATAAAACTGAAGCAAACTTTCACGAAAAAATATAAATGGGCCTCTCAAAGAAGAGAAATACAGAAATTCCAGTTGACACAAGTTACATGTATAAATGCATATATATGTAATATGTATATGTAATACATATGTAATACATATAACTATATGTAATATACTCTGAAAAAAATCTTACATTTTGCAAAGTACACACTGGTCTTCAATCACTAAAATTGTTCAAAACAGAATCTCTGAACATACTATTTGACAGCTAATGGATATAGTACCATACTCATATATGTTTACCAAAGTGTGTTCCTTTTTAGCTCAGTAGGATGATGATAGACATTCCAGAATACAAAAATCCCTTACTCAAATACATTTGGATTAAAATTTAAATATGTTCCTGTAATAAGACCCTCTCATATGGACATATACTGTGACTCTAAAAGGAAGTGTTTTTCGCACTTAACCACAGATTCAATTTTCAGATAAGTGAAGTAAATAGTGCATACACACTCAAAGCAACCCTCCCTCTCATACAGGCACCCACACACTCAGGCTTTTTCACACTCAGGTACATTCACACTCACTGGAAGTGAATTACTACTATTCTGTCATAGAGTACTTTCTTCTCTCTGTCTCTCTCTCATTCCCTCTCCCTCTCTCTCTCTCTCTCACACACACACACACACACACACATAAGAGCCCCTGCTATATAGACATTCAAATTCACATCAATTTTTAACTCCTCTTACGAAGCAAATATTTTGTATTTTATAAAAATGCTTACATTTTTCAAATGATTTTGTATTCTATAAAATATAAATTTGATCATATTTAAAATTGCTAAGTTGCATACATTGTCATACAGAAGCACATCAATTTTAAGGCTTTTTATATTTAATTGCAGACACTAAAACTATCACAATATTCCTGCATAATCATTTACAATGAAAAAGTTACAGTAATTTTTATTAGAAATATTAAGTGGATTTTAACCTTAAGGTTTTTCCTAAAAGAGACTGTTTAACTTTGGTGAGAATTTTTGCATCTATCCATTATGAAGATTAAACAACAATGCCCCCCCACTCTAATCCTGCTCTAAATAAAATAAGAAAAATGAAACTTTTAAGCAGTATGTTTAAATTCTGGCTGACTTGGAGTTTTTTAGTATTTAAGTGGCTGCAAAGCTGCATATATCTTCCTCTTTTATTTTCCACTATAAAACAACCACTTGCTATAACTGAGAATTGCTTGTTCTGTAGAATACAGTAAAATATTAAATACTTTATGAATAAGTTTATTAAAGTTGAAAATAAAAAATATATTAATTTGTAAGTGTAAAATGCTTCTGAATCATTATGACAAACTTTATACTTATATTTAAATAGTATTCATTTACATCTTATACTTATAAAAACAATATATGCACAGCATGGAGGAACTGTAAGCCACAGAAATATATAATATAATAAAAGTCAAGTATATTACTATCTCCCAAGGATATTGAAACTTTGGTGTCTGCTTTTAGTTAGCTTCCTGGGCTTACATACACACACATATACTGAATATTTATGATGCATACATTTTCTATAGTATCATGTGTCATAATATATATGGTGAACATTTTCTCTTCAGGTTATTAAACATGTTTCAAAAATATTGAGTCTCTTTCTCTGTTTTTTGGATTATTTCAAAAATCTGTGAGCAGTAATGGAAATACCAGGACTTCTACTCTAGACAGAACAGCCAAAGTTCAGGGAATCAAGTTTGGTTCTAGGATTATGCCTGTGATACACTATTATGCAAAACATAGAGTTGACTTTCAGGTAAAATGTTATAGTGAAACAATAATTTTGGCAATGTGTGGAAAGGAAGAAAAGTACGGTGATAACATTCTACTGTTTAAAGTCTCATTTTAATTTCTCTCAACAAGTATTTTATTTGGCAAATTAAATGTTCATATACATGTAAATGTATTTCTTTCACTCAAGCCCCGTCATCTTTTTTCATCTATTCTATTTTCTTTCTGTAATTAGGTGTTTGCACCTGACTAATGAAAAACAGAATTTGCTAATACATGCCACTAATTCTTTGTATACTTTCACTGATGGAGAAAAATATTCACCAAAGTCCATTCCAAATGTTTATCCACTTTTAGGCACCCTTTAGGTAAAGAAATAAAAGCATAGAATAAATGTAGACTATAGTGCTGATATTATGTTAATATTTTCACAAACTTAAAAATATTGTCAATATTATATATTCATAAGATATTTTATAAAATTCATTTGGACTTGTTAAAAGTATACCTCTGAACCATATTTGCATTTTACATTTAGAATTATTTCAGAATTATATTGGCTGTAATTGATGCATGAATTGGTCATATCATCTATTAACCTAGAAAAAATTCCCTAGTGGTATCCCTTTAATATTATATCAAATCTATTGTGTTGTTGAAGGTTGCCACATGAGAATTTTAGACAATATCCATGAAATTATCTGATACTACCAGGCTTACTCAGGTGTTAGCCCCATGGATTTTGCAATCTGATTATCTCCAGTGTTTGCTTTTAGAATTAGAGACAGATTCTATGCATCCATAGTGAGGTATTTGAATTTCTCTATAGATTTGTTTTCTTGCTTCATATAATGCTGCATGATGATCTGCTTAAGGTGAGATATGTCAGATGCTTTTATTTAATAAGAACTGATGTGATGATACCATTATCTATACAAATGATTCTATAAATTTTAAGGTTATTTGCTTAATTTAACCCTGAAAGAAATTGTGCTGAATCAAGGAGAATATGCTTTGTCTCTTGATCCAAGAGACAAGTATGATAAGCAATAGGTCTTTGAGGTGAAATAATGTTGAGTTAATGCCCATAAGGCCTGACTTAAATGCATAATATATACTTAAATAATAAATGGGGAAAGCAATCTGAATATGATAAGTTCTGTATAATTACATTCTTATAATCATATAAGGTTTTAATATTTGTTTTTGCAGTGGGGGTTCTTGATTCATATTTGATTGTCAGGTTAATTTAAAAAATATATTTTTTTGCACATTAAAATAAACTCACATGTAAAGGTTCCTCATTGCTCATACATATGTCAACACACCCTGCCCTCTACCAAATCAACAAGAGTTCTTCATCATTGTCCAGTGGATTCTGACACCATTTCTTCTCCCCTTCCCACCCTCACATCCCATTCCCTATTGGTAATCTCAGTTTTGTTGCAAGTGTCCAGAGGTTGATTTCTTTTTTTTAATCTGTTCCTTTGTTTTGTCTATTCACATTCCACTTAGGGCAATTTTTGAGTCATTCAAAATCTATATATACTAATATCAAGATAAATTCTAATTGGACTGTAAAGATAAAAAAACTTAATTCCTATGAACAAACTTCTGCAGGACATTTTAACCACCAGTTTCCTTTGATTTTAGTTTATTATTAAACTTAAAGAGGTTGTGTCACAGATAATAAAGGAGTATTTTTCTGATAATGCTCTCAATTGATTATAGCTAGAAAATGCAAAAAAAAAAAGTATTGGAAAACATTCTCATTTACTGAGTACTTTTTTATACTTTCAAGGATATAATATTGTTACAATATTGATTATAAAGCACCCATGCCAATAAGAAAGCTGTATTTGTACATCTACATTTATGGAAAACTTCTGTTAATATAGAGAAATTGCATTAAATTGTTAGAGGTAGAGATATGCCACTGAGTGGAAATATTTTATGAATTTTCAACATCTGTCCTGTTTCTTAATCAATACTGAACAATAGGCTTTTCAATGATCTTTCTGCTTGCCATCTCTCCCGATGAGTACTTGTATTCTCTCTTGGTGTCCATATGAAAAATTATCTAGCTCTTGAGAACAGTGGATAAATTAGTGCCCTTTTCAAAAAAAAATTCACTAGCACTAAATTTACTTGACATGTAATGCATTTGTTTATACGCTCGTTTTTAACTTTTTAGTACTTTATTAATTTGTTTAGCAGTTTGATGAACAACTGACTTAACAATTACCCATCCTAATTTAATTTTATAAACTTTCCATATCTGAAACCATTTACAATAAAGAGAATACTATCTTTTTTGGATATTGGGCCAATCCCAGAACATTGTTAGAAATATTCCTTGAATCTTTTTTTAAAGTTTCCTTTTAATTAATCTTTTCCCCTACAATTGTGAATCTTTTCCAAATTATCCTTAATGAAAAGACTCCTGAAACTGTTTATGTACGTCATATACTGTGTTTCTTTTGTTTTTATTTATTTTAGTGTTTTTGGTTTGCATTATTTGCCCTCTCGCAAGACCAAGCATTATTTGTTTAAAAATTTGAAAGCATCAAAACTAATAATGACAACACAATTAAATATTCAGAAATTAGTTGTTGAAACATTCATCTGGCAGTAAATTAAATTTGCATCAAGGCACCTAGTGATAGTGCCTCATGTCAAAGTTCCTATAGATTGATTCCAAATAATGATCTTCATAATAATTGTAATGAAAGCTTCAATTATCAAAAAAAAAAGAGATCAATATCAGAAAAAGCTTACTCCATTTGCCAAAGAAGAAAGATCTGTATGATATGAATTGTCTACCTGAGCAAATCACACTGTCAGTTTTATAAAAGGTTATGTACAGATCATGTACTGGCAGTCTTCTAGAAGAGCGGGTTGCTCCTGATTGATTGACTTCTGTATCACAATTACTCAAAGAAAGTTGTTACTGATTTCAAGTTAAAAACTTGTCTTGGTAGCTACAAATTACTGTGGTTAAAACAGTCTGTCTTTTCCTTTTAAGAATATCTAAGAACATCTATGGATTATAAATCTATGGAGAGAATCAGTGATAGAACTATATTGGACAATTACAGATAGCTTTAGAATTACTTTGATTGTCATTTATTCTTTATCTCTAAATAGTTAAGTCATATACAGATAAAAAGTTTAGAATATCCATCCCTTTGCATAAATTTTAAGGTTATAAGTTAAAGACCACTCGTTGTATTTCCATTGAGAAATTGATTTATATTACATGAAGTGATTAAGGATTCATAGTAATACATATAATTGTTCACATTAATCTTGTGAATATTATGTAAAGCTGCTATAATTTATATTATGTAATAATGCCTGGTCAGAAATCACTTTTGATTTTTGTTGCCCAGGGATTTTCAGGATAACCTGCTCAGTCATATAACAACTGAAAGACAATTAAAAGGTAACTCATGCTTAGATCATCTCTATCTAAGCAACCTAGGTTGCTAGTTTATTCCATCACTGAAACAAACCACCTTCTATGCTAACTCAGTAAAATGAACCATGACTAACACAGATTCAAATTAAACCAAACTTACAAAACCATCTACCTTGATTTTCTCATATTCCAAAACATGTTCAAGTGTTGATGTCTCTGCTTTCAAATTACATTAATAACTTTGATCACTGAGATCCTCCCTCAGCTAGTCCATTAGAATTGTTTCCTATGTCTCGCTATCCACTTGTTTCTTATCTCCCATTCTGTTATTATTCAAGATCAAAACTAATTATTAAAAATAATAATACATCTTATTTTGATACTTCCTTAGTCAAATATTCAATGTTTTCTTTACTATTCCATTAGACTATGATTAAAAGCAAGTTCTTCTCCTGTCAACTTCTCCATCTTTGTATTCTGCTACTTATTTAGACTCTGATTTGTTACATTACTTATAGACAACAAAGTTCTACACATACTACTTGCTCTGGCATATCCATCTCAATATTTATATTTGACTTTTTTATTTTGTTCATGTATTTTTTGTGCTTCTCCAATATAACATTTATCCTACGCACTGCCAGTCCCATTTAACTTCCTTTTTCAACATATTACTGACTGATACATATTTACATGTATCTCCTCATTTAATACTTTTGAGTTGTTTTGATTGAAGAGGATTTTTTTCCCTTATTTTATTGCTGTAACTCCAGCATAAGTCAAAAGGTATTAATGCTTTAATAATGCTTCATGTGAGCTAAAATAAGCACTAATAATTGAATAGTTTGTCCTAGGACTTCCAGTGGAAGACTAGGGATTGAAGTTGGATATATGCTGTGCATTCTTTCTGCCACAACAACCACTTAATAGAACTCTATTTTGAGAGGCTTGTGAAAAGCTCACAGATAAATCTTAATCAATGGAAACAATCCAGGAAGGGCCTTAATAAAATGATTAAAATCCATTCTGAAACAATGTTTTGTTTCTCATTAGTTGGGTCATGTAGTTCTATGGTAAAAGAAAACAAAACACTGTGTAAAATTCCTAAAAATATTCTCCTAGTGGAAAATATTTCTAACTCAGCTCTAATGCCACCATGGTGCCTGACGACAGCAAATCAACCCTTCAGTTGTTAACATACTTGGTCCTGCAATAACCACTCAACATTATCATTTTTCGTCATCTAAAGAACTATGTGAAAATGAAGAACAAATGGATATACAATGTGAAAGTGGTGTTTTTGCTTATAACATTAATTCCGTATCTTTATTCTTCAATCACACATATGAAAATTTATCTGAAGTTTAGATTGCTGTCTTAATGAAAAAATAACAGAATTTTTTTGTTATCTCTCTCTCTCAGGTGCAGTCAAGGATGAAGGCAATCATGAGACAGGCAGGAGAGGAGAAATAAGGACTCTTTTTTATTTAGTTGTTCATCCTAATTGTTCCTCCCTGCTAGGAGTGTGAATCCTGATACTTGGGATGCACATGGAATGTACCCTTGCTGGAGGTAAAAGACCTAACCATTGCTCCATCAGGCTGTGTCAAAAAGATTCCTTTTTGGATTTGACATGTATCATTCCCTGTTATTCTTTTTCAAAGGGCGATAAGAGAAGAAAATGACTTTCTGGCATGAAGAAATTTCATCAAATACTCATGGATTGGTTAATGCTAGTCAGCCACTGTTAGATAACTGTAATTTCCCTTCATGCTGTTATCAATACAAGTATCTATCAGTCTAAAATTTATTCAGGGTAGCCTTATAGCAAAAAATCATTTAGAAATCAAAAAGGCAATCAATGAAATTCTGTTGGCATTCATAAACAAGATTACAATACCATTATTTTCTTTCTGTTGAACTGTAGAATTTAAAATGTATCGAGACTTCTATCAAGATGGTAACCTATTAGGAGACTCACAGCCTCTCCACAGAGTAACTTGGAATTCACCTTTTTTCCATAAATAAATTCTGAGGAAATGCAGGCACGGAGATTATACAGATGCAGCAGCGATCACAACCACAAAGGAAGGAAAAAATATCAGGGTTCCAAGTTATGCTACAGATTCGGGACTCAGGATTTGGATCACAGTAAAGAGGGCAGAACTGTGGGAAGAACCAGCCCTCCCAGAAATTGTGAAAGCAACAGAGACGCTGCCCATTGGGACCTTGCCAGAGAAGATCCTGGTGCAGGGTATAAGAAAGACTAGCAGCCGGGGTTTGAATAGAAGCCCCAGTAAAAAATTTACTCTGGGGGTCATCATAACCAGAAGGCAGCTAGGGAAAGTCCCCAAACTTATTCTCTTTAACCATATTGTCCCAGAGCCACAGAAACTGCCCACCAGAAATCGCATCCTCAGGCTTAACGGAAAAAAAAGAGACTTCCAGAGAGAAACAAAAAAAAACAATGCTATTGATTAGTGTTACCCTGTGAGTGAAGGTGAAACTGCAGCCCATTGCTGATTGTAGTCCCAAAATAAGGTGGTCACTATGGTTCAGAGATGGAATGCTGCAGAAAGGCTCTGCATCTCCCAAACAAACTCTAATCCCATAGGATGAACTCTCGGACACCACGGAGGGTTCACATAAGCATTTTAATAAATCCAACCTGTGGTGATGCCACAAAACAAAAAAAATAACAAACAAACAAGCAAACAAACAAAAAAAACAGTGTTCAAACCAAGATCCAGGCTTACTTGGTGCAAGTCAATACTCAACATAAGGCAATCACTGCAGGAAAACCTAATTCAGAGAAACGTTAAGAAAAATGTCAAGCAGAACAGAAACTCAGATAAATATACACTAAATGATGCAGTCAATCAAAACCCCTAGGGGAAAATCTGAACACAAAATATGCATGCACGCTACCTAAGGATGAATTTAGAGCAACAGTGATAAACATGTTCATGGAAATCAAGAAAATAATAGAGGAAGAAAAAGAGAACGAAAGAGAGAGAAGAAATAGCAAATCCACAGCCAACATTACAGTCAATGGTGAAAAGTTGAAAGCATTTCCTGTAAGGTCAGGAACACGGAAAAGATGTCCACTCTGACCATTATTATTTAACATTGTATTGGAGGTATTAGCTAGAGCAATTAGGCAAAAATAAATAAATAAAAAGACTCCATATTGGAAAGGAAGAGATGAAACTATCATTATTTACAGATGCCATGATTTTATGCATTGAAAACTAATATTTCTGTCAAAAACCACTAGAACCATTCAATGAATACAGTAAAGTGACAAAATCAATGCACAAAAATCCATCAGTCTTATATGCAAACAACATGCTATAGAAAATGAAATAAAACAACACACACCTTTTGAAATAGAAATAAAAAAGAATAAAATATCTTGGAATATTCTTAATAAAGAAGATGAAAGACCTGTACAATGTAAACTACCAGTCTCTCTTACTCGAAATAGAGGATACAAAAACATAGAAGGGCATACCCTGCTCATGGCTGGAAAGACTAAACATCATTAAAATATTCATATGCCTAAATTAATCTACAGATTTAAGGGAATCCCCATTAAAATCTCATGGGCTTACTTACAAGAATTAGAAAAAAAAAAAAAAAAAAAACTCTTAAAATTATCCGGAAAAATAAAAGACCCTGAATAGCCAGAACAATTATGAGAAAACAAAAAAATCTGAAAGGATTACACTCCCAGACATTGAGCTATACTGCAAAGTGATAGCGATCAAAATGGTGTGGTTCTGGAATAATAACAGAGGTGCAGACCAGTGGAATATAACTGAATCACCAGAAACTGACCCACTCACATATACTCAGCTAATTTACACTAAAGTAATCAAAAGCACATATGGACAAAGGCAAGTCTTTTCAATAAATGGTGTTGGGGTAACTGGACAGTGACACACAAGAGAATGAAGCTAGATCATATTCTACACCACTCACACAAATTGACTCAGAATGGACTAGAGACTAGGACATAAGAACAGAAACCATAAAATTCTTGGAAAACAACATAGAAAGACATTTCATTAGATCAGTCTTATAAAGGCCTTAGAGGACTCATTTCTAGCATCACGGAAAACAAAAAAAAACAAAACAATGGAGACTTGTTGAAAGGAAAATCATCTTTACAGCAAAAGAAAATATCACCCAAAAAGACAACCTACTAACTGGGAGAAGATATTTGCATTCCATATTTCCAACAAGGGCTTAGTATTCAAAATATACAAGGAACTCATAAAACTCAATAACAGAAACACAGTCAATCCAATAAAAACAATGAGAAGAGCAAGTGAAAAGACATTTTTCCAAAGAGGATATAAAGATGGTCAAAAGGTGTTCCTACTCACTGGCTGTCAGGGAAATGCAAATCAAAATTACGACAATATATCACCTTACACCTGAAGAGACTACTATCCAAAAGTCTGGAAACAACAAAGGTCGGAAAGGATGCGAAGAAAAGGAAACACTTTCATACTGTTGGTGGGAGTGCAAATTGGTGGAAAACAGTGTGGAGATTAATCAGAAATTGAATATGGAAATCCCATATGATTCCTCCAACCCACTTCTGAGTGTTTACCTGAAAGATACAAAAGCACCTATTCGTGAGATTTGTGCACCTCTGATGTTAATTGCAACCCTATTTGCAAAAGCTAAGATTTGGAAATTATCTAAGAGTCCAAAGTCTGAAGAATGAATAAAGAAGATGTGGTATATATATATATATATAAAATGGATTGCTACACAGTCTTTGGAAGAGATGCCATTTGAATCTACATGAATTGCTCTAGAGGGGATTATCCTAAGTGAAATAAATCAAAAGAGGAAAGATAGATACCAGATGACCTCAGTCATAGATGGAAATGTGAATAGACAAAACAATGCAACAGATGAAATAAAAGCAATACTTGGACATTTGTAATAGAAATGAGGTTATCAAAAGGGAATAGGATGGGTGGAGGGGAGTAGCAAGTGGTGGCACAGACTGCTGGGCAATGGTAAATAACACTTAGTGATTTGGTTTAGGGAAGTGTATTGACATATATCTGAGGAATGGGAAAACTGCACATATGAGAACATATATGTAAATATATATGTATAAAACATATATATACACAAATGTGTATGAATTAATCTTAATGTGCAAAATAAAAATTAAAGCAATAAAAATATATAAGAAAAATTGTATCTGGTGATCCATTTTAAAAAGGCCTAGAATGTCTAGATACTCCCACTTGGGAAAAAAAACTGATTATAAGAAGTTATTCATGCTATGAGCTGTGAGTCATACCTCAGTGTTCACCAATATATTTTGTGACTGAATGATTAAATGAAATAGTTTGCAAGCAAATCATCATCCTCCGTTATGTACATATTAATATTATTTAAATAGACATCACAATTTTTAGAGTTGAAACCATGACCAATTTGAATATCACCATATGCAACAGGGTGTGTGTGTGTGTGTGTGTGTGTGTGTGTATGTGTGTGTGTGTGTACCTGTAGGCAAGGGAGGGGGATATAACACACCTCTTGGGGAAATGTGCGTGTCTGCTGGGAAAATTGAAAACTACGTTTTGGGTGTGTGTTTTCCAAATAAACTTCTAGCAAACTGTATTTGCAATTAGGACAGAATTTCAATTCGGGCCGGACACAAGAACGATCCTGTCAAATCAGGACAACCCCAGTCAAATCAGTATGATAACCCTATTATTAAACAATGTGAATATTAGGCAGTAGTTATATTGCTTTGTTCACAAAAATGGAAGCTCTTCCAGTCTCTCCAGGGCAGAGGCCATGATGGTTTTTATGTCCCCATCTTGTCTCATACATTTCCATGAGTATCAACAGTGCTGTGCTTGAGGGGGCTAGGAGAGAGGGGATTTTATGCATCTATACATGACTCTTCTTTCACTGACATCGTGGTAATAGCTTAAAAGTTACCACAATGCGATTATTCACACCATACAAATGATCAATTCTCAAAAATCAGAGCTTTCTTGTTTTTTTCCTTTGTCTTATTTTTTGTTATGCAGGAATGTGTGGTTAATGAGCATGCTAACAATAATAAATCAGCAAAGTATGTTAAAGAAACATTTGAATTAATTTTTTAATGAAAATACCTATTAAATTTTATTTTAAAAATCTTTTGTACTTTAATAGAATCCATAAAGGGCAAATGACTTGGGAACTAATCTGATTGACCAACATATTTCGTGAATTATAAATAGTATGTTTTGATAATGAAAACAATCTAAACTGCTTATTTCTGTTTATGTAATAACTTGGTATATGACAATTCCAAAAGCTTCATGAAAAATAAAGATTATAAACCATTTATTCTTTATTATTAAAGGTAAAATACACTTTCAATGTTTGAAAATTCATTCCTGACTTGTAGAATGCTTATTTTGCATCTCAGAAATGCACTTCACATGAATCAGAGTAGAGGTCAACCACAAAATATTCCTAGTGCAGTTTATATTTACTCTTTTGTGTTTTAAAATGTGACTTGAAAATCATGCACAATATCTTATGACACTTTTTGAAATAGTGAATTATTTCTCCTGAGAAAACATATCTGCATAAATACATTTTAATAGTGTTAAATATTAATGTATTAAAGTAATTTGAAAATCCTATTTCAAGCAAATATAACTAAAGGGTCTCAATTACGTTCTTTTGCAGTGTAGTTGTAGTACGAATCCACTTTATTTATCTTCTTTTAGGATACTAATAATCTAATAACACTGGAAAAACTGGAAATTATAAATTATGGAGCAAAACTGGACATTATAAATTATGACATCTTAATACAATATGAAGAAAAGATTTGTAAATAGTTGTGTGAGTACGTGGAAAAGAATCCTTAAACGTGTTGATAAAAAATATCAGAATGGCATTTGGGGGTAGATATAGATTGAAATATTTTCAGTCCTACCCTGTGTTCCCATGGTCCCTTATAATTAATAATTCAATACTGAATTATTGTTAAGAGTTAGAAATTTGGTTCTGCTTCTTACCATCTCTGTGATGCCAAAAGATTTTTTAAAGCTCTCAGTACACACTTTCTTCAACCTTTAATGAAAATAACCATAGTATAAACTTCATAAGTTTCCATGAAGATTAAATGAGAACATATGTGTAAGATATTTAGAACAATTTCTGTCTCATTATTTAGCATGCATTAAACAAATGCTTTCTGTTAAAAGTTTTAATTTTTTTTCTTCCTGTTGCTCATTTACTTTCTCACTTATCCATTTAGCACATTTTAGCACATTCTGGAAGGACTGATATGTAATAATTCATATTATGGTAACTGGTATTGATGTGGTAACATTTAATAAATACAACATTCATTCATTGATAGAAGAGAAAAATCTAACAATAATATTATGCAGCAAAATTGCTTTCATACATATTGCTAATCATTAAAATTTTGTCATTAAGTACTTTGCATGCATCAGTTAAATCCTATTTTTAAGCACTCAGCCACGGAGATTGGCACTGACTGCACTCTGTCTCTGGTCAGTAAGTTTTTAAACTCAGTATTCCGAAAAAGATGTTCCGACAATGAAAACTGTTTATGATAAAATACTCTGAAGGAAGGATAACTTCAGGGAACTGACTACAAGAATTCTCTAGATATATTTTTCAATAACTGATATCAAAATATGATTTGTTCACGTTTGGGTTGTCATTTTTTCCTCTATATTAAATTTCTAAGAATGAATGAAAAATAATTGAAACTTTCAGAATAAGGTGTCATTTATTAATCTTTGAACCACTTAAGGAATGGATAAATAAGCATCTTTGCATCACTTTAAAATACTTGTCTTTTAATCCTTTCTTCCAGTTTCCTCTGATTTGGAGTAGTGTGCCAACTGGTATGTTGTGCTAACAAATGGAAGGGTTTAAAGTGAAAAGAACAGAAAATAAGAGTGAGGTTCATGAAGATAAAATTGCTTATGGTAATCAGTTCGCTGAAAATTATCTAAAGAAACAAATTTCACCCTCCATTAGCTTTAGTATACACAGACAGAGGAGTTAGTGAAACTGACTTATTTTTCCTTGAGGTTCTCTATTCAGAAGCATTATTTGTTAGCACAGACATCTTTTTCCTGCTATCTTTTATAAGTAGCTCAGTAACAGGAAACTCACAATCTCCATTTAAATAAGAAACATGATTAGCAAGATTAGAAAAAGGATGAAGAGGATTCAGAGATTATTACTTTTGCTGTATATACCTGCCATGTGATCAAGTATTAAATCAATAACATGAATAAGCAACATTTAATTAATTCTGTTCTTTAATAGTTTAACCATGAAGTAGCATATCCATTTGATTTTGATATTTGAAGATTATTTTATGTAAAATAAATTAGTGAATATTTATGTTAATAATTCATAATTTGGATAATCATGACAACATCACTACAACATTTGAGGTTACAAAGAGTAATGACTTATGAACATTTTTGCTATCATAACGTGTTCTGTAAAGATAGAAGGATTTTTCAATAAGCAAAATAAATTATCACAAATTTTATTCAAAGTAAAATATTATGAAACATTTTAGTTGTAAGAAACACTGATTTTCACTACTATATAAGTCTAGAATCAAGAAAAATGTAGTCATATCCATCAAACATATATTTCACTATAAATAAAAACTATTTTTCAATTAATCCAGATTGGTAATGGAATGGTCTATACACAGCTTTATTATATGACCATTCCTAAATTATTGATGATCTTCAGAAAATTTGAAGAAAAATATAATTTGGTTAATTAAAAAAAGCAAATCAGAAATACATGACTGTATATATGTCAACATTCTCTCGGTATTTTTCTCAATTCCTCTGAAAATAAGAACTGCAGAATATAGAACATAATTGACTCTTACTCTAAGGCAAGGAACATTGGCTATGTAGGTATATTCTACTCAATACTTACTCAAAGAAAAGTAGTACATTTCAAGCAATTTTCAGCAAAAAGGAAATTGTTTCACAAATTTTACTATAATACTCTTTACTGTGAAATAAACAGTAATCTGAAAAATATCTTGATATTCAAATTTTGGATTTCTTGTTATATTTGAGTTTATTTATTAGAAACTATTGAGCTTTGCGATTTCTTCAGTGAATATTTTACACTCACTTCATTTTTTATAAGAGAGTAGATTCTGACTAAAGTTAGGAACCTGACTCTGGTAGGAGAGAGATTTCTGCCAGATCTTCACAGATTTTTTGCTGCAGATGATTAAGGAATTATGCCCATTAGCATAAATATTCCAAATGATTAAAACTTTATTCCAATATTTTTCAGTTATTAGGAAATTGATTAACAATAGGTTTATTAGAACTTAACTACTCCAATTTTTCTCTGATCTGGAAATTTGTTATAAATTCATGTCAGTCCTATATAAGAGCTTCTCAAATTTGAAAGTTGAGATTTTCTTTTTTTAAGGTTTTACTGAAGAGCAAATAGAATTTCAAAGAAATTATTAATATAAAGTTCTACAAATTAATATATTACTAGTAAATGAATTTGATTTTTATTGATTTATATTACCTTTATATGACAATTATTGAATCTGATCTAAACTTTAATTGGAAAATATATGTATTCAATTGATAAAGTAAAGAAATATAACACTTATATTTCTAGTGAGAGTTAAAAATAATTATTTTATTATAAGGCAGGAAACTACTGTTTGATTTTAGGTAAATGGAATGTAGTTTTCAAAAGGAAGAAATTACTGGTAGTTTATTTACATGAAAAGTGATTTAATATATTTTAGATTTTAGTTCTTTTTCTCAACAGGTACAATTATTTTTATGTCAGCAAAACATCAAAAATGTGATTTAGTATGTCTAACAACATGCAGAATAATAAAAGATAAAAAGGAAAATATAACTGCTTAGTAATTAATTATGTAATTAACAATAGTAAAATTAAGTTTTACTTTTCTTCTAATTATAGGAACCTAACATGCAAGTAAATTAGAAAATTGTGTTGTGAACATTTAATCTTAAAAATAAATTTAAATTAAATATGTATCTTCTGATTAATACTTCATTTATGGAATAACCTAAAATGGATTTGAACTAAAGCAGTTTCCAATGAACGTAATATAACTGTACAGATGAAACAACATTTCTATCAACTTCTCTTTAAATGTAGGTAAGTGAAAACATCATGATGTTTTGAGAATTTTAGCACTTTATTTCTAAATAATTTCAGACTTGTTTAGTTAAATGCTATGTCACATTTTATTTTGCTCAGTGTATAGATGTAAATTTTTGTTTTCTTTTTCAAATGGTAAGCAATATCATATTGTATTTTAGCTTCTCTCTCTCTTTTAAAATTTTGTTGAAGGAACATTGCATCCTTACAGATTATATATCAGCACCTGTTATAATACATTAAATTTGAAGCCACTAGCCCAGGTTTACTTTAATAATGTAATGGACCCTTTCTACCCAATTTGCCCTTTCTTCTTCCCCTGCCCTTGTAACCATTTATTTGATTTTGCAGACTAAAGTTCTGTTTTTGCTTAGCTTAGTTAATTTATCTGCTTGGTTTTTTTGTAGACCACACATGAATAAAATCATGCAGTGTTTGTCTATCTCCTGGCTTATCTCACTATGTATAATTCTTCCTAGGTGTGTTCCTGTTGTTGAACATGGCAGAATTTCCTCTTTTTGATAGCTGAGTAGCATTCCATTATGTATATATACCACATCTTCTTTATCCACTCATCTGTTAATGGGCATTTAGGTTGCAAAAATGAATCAGATCAATTATTTTCCTTTATACAATTTTCTCCATGATAGCTGCTGAATTTTACATTTTTTGTTGTCTTAATTAAAGTTTTAAGAAATATATAGAGGTTCTTATAGTGCCATTAATCATTCATTACTTAAACAAATACTAAAGCTAATCTCGAGATTCTAATATAATTCATTTTTGTTAATGGAGTAAAAATGTATATCCTATCGTTGTATTTTAAGGTAAAACTTAGATGTTTTCTATTTGTGATCAAAATCTTGAAATTGTGCCACCTACTGTAATCTTGTTAATTTTAATAGCTTTGAGAATGTATTACCCTATCTTAAAATAAATATATTATCATTCCCAGATTTTTATATTGAAGAATAAAAATGAAACTATGGGTAAGTACCTTCTATAACCCATAAAATTTCTATGTACAATTTATTCTTCATAGGTATTAAAAGATTTTATTTCTCATCTAAAAATGAAATGCTTTCAAAGATATCTTAATAAGTATGTTTCTAAAATGGAAAAATTTTATATAAAATAGAAAATGATACAATAAAATTTTATCCAAGGAGCTAATGATAGCTTGTTTTTTTGATTTTATATTTGTTTTATAGACACAAATAAAAGTATTGAACTATAAATTGTAAGTGGCATCAAATTAATATGAATGTGATGATTATTTCTGTGTATGGAAATATTGAAGGAATGTACTTACAATTACTTGTGCTGTGTCTTTGCTTTGCTAATGATTATAAGAAATTTAGGAAAGTTTGCTGATATTATCTAACAGCTTTGAAACCTACTTTCCTGTTTGCTTACTCTACATTGGAATGACAATATTTGTTTTGCCTTCCAAAAATGTTATTGTGAGACTGAAATCAGTAATGCGTTATTCTTGTTCAACTATAAAGAATTGTTATTTTTATTATCCTTAATTTAAATAATCAAATGCACCATGAATGCTTTGAGATAAAGTAGAGTGACTGTGGAAGTTAAAAAAAAAAACCCTTAAAGTTGTCTTTTTAAATAACAGATTATGTTAATCATTTACTTGTTTTTGTCCTTTTTAACTGCTTCATGCATTTTTCTTAGTTCATTTTACTCCCCACTGAAACTAAATACCTCATTTGCTAGTATTTGTTTTCTCTGATTTAAGTATGGACAACAGTCTATTTTAACAGATTAACCATTTTATTTTGCATACAGTTAAAATAGTGGAATAATTTCTCATCTATGGTTTTGAAAATATTATTTTCAATATAAAAATACTGACTTATATTAATAGTTATTTGAGCTTTTTTTTATGTTTGAGAACATTATAAAAATGCATTGCTTTGAAGTGAATCAAATGGTCCCTGCAACATCAGGCAAAGATTTTCTTCTTACTGTCATTTGTGACTCATGCCATACATTTTTTAATGATTGGATTTGATGAGAATTTAGAAACTATCACTTTTGTTAGTTGAATAATATTTCTAATCTCAATTCTTCAAGTCAAATTAATCTCATTTTTTTTTTTTTTTTTTTTTTGCTTAGACCTCCACCTCATCAGTGCATTTTCTTTTTGCAAACCCATTGAAAGGGAACTACACATTAATCAAGTTCATCAGGCTGTGGAATTAATTTGTACAATTATTTCCTGCTATTTGAAACTGTCATTCTTTTTTTTCTAATGTTTATTTTAAGCTCCGTCAGTCATATCCCCATAAACTTGTATTCCACTTTATAGTTGAAAACATACTGACAATTAAGCTTGAAAGAATGATGGATGAAAGAAAAATCTCTTTATTTAAACATTTTATTATAGTGTATTAAAAAAGTAAGGTCATAAAAATAGTGTATCAATCTAAATTAATATACCAAATGCAAATGCAGTGTTTTGTGAATCATGATAATTTAAAAATAGCTTTATAAAACTTTTCGATGAAGTCTAAACTTTTAAAAAGAAGCTTTCTTAAATACTCATGCTATTATTTACTTATGTAATTATAAAATAGCTATTTTAGGAGAACAATTTTGATAAAATATCATGTGCTTTTGTAACATAGTATATTACTAGTTATGTCATAACTCTGATACTAAAATCAAGATTTGTTCACAGTTCCGTGGGTCAGCTATCTGTGCTCAATTTTGATTCTTCTGCTTGTATTGCCTTATACATTCATGAAATTGCTTTCATCTGTTATATTATATAAAATTGCCTTATCCACATGTCTAATATTTGATGGCAATTTTTTCCAGCTTTATATACATGTGCTCAACATATCAACAACCTTGGTCACATCACAAAATAATCAGTTTTTTTGTGGTGAAACCGTTTAATATTTATACACTTAACTTTCAAGTATAATACTGTGTTACTTTAATTTGTAATTACAATACTGTACATTAGATTCCCAGAACTTGTATCCCATCCTGGAAGTTTGTACTATTTGGCCAATACCTGCCTGTTTACCTTACTCCCAGCCTTTGGTAATCACCATTCTACTCTCTGTTTTAGGATATAGCTATTTTCTATTTGACATATACATGAGGTCACACAGGATATATCTTTCTCTGTTTGACTTGTGTCACTTAATATACTGCCTTCAAGTTTCATCCTTGTTGTTGCTAATGGCAGGATTTCCTTTTTTCTCATTTCTGATTGACTAAATAAAATTTCTGTATGAGTGTGTGCATGCATGCTTGTGTGTGTACTTTAGTACTTTGTTAAGCCTCCCTCTGCCTGTGTCATCTCTTCACAGAGACTGCACAGGACATAATCTCTTCATTGCTATGGAATATGTGAGTAAGAGTTAAAGAGGTAAAATTTCCTACGGAACATTCTCATGATCAATCCAATGTCAATTTTCATGATTCTGTTAATTAAAGCAAGTAAAAATCTGATCCAAAATAGAGGAGAAATAAATCTAAACCTTCTTGTTAAATACATCCAAGTCATATTTCAAAGGGTATGTTTAGAAAAGTGGGTTGAAGTTATATATACACATAATATGTGGTACAGTGTACCACATAATATGTCTCAAATTTTAATAGCGTGAGGAAAATAAAATACTTATACTCCCATAATGGCATCTGTTAAAAAAGTCATATGTGACATATCCACAAACATCACTTTTCTAACATCTCTATTTTCATGGACACACAGGTCAAAAATCCACTCCTTGGGCTTTACATGATCTGCATGCCAGTGTCTCAGCCCTTGAGCCACAAGAATGTGCCCCCATAACTTGTCCTTGAAATCCTTACACAATTACATTTGAAACAAATTTATAAAAAAAAAAATGTTAAAGACCTATGAAAGTGATCAGTATATTTTTTTGTATTATGATGATGATATTTCTTTGAGATATTCAATTCTCTAATCTGGGCTTAATAAAATAATGCACTTGTGGTTTCTATATTTGCTTATTATTGACTTTATTTCTTTTTATTTTGAGGATGATAAATCATAGCAAGCAACATTATATTGCAGAATAAGATATTTCCATTTTAATCATGTTAGTATAGCAATTTATTTAGTAATTTTTGAAGGGGCAATCATTTTAATATCTGGAACATTGTACTAAAGTAAAAAATATGGTTCCATGGACACTTCTTCATGGAATATTTTAGTAAGCATATATTTTGACTAATCAGCACAGGCTACCTGTTCTCGCAGCATCTCTATTTTTGATGAAATAGTTTTCCATTCCTGTTTCAAGTGATTCAAGTTGGTCTTTTATTTCACTTACACAGCAACAAGCATAACTTCTGCCCATCAAATGTGTTCTTCCCCCCAAGAACAGGTCAGAGCTTGGGTATTTTCTGGTAAACAACCTAGACCGAATTAGTGTCAGACTGGTCATCTAAGATACTATTTAAGTATCTTAATCTAAATATTGGCATCAAAGTATTTGTATTTTTCTGGAGTCACTCGCTGGTAGAAGTCTCTTCTAAACTGCTGGCTTGGTTTACAAAATACTGAAGACAACCACCTGAAACAGAGCTGACAGATGCAAAACAGTTTTTTGATGACATTTACAGTATCCAGAATCTGGTGTATTAACATTAAGGCTACTTGGAGAACTTTTTGATTTAAGAATCACTAAACTTCCAAATTGCTTCAGTCACTTGGAATTGGTTTCTGCCATAAGCTACAGGTGTAATACCAAAAATGAAATGGCTATCAGTTTTCTTATGTTAATTTCACAAGTTGATGTAAGCAGATAAATCAATTGGCTTCATGAAGATGATTGTGTAACTCATTTTCATTTGTCCTAATAAAGATGCCTCCAACATAATTCTAGGAATGTAGATTTAACATAGATCTAGGAATTCTTCAACTAGCTGTTATTCAAACTCAGAAATGGAATTTATAATTTGCTTGAACATTTAACCTGTGCTTTTTAAAATTTCCATAGAAATGCCTCTCATTAAATTAATTGAGTGCTCACATCACAGACAGACATAATTTAGGTTAAAAGCTCACCCGCAACACTGCCTGTTGAAATAAAACATCAATCTGCTCTAAGTAATCTTGAATATCAGTGATTGATATCACATCATGTTATGCCTATGCAAATAACTAAAAAAATTGAGATCCAATTACACATTCAAACCTCCCAAAATAAGGAACTTAGAAAGTTACAAGCTAAATATGATTATGACCCATTTAACTTATTTAAATAGTTAAATCTTGAATCCTTTCTCAACTAATAAATAACATTCTAAATGTAATATTTTTAACTACATAATAAGTCTCAATGAATTTTTTAAATTGGTTGGTGTTTTTTAATTAATATTGACACCTATTATAAAAAGTTTACACATCATGTATTTAAAACATAATCTGTAAATATATGGCCTCTAACTGAGTACCAACATCCTTAAGAGTTCTGCGATTTCATTCTGACTATCAAAATGTATGTCACACCAGGAAACCAGTATACCTATCTTTAAACTTTAAATAAAAATGATAGAACTCTATCAACACACGAAGTAAGGACTGTTTCATTTCTTTTCCTTGCACAGTGTAGCCAAATTGTATCCAAGAAAATATTGTAAAAAGAACTTTACAAAACAAAGTTGAAAAAGAAGACAAAATATCAGTTCAAGAAGAAGAGATAATGATGGAGTGAAAAGAATAAAAGAAAGGTAAGAATTAAAAGTAGAGGTAAAATTTTCTAGAATATACTTTTTTGTTTCAAGGAAATCTGACATAAAGGGTATATATTTAAAATAACCTTTCTTAATAATACAAAGATTTCAAGCCATTTCACACAACAACACATACATATACATATACACACATTTTTTTTCAGTATTTCAGTATTTGTTTTTCTTTGAGAATCCAAGCATTCAGTGGCTACACATTTAATGGTATTGGCGTCAATAAGAGTCAGTTATCCACATTGAGTTTACCACAATTAATTTAATTTATTGACATGAATTATAATCAAAGCATTATTTGGAAACTCAAGTTAAATTTTTTTAATATTTTTCACTGGAAAAAAGTCCAGGGATTGAAATATTCCACAGAAATCAGGAAATTAAAAAAAAAAAAAAAAGAAAACTCAGCAATAACTATGTATTATTCAGGAAAATAAAGGAGAAAATAATTTTTATTGAAACAGTAGTTCTGAAAAAACAAACCAAGATGTACTGTTTCATGACATTTCAGGAAAGCACTTGAAAGATTTATTATCTCCCAATCAAGATAGCATGTGACATTGCAGTGATTATACTCATTGCTATAGTTTATCGCCCTGACAGTTTATAAATAAAGCCAAAAGATGCCTGGAACATAGGGAGACACCAGTCATGAGATTCAGCTGTTCTTTCCTTAGTGAGTCATACTGAGAAGCATTCAGTTTTCCCAGCAATGCTACAGCGTTGATGGCCAGGGTTGCTCACCTGAGACTTGGTATCTAGGGATTATGGGAAGATCAGATATGTGCATAACCAGCACCTAAATGACTGACTATAAATAGTCTCACCTCTTACCCTTCTTCTTGTCCAGAGATCTTATTTAGTGTAGCCTAGAATCAGAAGTGAACAAAAACAAGCTTTCAGTACTTGTGACATTATTATCATAAACTATCTGACATAGACAAAGACCTGTTAGTCAAGCAACTGATACCCTTCAGAGACACTCTTATTGATAAGACAAGGGCTCCCCAAAGTACATTGGTGATGTCGTTTTATGCTCAGTACTCCCTGGAATGTGGCATTTGGATAAGATTATCCATTGGCCTTTGTCTCAGTCTTTCCTGGTGGATCCAGGTCCTAGTCCCTTTTCTTAGTCCTTTCTGATAAGGATCCTCATATTGTTTTGACTGAAGTATGGTATTAACATTTTAATGTATTTCTTAACAGAGTCTTTGCCTCAGCAGTGACAGACATCTTCTCTGGACTCTTGAGTGAATTGTAGCAGTACAATGCCCTGAATATGAAAGCCTACCCCATCTCCTACATTCTTTAACATCTGCAACTACCCCCACTCTCTCCTATAAGAGTAGTCAATAGCCCTGACGGTTTCTGCCTTTAGGGAGCCAGCCCACTTTGAAGTTACAAAAAGCTCTTTTGTATATTTAAAGAATTTTCTGGGTCATTCCTTCTGTGATTTTTAACCAGCAAATTCCCAAATCTTCTGGGGAACCTAACATTCTTGTTCAGGAACTTGGGAGTGTTGGAATTAGGGGTAACCTATTTCCTGCCATTTTTTTCAAATGTTCCACATCCACCACATCAAAAACTGGATGAGTGTTGAAAATGGGGTTCTCTCTGATTGCTCCTCAGCTTTTATAGCCAGTGAGCCCCACTCGATAACTAAGACATTCCTTTTTGAGGCCTCTGGGTGAAACAAGGTCTGAAACCACTGCACTGAAAAATATCCAAGAGGAGTTGAGGAACCACAACATTCTGCTCTTCCATTTTAGAGGATTGGGAACAAGGGATGCCTTCTCCTTGCCTCGCCAATCACACAAGACAAAGCAAAGTAAAGGAACCCTTTCTCTTTGTTTTTCCCTCGTGGACCTCAACTCATGACTCATTCTCTCTGGGATCAAAGTAGTCTGTTCTTAGAGACTGCCACTTGGGTGCTTTTAAACAACCTGGGAAGTTTGGGGATATTGTAGGACTTGCTCTCCAAATACCTCATCTTTTTCTGTAATATTGTCTGACCATAACATAAATCAAACAATGGGTCACTGTTGCCCAAATGGTATCCTTGATCCTTCCTTTTGGTGTAATTTGGGTAACTTTTGCCATCGCAATGGATTGGTTGGGAAACTCCTTTTTTCACGGTTGTTTGTATCTCTGTTCTAAATCTGAAGTTCTCTACTTGTACTGCCCTTGCCCAGTTCTCCAACTTGGGCTTCCCCTTTCCCTTCACTCTCACGTTCTTTGAACTCAGCCAATTGGTCACTCCCACCAACCTGGCTCCACCAGGAAAGACTGACACAAAGGCCAAAGGAGACTCCTGCACAGCACAAATATCACACACAATGGAGACCCCAGCACAAAATGACATCACTGTGCCTTTTTTGGAAGACCTTATCCTATCACGTATCAGGCAGAACCTTCCAAAGTTTTATAGGGTATCACACAGAAATATGACAAGGATATGTGTTTTTTTTTTTTTTTTGAATATGCAGAATTTGAGCATCCCTAAACCCTACTGGATTAACATTTTACAGTCAATATATATCTATAGACACCCATACATATCCTGATATATGCATTTGTACACACATTGTAGAAAAAGGAAGCTGCACCCCGGTTTCTAGCCACTGAAGACCAACAGTGGCCACCAAGCCACCAGGCACCTGATGGTCTAGACTGGCTGGAAGCTACTGACTGGATAAAAGGACCTTTTCTGAGAATGGAACCCTATATGCATTTTACAATTATGTGAATCCTGTGTGTTATCCATATGAAGAATTAACAAATGAATAACTGAATTCTGTTTGTAATTCCTATTCTAATTCACATCCTCCCTTTGCCTCACCAATGAAAGTGTATACCAAAAGCATTTCAGAGCTCAGATTCTATATCTGGCCTGCACGTAATAAAGCTGTCTTCACTGCTTCTAAAAGAGCACTGTTTGGATTTTGTTGGTTGAGAGAGCTATAACAATATGTGACTATATATAACCATATGTAATTATATAAAGCTATATTAAGTACTTATACTCTGTATGTGAGTATGTATATTATAGCATAAATGCTATATCATATATCTGTATCTATATCTATTTGTATTTATGTGGCTGCTTATTGAGAAAATATAAAATTACCATGGATGAAAAACCAAAATAACTGAAATTCAATAATTACATGTAAGTTTAGAATTAATTATAAGGAAAATAAATGTTTATATATTTGTATTATAAAATATTTTAAAAACAAGAAAAGTAGCACTAATACATATTTGAAATTAATTGTTTAAAAAAATAGATGAACTAATGAATAACATTAGTTGATGCTTAACAAAAATATTTTTAAAGATAAACTAACTTCCTAAGTGCTTAAGACCAGATGTTTTCCTGGTTAATCAACTAGCATTTACAATCAGGCAATACTTGCACTGATTATAATTTCCAAAACAAAGAAAAAAGCAAAACTTTAAAATCATTTGAAATCATGTTTCATATGTTTACTAAAATCTAATAAATGTAGTCCGTCAAAAGTAGTAACTGCATATTAACTTCAATTGTCATTTATGTAAAATTCTTAAACTTTTACCAAACAGAATTTAGCAGATTGTTAACACATAATCAAGTTAATTTTTCCCAGAAAGGCAAGAAAAGTTAGCTCAGTGATGAAAAACATATAATAACAATTCATCATATTAATAAATTTAATGAGAAAACTTGCCTTTTTTCCTATAAAAAGACATCTGAAAACTTTCAGCACATGTGCTAAAGCTATTCAAAATCAACAGAAACTTCCTTAATGAGATGACATACATTATCAGCACAAAGATCATCATCGAACATATGGAAACAACATAAGCATCTAACACAAGCATTTAAGTCAAGACAAAAACAACTCTGAGTTGGCTATTGTTCCTATTATTTATTATTCAACTGAAATTATTAGCTTATATTAGATAAGAGAGAAAATTAGAAATGTAAAATTTGGGAAAGGAACAGATAATACTATGGCTATTCACCACTCAAAGAATTATATGGTAGAATAACCTCATCCTATAAAATTGTCAACTTAAAATTTATAATAATAGAATACGATAGTGGTAGAATATAAAATTAGTGTATAAAATATTCCTTTGTGTATCAGATAAAATATTCAATTTGTTTATTTGTAACCACGTGTGTGCGTGCGTGTGTGTGTGTGTGTGTGTGTTATCAGGGGAAATATATAATATAAATAAAGATCAATTTTATGACTTATAAAACTCAAAAAAGATAAAACACAGCTATTAGCAAAAACCACTCACCATTTTTATACGGAAAAAATGTAAAGCACTATTGACATTATTCCAAAATAACTCCCTGGAAAGATACTTAATTAAAATGGTGCTTTAAATTGCATTTTAATAATTCACCCTATTTTCTTGATTAATGAATCAAATTAAAAAGTCAAGAATAATTGAGTGACTGATGCAAAATAGTTGTGGTGTCTTTCTCTAGATGAGCAAGATTCACTTGAGAATGTTTTTTGAATTCTCACTAACTCTTTCCACCTCCTCATGCAATATGTCTGCCTTAGAAATAGCAATAAGAAGCACACTTACATTTGAAATCAGCAGGGATAGAGGCTCATTTAGTGTTACGCAAAGGTTTATGTCAAGAGACAGAAAGGATGCTAAACTCCTCTAGTGGACAGTAACACCAACATCTAAATGCTACAATGGTTGGTCTCATGCTTTGAAAACTCTCGCAGTTAGACTATACACCACAGAATGGCAGTCTGACAATTGGGTGTATTTAATATCATTTATCTATAGAAAGAGCTAAAATTCCCCCAAACGACCTTTGATAGTTGATAAACTATATATCTTCCCACTAATATTTATATTATCTGGTACAGTGTTCAATGAAATTATTTTCCCAAGTAATGCTATTTGAATAATATATGTATATATATATACATATATGCATTCAGAATTATCTAAAAATTAGAATAAATAATATTCTCCATGTAGTCTATAACTCATCTAAATTTATAGGTAGCATTAACTTAATTCTGATAGTTTTCAATAGAGCATGTAATAATGAGATTTGATATTGCAAAAAATAAGGTTATGTCATCTGAGTCTCAGAACAAGGATTGTGGTTTATTTCTGTCAATTTCATGACTTAATCATCAGTATTATCAATATGATTCAGTATTGAAATACTACACTAAGGAAAATAAAATAATACATTTTGATGTCACTCTTCCTAAGTTTGAACCCTATATTTTGCAATTCCTTGAATTGTTTTCCTAATTAGGCTTCTATTATGCTGGTCAGTGACTATGTGCCTGGTCTTTTACAAAATGAAAGCATCATAGCTATCAACCTCAAGGTCAAGACAATAGATGGAGCATACGTTGAAAGATATCCACTTCTTACTACTTAAGTCACATTAAAGTAGCTAGAATATATTTTAAAGTGCTTAATTATGTTGAAAATTATGAAAAAGACTGTAGTCACACTCAAGAATTGATAATCCATACCAGTGTATAAAATAGTATAGAACAATCTAAAAACAACTTAAATATTTTTAAAATTTCAAAGAAATGAAATTATGCACCCAAATAAGGAATCATTATATAACAGAAGTCTCAAGTTTAAAATAATCAATGAGGCATAAATCACAATGATACTAATAATAGTTAAAGCACATTGAGTGTCCTAAAATATTCCTTTTTTTCCTAAAATCTTTATATGCGTTGTTTCATTTAATCTGTATGGAACTACTATTACTAGAATTTTTTCATGATAAAATAGGCAACAAGTGATCTAATGATAAATATAACTGGAAGAGTTTCTCAGAACATAGTTAAATGTAGCATTTTTGATATTTATTTTAAATCAATCATCTAGGTACATAATATTCTGACAAGCTGTTTTTAAAATAAACCACCTTGATAATGCAAGAGAGAACACTCACTGTTTCCCTTATCCATCCTAAATATCCAACTGTCTGCCAAATAAGTGACATGAATTGCCCTCAGCTCTCATTGTTATGAAAAAAAGACCAAAGTTTCAATATTGACACAAATGGCTTAAGTGTAAATAATATGGGCATATATTTTCAGATCAATTCTTTAGAGACAATTCATAAGCTGTGGCAGAACATTCTATGCCTCATAAATATCAATTTGAGATTTTTAGAAATATATGAAGAATGATTCAGATTGTCAATCTTAGGTCAAAGACTTCAGTGACAAAAAAAGGCATCCAGATTTTAAGTGAATGTATCTTTTTCTTTTGTGACTTTTCTATTTTAAGGTGAGGTAATTGCTTTTGCCATTCATGATTCAGACTTATGCCACACAGGGGACCTTCAGCAATCTTATCAACTGGGTTACTCTGGAATGGAATGTCACAATACACCTCAGGATTCCTAGTAAGAGACATTCTTTTTCATTTTCTGAGAATAATTCGTTGAAGTCATTTTTGCTATTCTTCAAATTAAATAATCCAGATTATTTTAGATAATTTCAGATCTATGTGTTTCTTAAAACCTCTCATACATTTATTTTAAAGTGAAGCATATTTGAGTCTTGAAAAAATATTAAAAAAACTTGTTTTCAGCCATTTTCAGCTTCCCCAAATGTTGGTTCTTTATTTCTCCCTTGTTGACACTCCCTTTCTACTTCCTAGTCTCTCAAACTTTTTCTCTACTTTCCTTTTCCATTATATCTGGTAAAATATTGCTTTGACTTGCAGAAATATCTTCTATGCATATATACCTTCCATTTTCTGGCATATATATTCATCATATTTACATGCAACCAAATTCATGGTCACACATTGATGGTTATAGGAGACTGTCAGTCACCCAGTCAATAGTGAGAATCTAAAATATTTCTTAGCTGTCTTTTAAAGTTGCACATCTGGTTATGACAACTGTTTGATCCTGATGCAAGTGCTCCAGAAAGCACGTTAGAGAGGATGATCAAGTGCACGTGCTTTAGTTAGCCATCAACTAACTACTTTGTGACACGTGTAATCTTCAAACAAGCATCAAACTTGTATTTAATTCAGGTATTTATTGTTAAAGTTAAGTGGAGGGTTACTCCTTTAAAGAAATATCAATTAAAGTGATAAAAGAGATGGAGTTCACCTTTCCCCACGGCCCATTCACAGTTGATGGCTTGAAAAAAATAAGTTGTCTATAAAGACATTTTATGTTTCATAGTTCCATAAGATGAAGTGAAAATAGATGTTGTTATGTGTATACACTCCTGATATCAGGTTTTGTTTTGTTTTTTGTTTGTTTGTTTGTTTTAACATTCCACTGTGTTAAAACTAAATTTGATACTCTTAACATTGCTCAAGTTAGTACCTTGTCCTCCTATGGAAGCCCTTTATTTTCAGTGTATTATTTTTGAATTTTTTTTAATCTGTTTCCCTACAAGCTCTCTAGAGGAAGGCTCATTTTTCACTTTGCTTGTTGTGACACCAGGTACTCATTCTAAAGGCACAGGATATGTTAATAAATACAAATAGAGAGGAGCCATTATAAGGTATCTCTCTACTCCATACATTCCTCACCACCTCACACTTAATCTAACCTCAATATTTATTACAGGTTTAAATAATCTCTGGTGTTAAAAAATCATTCAGTCATTGAATTAAGATTATCTGGTAACAAGCACATTTTTCTTTTTTGTTTTATTTGAAAATCCAAAAGTTGTCTAAATTCAAGGGCAATGAGGTAAATGTTCCTCAACTATTGTCATTGTATTCATTATATCTGACATTCATGAAAGGTTTTGTCAGGGCTATGACATCTTAAAATAGCTATTGATGTCCTCAGCAAAGTTGCTATTTACAAGTAACTTTATTTTCTGTGACGTCCCATTCAGAATCTTCTATAAATTCACAAGGGTATAATCTCTACATCATTGGGCAACAGAAGCTATATGTTCACATACATAAAAACAAGGGATTTGCTTAGTTGCCAAGAAAAGTTAGAATTAGCAAGTAATTTCTATTAGCTCAGAAAATCAGCAGTAAGGTAAAATTTTGCACGCTTGTGAAAAAGAGAGAATATATTTGAAATAGAGAAAATTTCCTGAAGTTATGTGGCAGGTAAAATATGAAGAACATTATTTGAGCAGGAAAAATTGATTTGCTTAGATGAAATGACAGAGCAAAAATACAGTAGGATAACTGGAAAAGTATAGCTTTAAACAATAACTAGTTATTTAAATTATTAAAGTGTAAAATAAGATCATTAGAAAATATTTGCATACAGTTTGATGAATTCAGTTTTGGGTATATGTAAATAAAAGATGAATTAATGTTGCCTTGAAAAATGAACAAGTCATGCTACTTAAAAAAAAAGTAAAAGAATTGAGAAGATATATTATTGATCTCACACTAAAGGTAGATTCTGCACCTGGTACAGAGTTGATGGCACTGAAACAACAATTTTGTGTAAACAGATAAATCATGCACACATATTAGGATGATGAAAGGTTTTTTCTGGGCTCCATGGGAAAGAAAGTCAACTAAACAAAAAGTCAAATAGCCAGGGCTTTATCGGGATTTGCGCACCTGGGCGAGGTTCTCCGGTGGGCAGAACCAGGGCTGGGGAAGTCGCGCCGAACAAAGAAAAGCGCTCTCTTTAAGCAAAAGAATTTCGCGGGCTTCATACGTCGCGATTGGGGATTGGCCCTGTGACTCCAGGTGTGGGCTTCAGTGCCTCAGTTTGATGGCAGCCACCTTTCCCGGGTATGGCCGCTGCTGCTTTGTCCTTCTGGGCCAGCCTAACATTCCAACCTCTTTGATAGGATAAAGGGGCGGCGTGATCGTTCTGGCTACTTCCTTTGCTGACAGGTGGGGTGTAGAGGGGAGGGGTCAGAGGTTGGTGTCGTCTGGCCCAGTCTGGACAGGAGAGTAGGCCCTGGTCTGGAGCAGCATCTGGTTGAAGGTAACCTGAGAGGCTTCGCGGACCTTGTCCTGGAGGAATCTCAGAAAGCATTAGTAATACACAGATTATCAAAACTGGCCCAACGATCGGGGCCAAAGTGGTAAAAATCAGGGAGCACCACCATGGGGTCCCCATTTCTAGAGGGGTATAGCCCCTTTTCAACTTGTCTTTAAGATTTTGGAGAGTGTTGACGGTTTCCTCTACCAGGCCGCTTTCGTTTACGTAGAAGCAGCACTGTTCTTACAAGAACTTGATGGGCAAATGGGAACTCTTCAGCCCTATATCACCAACATAGCTGTCAATCTATGTGGAAGAATTCTTTTATAGCAATGGGGAGCTTATGAAACAATCTAACTCCAGCAGCAAAACACGAACTAGAACTCATTGAGCAGCATGCTCAACAGGCCCAGCTCCATCAAGTTGACCCTGCTGTCCGGTGTCAACTATCAGCGTTTCCCACCATTCACTCTTCCACAGGAGTGCTAACTCAAAAGGAAAAAATCACTGAATGGATATTCTTACCCAACCAGCAAACAAACAAACAAACACAAAAAATTGCAAACTTATCTCGAAAAGCTCAGTCTTGTGGTGTTTTATGGTGGGCAAAGGTTGCACCAGCCCGTAGCCTCTGACCCAAAGAAAACCATTCTGCCACTAAGTAAATTACAAATCAATGAGGCTTTCCAAAATTGCCTGGTTCAGCAAGCAGCTGCCGCTGACCATACAGGAATCCTTGACAATCACTACCCTCCAAACAAACTCTCTTCAACCTTCAAAAGCAACTAATTGGATTTCACCCAAAAAAGCATCCCACCAGCACTTCCATCGGCCCAAATCCACTTCACAGATGGCAGCAGCAATGGCAAAGCCGCCCACTGGGGTGCCACAACCAAGGCTTGGGACATAGGACTCCCGTCCATGCAGCGAGCAGAGCCAGCCACCGCCATGGGAGCCCCCGAAGACATCCCCCAACCTGCAAACATTGTCCCAGATTCTCAACATGCGGTCAATGCTGCCAGAAACATTGAGACCACCTTTATCAGAACAGAAACAGACAAACTCTCAATTCCACCCTCACAGCTCCAAACGCTCATCCGCAACCTCATTGGGACCATCTCACCAGCCAGCGACCAGCACAGTCTTACTCATTGTAAAAGTTTACAACAGAAATTTCACCAAAAGTTTACAACAGAAATTCCACCTTTCTAAGGCATAAGCAAGCAATATAGTTCGCCAATGTGTCCATTGTGGGCCTCCCAAAATAACTGAAAACGGATAATGCCCCTGCATATACTTCACAGGCATTCACTACTTCTTTAAGCCAGCACAGCATCCGACATGCCACTGGAATTCCTTATAATCCTCAAGGCCAAGCCATCCTTGAATGGGCTAATCAGATTCTGAAACAGCAATAAAAAAAAAAAAAAAAAAAAGAAGGGGGAATAGGAAAGGGAAGCTCCTCACAGGAGCTTTTAGTCAAGGCACCTTTCACTTTAATATATATTTTTTTTAATTTAAGAAAAGAAGATTCACAAGCCCCTGCAGAGAGGCACAGGGCGGGTGCTATTCATGTCCCAAGGGATTTACATTAACTGTTGATGATAAGGAGGGAATGGGAGAAGGGGAACCCATCCAGGCTACAGTTAAGTGGAGGGGTCTGCCAGGGGCAAGATGGGGTCCCGTCTACCCCCCATGACCAAGATCTGGGAAGGAACTAGGGGTCCAGTGAAAGACGGTAAAACAGAGTAGGTGGCTCCCATGTCCACGAGAAAAGAAATGGACTTACCCGCTACCTACAACGTTATCCTGGGCTCAGCGAGGGTGATGGGGGTCTTCGAGTCCTGGCCGCCTCAGTCATCCAGGAGCCCAAGAAGCTCCCATGTGGCCAGGGGCGAGTTCAAGCCTTGAGCTAATTCTCCACATGGAGATGCTGAGGACGCGCTCTTAAGGGGACAAGCATCCTTCCAGTGGCCAAGCTGCTGGCAGTCTGGGCAAGGCTTCCTGGGTGGTCGGGGTTGGGGACACTGGCGGACCCAGTGTTCCTCCTTATTACATTTGAAACAGGCCCCAGGCGGGGTGTTCTTTGGCCCAGATTTAGGTTTTGCCCCCTTTGCCACTGGCCGTAGAGCCACCAGCATAGCCTGGCTGCTGCTTTGTCCCTGGGCCAGCCTAACAGATGATGTATACATGTTTATTCATCCTTTTAGAAATAAAAAGCATTGAATCTGTGCAAGAAAACATCTTTCAAATGTTTATGACAAATACAGTTTTATTTAAGAAAATGCAATATCTGTAACTTTACTTAATAAAAAGAAATCATAGCTTTTGTAACATCTTTAGGAGAATAAAAGAAATATCACTAAAGAAAAGAAAAAAACAAAAAAAACAAAAAAGCAACAACTTGCAAAGGAAAATTGAATTTCTGCCATATAGAAAAATATAGTCTTAAATCATGATCTTTATTAGAAATCATTTTTATAAACATGGATTCTTTGGTGGTGTTAGTATTAAAATTTTCAATAAAAATGCCTCAAAGACAATCTAGACACTTAAAATTTCTTCTGGACAATCTTCACTTCTCAGTGATTTCCTTTCTAAAATATGGTTCAACTGACAGGAAACATGAGTTGAATAAAATGTGGAATTTTTTAACATCAGTTTTATTACCAATGTTTATAATTTTCACCTTTTTTGCTAATTTCATTGTAAATTTTGTTTATGAGTGAAAATTCACAAAATATTAAATGAATTAAATATACAATGTATGACATTAAACATACGATAAATATATATTAATTTTCAATCTTAATAGCTTGTTTTACCTTGAATTGAATCAAAATCTCATCCAGGATAGGAAATGAGAAAGAAAAATAAATGATAAATAAGTTAATTCTGTGATCTCTGTGATTTAATCTTGCTTTCACCTACATTAGTCCTTATTATAAAACTTTAAATCTCAATTACCAAGAAGTGAAGTTTCTGAAGTGTTAGTATTTGCCAATATCCCAAAAGTAAGGCCAAAAAAAGTCATTTAATTGAGAACTGTTGGCTTTTTGCCTTGCTTGAATAAAATATTCAATTCTTATGCCAACAATGAATAGCAAGAGCAGGCAAGTATCCAATTATTAATTATAATCTGTTATGTAGTTTTAAAAGAAAATTCATTGTACACATATACCTATCATTTATTTTACCTTTATTAAAGGTAATTATATTCATTAGTTCACATAACCTTCAAAAACAGTTGATGTAGAGGTTATCTCCTTTTTCTACCAAGTAACTGCTGTTCTCTAAGTATTGATAGTTTATTTTGATGCAAATCTGTTTACAACAAAATCTTTGCTTTGTCATTAAATTAGATTGACTTTATGTGGCACTTATAAATAAAAGAATAATTTGGATTATTTAAAATTGAATAAAGATTTAAATTAACTCAATTTCTTTAAATATCTTTCAAAGTATGAAGTGAATTTCTTCTGTTTTGGAGCCTTTCCTCTGAAGATAAAGAACATCACTAACTAGATTGATGATTTTCATGGAGAAATAAGGTTTGACTCAGTCATCCATCACGTTTAAGGAAAACCTATCATTTAAAATGTACATAAATCGTTGACTCATTGATGACTGACACTTTTTTAACTTTTTTGAACATATGAGACCAAATACTTGTAGAAAAACTCAGAAGAACAAAGTATTCATTATGCTATTATAAGAGTAATTCTTAAAAAAAAGTGGAAAATAATTCTGATTACTATGTTAGACTCTTGTTATAACCCTGATTTTCTAATGTAATCTAGAATTTTAATGTCAATAAATTAAAGAAATACAATTGCAATTCATTTTCACATATATACATAAAATGATGGTGACATAGTTACAGACTTTTCAATGGTAGTAAAAGGATCTTTGTACTCTAAGCACTTAGAGTCCTCGTGCAAATCTTTTTCCTATTTGAAAGCAAATAATTTATAAGGGGGCGAAAGTACATTTATTCTCTTCCTGTAGAAATGTATTTTATGCATTCTTTTGCATAGGATTCAGGCATACTAAAAACATTTAGTTTAACACATATTTCTCCTCTCTATCTTATTATTTAAGACCAACTGTTAATTTCATAACTTTCCTCAGTGATGCATATTTGTTATAAATATATCATGTCAAGACTCTCATTTAAGAACTTATAAGTCACTGCTTACATTCTACAATTTCTTTCTAAAATTTCGTACCTCTTTATGTGTTTGCTTATTTTCTTGGTACATTTTAGGCAATTCATTAGTCAGAGTTAGTTTTGCTAAGTCAAAAAATCCAATTAATGAAATAGTTTTGGTTTTCTCAAAAATATTTATGTTTTTTGTACCCATCCTCAACTTTTCTGAAGGACATAGGTATTACCAGAATGACAAATGGCAAAACTAAGTCAAAATGAGAATATTAATAATGGAATATATTCAGATATTTTATCTTGCTCTTCTTAAAACAAATTCAGAAGAGCAATTATCCATTTGATCTCAGCAAATGCCAAGTATAGACCTTCAAAATATGAAGAGTTGGAAAATTTTTTAATAAAAAACTTTGCTTAAATGCTGCTTTTGTTCTTGTATTGCTGTCCGTGAAGGGATTCATTTTTTCAAATATTGTCTTAATTAGCTCATAATCAAACCCCAAAGTATGTAAATATTTAATGTAAAATGTTTCTGGATTTTATTTATGCCGATTATACTTCAGAGCAGTCTTGATACTTCTGTGCAATTCTCTTTCAAACTCTTTCTTGCTTATTTCCAAATTTTGGCATCTGGACTCTTAATGCAACTGCCTTGGGACTCTGGAGTCATTTTCCCACAAAAGCAGACATTCAAAAGTACTTAGAAATGTAGTCCACAAATTCATCCCCCAGTGAATGACTGCTCTGGTAGGAAAGCCTATGTCTCTTTCTTGCAGTATGATCAAACTGATTCATAATTTCTACTCCACTGCTCTGCACATTCAAATAGATGTGAGGGCTTTGCCTAAAATCACCTGCATTCATGATTTCTTTCTTTACACCTGCTTCTCCCATTTTTTTTCCAATTTTATTTTTTTCTGGAGGCCAATTCTTAATAAATCACTTTCAAAATAATTCTCATCTAAGCTTTAATTTTGGGAAAATCTAAATTATAATGGTATTATACTTTGAACTATTTCTCTGAAAATGAGTTTAAATCAACATGTACTGAATGGTTAAATATATAACTTATTTACTAGTATAGAGAGTATTTTGGTGATGATTGAGACCTAGCTGAGGTGGCAGGGAATTCAAATACCAGCAAATCTAAAATGATCAAAGTAAATCCCATTATGTCTATCTATGGGCAATTTAGGGTTAGTGTGGATTTTTGTTAATTACATAGACAAACTCCTTCTATTTTCTTTCAGTGGGACATACATTTTAAACAAATATGGTTGAGTCTGCTTTACAAACTGCCAGAATATATGACTAGGGAAGAGAATTTCCTATAGTTTAAAAATACCTTTCAATAGTTTCAAAGATAACCTTTGTACTGAAATTATCACAAGGACAAGCTTTGTGCAAAAGAAGGGTGGAAAATTTAGTTTTTATTTTTAGTGGTCATATGCTGAGTAATTACTGAAAAGGTGTTTAAAAAAAAGAAAAATGGAATATTGGAAATTGGTAATAAACAGTCTTTGTCAGACACAACAAGAAAGAAAGGCCTTATCTTTTCTTTCAAACACAAAATTTACCATGTGGGGGTATTTTAGACATTCTGAAAATGTCAATTAAGAATATCTCAAAGCCTATTTTATAACCAGTTTACTGCACTTCTGTTGTTATTTTAATTGAAGTAATAAGTCTAAAATATAAAAAAAATAAATTTGAAGCAAATCTAAAAGGCATAAAAGTCTGTTAAATGCCTGCAGATGACTTTTAATGCTACTCAGTGTATTCTAACATCTAACTCATTATCCCACAAGTCTGTTTGAATACAAGACTTCCTCTCCAGCAAGAATTTATTCTTGTTATATGGCTCTAAAGGACTGTTTCAGCTACTTAAATAGGCTGAATTGTTGGTCTCCTTTGTGTTGTGATTTTACAGGAAGATTTTCATGAATAAATATTTTGAAACCATCAAGTAAGGTATCTAGCACTCAGCAAGTCTGTTTAGGAATATGTTTACTGAGAAAATTACCATTTTACATAGAAAAGGAAACTGTGTCTAGAAAAATGTTTCCTTGGGATGATAAATGTTCTATTCCACTGATTTCAAAGAGAATATTAGAAAACTTAATACCAATTTTCTTACTCAGGTATTCAGATACATATTTCAAATTAATATAGTTTATTTTAATATGGTTTACAATGACCAGTGTCATTTCCTTTCTAAAGGATTTTAAGCTCTATGAAGACAAGATGATAGGACCTTCTTTATTCATCTCTTATCACTGGCACATTCATTAGGTCCTAGCCTGAAGTAGAATAAAAATGAGATAATGGATAAAAAGTGGATACTATTATCTTTTTTCATGATCAAACATGATGGAAGGAATAATTTTATTCCACTGGATAGGGAATTGTAGTTGTCAGAAATCAACACTGTGAACTGAGGCTTATTTGCCCTGCAAATGTTAACATTATTTTCTTTGTGATTCAAGTAGCAAAAGGAATGTGAAAATTAGAGCATAGATTTTCTAAGTCACTGTGTTCTTAGTTTGTGCTGCGTGTCACTCTAAATTATAATCACCATGGAGATTGGTACCATGATTATATTATTTATTTTGCATACATTGTTTATACACATTATTTCAATTATATAATAGAGGATTTAGTAACTATCTAAATAGATTAATGCATGAGTAAATAAGAGAAAGGGGAATGCATTAAATATATTAAAAAGACTTAAAAAAACTAAAATTTTTACTGATAGCTTGTGGAAAGGGGTATTCAGTCATTAGCAATTACTCTCGACAATTATTGCATTTTCAGAGAAATATTTTCTTTGATACAATGGAAGATATTTCAGTTTCCTGGTGAGAGATTCAGCTTGAGTTTTGTTGTCTGGACACCTGGTTTCATGGATGTTATGTGAAGTTAGGCCGAGAGTAGAATATTAGAAGATATTGAATGAGTCACAGATCAAATAAAGTGAAAGTTCAGTTTGGATTTTTCTGGATGGTGAATATTTAAATAACCTATGACAGGAAAATTAGAAAGCAGAACTGAATAGAGCTAAAAAGAGAGTCTAATCCACTGAGATAAAATACGTAGGGAAAGAGTCCCTCTAATTTACAGAACATGAGACATACTTCTCATGCCTGAAAACTCTTGCCATAGGTTTGCAAATAGTTAACTTTTTAGCATGGTTTTATTGTCTTCTGTTTGTAATGCTATATGATTTTTAGAAAATTGAATTCTCACCTCAGTCTGCATGGATTTCACATCAAACTCACCACCAGAATTCTAGTGCCTTTTAACATCACCTTGTTAACGTTTTCCCTTGAAGTCTTGAAGTAGGTATGCATTAAAGTCTTAAAGTCTTAAAGTGGTTTTAAATTTTCAATTGAATAATAGATGAGAATTATTTGAAATATAATCATTTTTATTGTGACTAGAGCAAGGGAATGAAAAAAATCCAGAATGATATTCTTATCCTTAATTTTTTTAATTTATAAAGAGCATATATGATTGTGATATTAAACATTTTTATTGTCACTAGTAATTTAAAAGTTATCAAAATACCATACATATGATAAAATTGTACAATTTTGCTATTTTTCAATAGAGACTGTATTATGTTATGATTATAGTTGAATATATATATATATATATAAAATAAAGTTTTCCCTTCAGCATAATTTTGTATCTGAAAGTTTTCTGTATATTGAAAACAGTGAGTCAATTGCTAATGTCCTATTTTTGGTTTGTTTCCTAATGGTTTAGACCTTTAATGAACATAATTCAAATTGATTTTAAGTATAGATTTTAAAGAAACTCATATTTGGATTACTCTTTATAGAAGACAAAATAACACAAGATGAATACAAATGTGATCAGAGATGCATAATGGCAGCTCAATCATAACCACCCATGGTGAGAAGAAATTTCATGGAGTGAGAATTTAAAGGCATTGCTTGTCTTCCTCTGAAAATGAAAATCTACTAGCTGAAATGAGAATAGTTGTTCACAGGCATGCCTTAATTTATTGAATAATGACCATGCTTTTATGGCAGAAATTCAAGTCAGATGAAGTACTGAAAGAGTACTCAGTGGGAAGCAACCGTACTTCTTCAGAGCTGATGAACTTTGGAACTGAGGTAAGTTGAGGAAAAATGGAAATCAGGAATCCTACTGTATCTGTAGCGGCATTCACACTGATAATGTAATAGATATTGATGGCTGCCCACAGAGATGAATGGTTGTGGAAAAAAGAAGACATTTTCTAGCCCTTCTTGATTCCGTATTATTCTAGGGAGTACTGCTTGAAAGCAAGTAAAATGATTCAAGAATATCATTACTTCTAAAATGTATCTAATTGGATAAACGACAGTAGGTTATGGTTCCCACTGATGGAGAGGTGGTTATATCTGTCGTATTTTTGTTTAAGGAAGCTTTATAATGCTCAGTGTATTTTGCTCTTTTTGAAAGACTATGATAATAATGCTTTTATCCTTATTTCTTTAGACATATTGTTATATCAAGTACTGTATCCAAAGCCTATCATATTTCATTATCAGTGAAAATGCAAGGATAATACCTTAAAATAAGAAAATAAAAAAAAGTTTTTGGGTGTCCTATAATATTTACCTGGTGCTGAGTAATTCTCAGAAAACCAAAATAAGGTGATCACAATCTAATTTTAGTCAAATATGATGGCACTCATTTCTACTTATTCAACCATTTTGTTTGTGATAGTCTACCAATATGTATAGTAACTCATCAATTAATAACTGATAGTAGATGTTCTACTTATGTTATTTTAAATATTTCACAAAACTATTTTTGTGGTTAAATTTTAATGCCAAATAGAAAGTTTCTTCAATGTCAATATAGTTAGAATACATGAGGTCACGGAAGAAATGGACCAAATCTGTGATAACAATAGCAAGAATATTCTATATTTAATTTTATTGCTCCTTTTGAGTTCCTGTCATTTTCTGATCGATTTCAGCTTTGTTTTCTGTGGGCTCTTAATGGTCATTTGGATTTGACACTGTTAAATTAATTATATGAAAAAAAGAGGGTACATATTTTCTATTTTCCTTCAGTTTCAAGCAGGACAAATGTATTTACACTACTCAATATTATAATTCTAAAATATTTTTCATTGTACTTGAGCTATGTATATGAGATTCTAAAATATTTTAAATATAAATTTCATAACTTTAAATTTGTGGAGATGATTTGATTCTTTAATAGATAGTGAAAAAAGTGGTTCTATAGGCAGTTAATATTCTGCTTTAAATAAAGGACAGATGCTTGCATGTAGTTGCACATGTATGTTCAAAAATCTTTGGCAGAATCTGTTCTATGTATTCACATACACAGGAACGTTAACGATATGGAAGATCGTACGATTAATACCTTCTAGTTGAATTATGCGGTAGTCATACTTTAGCAAAAATAGTATTTTTAATATTGTTTTAAACATGTAAGTTGTTTCAAGTAGTACAATTGCGTTTTGAGGGGAAATCATACAGACTAAAATTTGCCTGAATCACTGAGTCTCACAGTTAATTCTGAGAAATTTTGGGTTGTCTTGATTTAGTACATATATTTGATAAACAAGTGAATACAAGGCCAAAAAATCCCGAGTCAGTAGTACTTAGCAAGATAAAGAGCCCTGAGAAAGGACATGTGAATTTCTCATCACTCCTACTGGACCCTGTCCCCATCTCCATGTATATCTTGTATATTGTACCAATGGTAGTTGTGCATTCAATGTAGGAAGCCTGGGAAACTGTATCCCTATTTTGTACTTTAGTTTGATCAATGCATTCCAGTATGTTTCCATATACTCTTCCATAAAGGAAATCTACTGTATATTTAACTGCACTATTTTTCTAGAAATAGTGTAACAGACCCACCTTGAATGTTACTTTCATGTGTATTCTATGATCTGGAATTGTGAGTAACACAATTCAAACAAAAAAGTTAATCAGAAGCACTCTGGTGGAGTAGTAATTAAGCTTGCCACCTCTGGCTGAGCATAGTCCACATGTATACACCAATGACCAGGTTCATGTCATGACCAGGGCAAAAACCAGAATGTATATAATTAAATTGACAACAAATGAAGTGCTTCTTCCTCTTTGTTCCTGCCTGCTTGCCTACTTATCTTCATTCCTGCCTGCACTTTCCTTAAAAAGAAAATAAAGTATTCGGTAGTAATTATTTTACTATATTTTCTATTGATAATAAATAAAAATGGCAACATAGATTATTTTTCTTCTGTTCTATATTTTACCCAAGGCCCAGTCAATATTCCTTAAATATATATGTAAATTGATGAGTAAATCTGTATATTAAAAAGAAAAATTTAATTTATTTCAAGCAACATATCAAAGGATTAATTTTTCCTTTATCAATAAAATTCATAATAATTTGAAAAAAAATTAAATCCTATATGCAATATAATGAAACCAAAGTTTTCTGCTTTTATAAATACAGAAAAACTTTATTTTCTTCATCTTTATTATAGGAAGTTGTTCTTACACAGTATTATTATGACTGAATTTTGTCCTCCCATACTAATTTAGTAGGCTATGTTCTAGAGAATTTCATAATTATCTATTCAGTTCACCAAACTATTCATGAACTAGATCAAAATTCATTTCTATTACTACTATTTATTTATATGTGTAAATCTCAACAGTCAACAAAAACTTTAAATCAACAGACATGACATTGTTATAACAGATGGCATGTCTTTGGATATGAGTTTACATGCAAAAGGAAAAGACATGATGAAATAAGTCAAAATAAATTAATTTCTATTGCAAGAGTATTCTTTATGCATATCTAAGGTTATTAAATGCAAAAGAAGTAGTCTATAGGTCTGCCATATGAATAAACACATGGATGAATGGATAGATGGATGGATGGATGGATAGATGGATAGATCCATGGATGCATGGAAATATTTATAGTTGTGTGTATATATATATATATATTTTGAAAGACTATGATAATAATGCTTTTATCCTTATTTATTTAGACATATTGTTATATCAAGTACTGTATCCAAAGTCTATCATATTTCATTATCAGTGAAAATGCAATGCATATATATATGTATATATGTAATACAATAAAATGCAACAATAATAAAATAATATAATAAATAATATAATAAATAATATAATAAATAATAAAATACAATACATACATACATATGTATATATGTATATATGTATATATACATATATATATATACATATGTATATACATAAATACACATATATATGCATATATATACATATTTACATACATATATGTATGTATAGAGAGAGAGAGAGAGAGAAAGAGAGAGAGAGAGAGACAAAGGATATTACTGTAGTTACTATTTCCATGAATGCTTTAAAAAGAATAGTAGTATAAACAGATTTTACCAGTGGAATCAGAATATAGGTTTCATTTAAGCCACTGTTCTATCTATTTTGTATAATGAATTTTCTCTAGCAACAGTGTCTTGTTGGGTCGAATATTTGAAAAAAATTTATTGCTGACTTATTGAGTGACTGGCTTATGGAGTATACGCAACACTTACCTTTGCATAAAGGATTGCCTTTGGGGAAAGCATGGTGGCATACTTCCCTTCTTTAATATTTCAATATTATTTGAGTTCTTGAAAATGAGACTATGTTGATGTTTTAATTAATATAATTCTATGCTATAATAACATATTTTGAAAACTATCCCCCAAAACAAGTTAGTTTCCTAAGATTATCAAGTAAGCACATATCTTAAAAATAAATAAATAGCTTAATTTTTTTTGTATTAAGTAGTTTACTGAACTTAGTAAATAGTTGTGTACAAACAATACAATATATCAGTTTATATGATATTTGACAGATTGTTCTGTTTTCTTTTAAAAGGAAATATTCTGGAGAGTTCTTGTAAGGTCACTAAACATTCAAAGACACTTTTTGCATGAGTCTGGAAACCACAGAATTACACTAACGCAATATTTAAACACTTGAACTGGAAAATACATATTTTTAAAAAATTCCTAACGAAAATTTTAACTTAGTTTCATTAAGTAATTAGCATAGAATAAAACGATTAAATAAATTATGTGGTATTTTGTTAGTAGTCCTTATACCTGTCTCCTTGGCTTATGTATTCTTTTTAAGTTTCAATGACTGATTTTGATTAGGAATTTGATTCTCTCCTTACATGTACTGTGATTGATGTATTACAAAACTGCATAGCAATTGTCCACCTTATGATAGGTTTCTTCACTTTTTAGGGTAATGAGCTAAATTTATAGCTCACTGAAGTATTTTTTTCATGACCTCTTTATTTCTATATCAAAACTTATTATGTTAGTATGTCAAAATGAAGTATGAGCTTGATAGCATCTATAATAGCTAAAAAGTAGCTTATAAATATAAAGACAGATGCTAAAGAATATTTCACATTTATTATTTTAAAATGTGCTTTATTTTTATGATGTGAGAACATCATTAGTCTACCACTATATAAGTCTTTCCAAGAAATTAAATCCGGATATATTTTTATGATACTGACATAAAATAACATTCTTGAAAAGAAAGTCATGTGTATAAAATTTTTGAGTCTATTTAAGATCTTAGATTGAAGGACAGCTAAAGTATATTAAGATATTTAACTATCTCTTTTATAACTTAATAGCAATGTGTCCATAAATGAACTAACTTCTTGTAACTACTCCTTGAGAAAGTAAAACTTTTATCTTTCTCACAAATCAGTATAAAGATCAACTGAGATGAACCTCACCACTACGTCTGTCATAAGTCATTAAACAAATAAGTACAGAATTTTTAAAACCTTTTTTAAAAAAATAAAATGTTTTTAATAGTTACAATTTATTATTGTTTTTATGAAGTTAGTTTTTTTATTTATAATTTTGCTTAATTAGTATTTCACAAATATTTTAAGACATTTATCAGTATTTCTTTATATCTTGACAATTATTGCAGTAAGCACTAGGAAAGGAGGAAGGAGAGGGATGAAGAGAGAATATGATATGATGAGCTTGATTTGGGGATCATTTGTTTTTCAAAAGGATTATATAAATGGACTATTTGAGCAATATTAATATTTAATTACAATTTACACAAGAAGATATATTTTTATTTATCTTTATTAAAATAATATTAAATTAGTGGTAAAATTATCAACAAATCATTAGACTGTTTAGTAAAGTCCAGAGAATATATATTAATAACTATCTTATATTAATATAATGATTATATCTGGAGTGTTGTAGACTATTTCACATACCATATTTTTAAAGAAATAAGCTTAAGTTACAAGCAATTGCTAAATGTGAAGCAATATAAAATAATGCTTAAAGTAGTAAAAAAGAGACTAAAAATAATCACATTCAATGACTCAAGTAAACACATGAAAGTTATAAAAATAAGCGAATATTTAGACTCTTATAGAAAATGAATTTGTGATTTGCATTGCTCCCAATTGTCCATGTTCTCTGAAAAAAGCAATTGTTTCTTGAAATTTCCTAAGTAGAATGCTATGTTTTACCTTCAGAGAGTTTCAGGAAGTTTCTATATTTGGGTATGTCCAAGAATACAATATTTTTTTAATGGGTAGTTGCAATGATATTCTTTCAATATTTCCTCCTCTCTCCTTCCCACCTCTCCTCTGTCTCACTGTCTTTACCCACTGATTTCAGCTAGTAGAATGTGAGAAGTAAAACAAGCAGAAGAATTAAAAATCATGATGAAGTTAGATGTCTTAGATGTACTTCACTGACTAAGCTTAAGAGTATTGTGCCCAAAAGAGCTAATACTACTTTAGACTAGACCTATGAGAAAGACACATGGAGAAAATCTGATCCTAGTATGTTACTAGGAATCAAACCAAGTAAATGACAGCATAACTCCACTGTGGTTTTCCAAAATCAAGCCACAACTAGAGTTTATATACAGAATCCTCAATGAGAATGGACTTTTTGGCACATGTTATTCACTGGACCTAGTAAGTAGAACACTGAGCCTGAGTTTGCCAAGACAGATTGCTATTCAGCTTAGTCTTAACTCGTCTGTGCTTGTTATCTAAAGAGAGGTTGACAAAGCTACTCATTCATCACACCAAGGATGGCATATTCTCCAGTACATGTTTTATGCTTTTGTCAGAAACTGCTAAACTACTTCCATAGTGCTGTGCTGCTTTGAGTTCCATCAGTAACAAACGAATTTCCTGTTGCTCCACAACATCTCCAGTATTTGTTGTCGGTGCTCGGGAATTTGGTCTTCAAATAGATATGTATTGGTGTCTTGTTTTTAATACACATGAATTGAGTCTGCATTGGGCCTCCTTCATATCTATTAGCTCTAGAACAAATCTCTAGATCTGAAATAAAAAAATGGTAGGCTAGAATCAAAATGTCATTATCACAACCACCTCTGGATGCACAGGAATAGGAGATAAGATATTAGGACAATTTTGAAGAAAAAAATCTCATATTCAAAGAACAAAGTTTGAAAATATCAAAAAAAACTTGAGAGAATTTGTTGCTAATATAACTTCAAAAAAATTAAGATGACAGGAAAAATTTTCCATGTGAATAACTACATATGTATCTTTATGGAGTATGATTATTATATTCAATATTTAGAATGCTTTCAAAACAGCTATACAACTGCAATTTTAACACAATGCATACATTTAGATGGTATTTATGTGTATTAATGTATTAATCATATAATAATAAATGACTTTTTCAGTACAAATTGGTGGTGATCTATACATATATGGATTTTCTACTTTATTTTTTCCAAAATAAATTGATTATTGCAATTGAGTATTGAAAACATACTTTCTAGTAACAAAGCTCTCATTATTTTTTCATAGTCTAGACCCTATAGTGATATGTATTTTCTGAATATGTTTCTGGTATACAAAAGGAAATATCTAAAATTTATATTTTGATCACACTTTATTTAAATAAAAATTAAATTTTACATTTATGTTTAATTGGGTTGAATATTGCTCCTCACTGAAGAAAATACAGCTTATAAAATTTATCAAATCAGCTTTAACAACATCATTTAATAATCATAAACTGTGTTCAAAATTCACACACAAGAAGAAAGTGATACTCTAAAACCCTGTCAAAATGTATCAATCTAGTAAACTCACTTTTTTAGTGTATAACACTTTGATTTTCATTTTTTAGTACAGCATCAAACACAAATTAATTTCTAAGGAAAAATGTTGAAAGCATATCATCTAAAAAATCAGCATAAATAAAACTAAAAGTAAGCATATTTCTGAAGGATAAGTGTACCAAAAATAATATTAAAGCTTTTATATTTTTGATTTTATCATCTTCAGTAACAATTAAGTCTCTTTATGTCAGTAATCTTAACCAAATATCTCAAATACAATCAGAAATTTTGCATGCATCCATTATGCCTCTAAAATAAAGATAACATGTATATTCTTAGTTGATTCCATTATAGAGTGAGAAGGGTTATTTTCATTGTGCTCTCACTTCATCTAATGCCTATTTTAACTCCACATTATTTTAAACATTTAAAAACATTTATTGAGAATTCAAACATACATTTAAAAATTATTTTGAACTATAGACACTTTCTAAAATATCAGAATTCATGAATACTAAATTCAGCAGTAGGTGACTAATTATAGCAGAAAATTTTGGCATCTTTCAGCAGTTGAAAATGATCAGCTATGTTAAAACTTTCTTCCGATACTAATGATTTTCACTTGTGATGAGTTAGTTGGCTTTATAGGGGCAATATATCAGCAAATTTACTCACTGAAGAGCTGGGTATAGCAAAAGATATTGATGTCCCTTCCTATCCTCAAGGCTCACCTTACATTCACTTGTACATGGTTGAAAATTTCTGTTATGCTGACAGCTTTTCATGTTATGTTTCTTTGCCGCTAGACCACATGTGCAGGTAACTGTTAATGAACAAAGGACTGCAATAATACCACAGTCTTCCACCTTATCACACACTTCTTTGTGTGAAGCAATAATAAGTATTTCACAAAGTTTCCAGAAGGTCCATGATGGAACGAATAATACTGTGCGCACAGTAAAAACCTAATCACAAATATACCTTTCATTGTCTTTTTCCCTTCCTTGTCTGACTTTTTCATTTCCTCATTTCTGTTTCCTAGGATCACTCTTGAAATAAACTGCTCTTCTTTAATGTATGTTTTCTCAAAGACTCAAAGGGCATCTCCAAAAAATGGAAATTAATAAATTTTAATTTATGACTTTGTTGTTATATAGCATTTATTCTGCAATTTAGAATAGGAGAATGATTTCTTAAATCTGATTATAAAGATAGTAGTCTTTAAATGAAAAGATTCATTGAAGAATAAGAAAAATTTTTGAACGAATCTGTCATAGAAAAGTTAATTGTGCTTAGAAGTAATCAGTAAGTTATTTGGAATCCAGAAAGAAGCACAAACAAATGGCATGTTCTGAATCCACATTATTTTGGTTTTGGTTTTGATTTTTGAATTTATATAGGTTAATAGATCACTCTATTATTGAAGAAAGAATCTGCTCTAGAGAATGAAATACTCTCTTAGATTTGAGAATAAGGGTACTCTCAAACGCTTGTTTTTCTGTTCATGGTATCATTGGGGATTTGAAAGGTAAATTCTAAGGCTTATTTTTTAACGTTCTGATAACTAAGAAGATTTAATTGTACAATTATTAGAAAAATATATTATGTATATTAATATATGTTAGTTGAATTGACTTAACTTTTCATATAGATTTATCTCTCCTAAGAAGAAATTTTTATATTTAATTTTTATAAATGAATGATATTTACATATACTTTTATATATCACATTAAATTTATATTAGAAAATATGATATAATTAATATATATATTTAAAAGAATATATTAAATAATTTAAGTACAACATTTCTTTAAATGTATAGATTTATGTCAAATACTAGATTTCCTGTCTATATAAAATGTAATTCAATTATCACAAGATGTTTATGTCAAAACTCTTAGCAATCTACTTGTATGAAGTATATTTACATAGTAAAACTAATTTAAACACTATACATAGTATATAAAAAACATAAGCTAACTAATGTACAATAGTGACCTATATAAATGATGTCTCACAGAAAATATTTAAGACTGTTCATCTTAGCAGATATTGTCTGCTTCCCAACACACCATCTTCTCAGCTGGACAACTCATATAACTCTGAGATAATTCTACACTGACATTAAACTTGTCACCTCTGCTCTTTCTCCAAATGACGATCACAGTGTTATTTTTTTTTTAAAACATATTTATTCTTGTTACTTTCTCTCAATAACATTCACTGGACCCTCATTAAATTTAGAGTAATTTAAATTTGCTTAGCAGACAGAGACTGCTTCATCTTGACTTACTGTTCATGGCACTCTGTGCCTCACTCATTAATCTCTAGACACTTTGGTCTCTTTTCCTAATGAGTCTTTATTGCTACAGGGAGAGTACTTATTCTTTCATTTTAAACAATCATTCTCTTTCCTTCATCTCAGATTTAACGTCAATTATTTTTCTTACTTGCTTGATACTCTACTTTTTGGAGTTTCCATAGATTGACATATTATTGAAATTATATTTTAATTGTTCTTACTATAATTAAACAATAATTGTGCAGCATATTGATTATAGCTAACACTATGGTAATATTTCAGCATGTAAAATATCAAATCAATTTTTTAAAATTTTCTAGTGACTATTTCGACATTCAAGATGATAAAATGCAATTTCAAAGCCTTAAAAAAATTTGGGCAAGATTCTAGATTTATGGAAGATTTTTCTCTCTAATATTGGTACAGAGGTATGATTTTATCATGAAATTAGCTTATAGTTGAAGCAAAGATATTTTTACAAAATGAACAAATTAGATTAAAATTACATTTGTTTAAGTATAATCTCAGGTAAAGTAAGCTTTTAATTTTGGAATTAATGCACTAGAACTGAGAAAGTAGTACAGAAAAGAAACAGAAAATAATTATCTAGGTCAATTTCTTTAATGATGCAATTTATCAGGCTTACTAAAATGTTACCCTGTAGGAAAAAAAGTGGAGTTGACATAGCAATATTTCATATGCATTTCAGTGTTTGGAAAATTGCCTCATTTAAAAGTAAGATATTTTGGTTATGGTTGATTAAGCTATTTAAACAATCTGCTATTATATGCTACTTATCTTTAGATAAACACATAAATAGAGGAAACAAAATATGCACATTTAAAGGTAAATATATATTTTTCTCAGATGCATTGCTGTGTATATTTTTATTGTTTAAATGCACATAAATATTTCAGTTTTCAGGATAACTTTATTCTGACTAAAGGTGTGTATTTTGTGTAGAAGTTACTCCACTACTTTTCAATTTAAAGAGTGATTTGCATCATTCCCCTATACAGTGGAGAAATTATTTCCTTGGTCTTATTGTTTAATTATACTTCAGTATTGTTATTAAAACACATTTTAATGCAAATTTATTTGACCTATGGAGCTATTCTAAAAATCATGAAGGGTTTGCATATAACCTTCTTAAAGCCTTATCAGCTAACAATATGCTGAATAATGCAATGTGTATAATTACTATTTTAAGTTGTTTGAATAAAATTGTTTCCATGCTCATTAATTCAACAAATATTTGACAATAACCGAGAGTTTCCATGCATGCTACCTTCTTCAATTCAGTTATCTTATTACATGAAATAATCAGTAAGTCTATGTCAAGCAACAGATGAGATTTACCTTTATATTTTTATATACTTTCATTTGAAAATATCTTTGTTATTGTTAACATTTGTTTCGATGAAGGCTTGTTTCCTCCTGTACTTTTGACCTATTTAATATTCACCAGTCCCTGCATCTATAAATCTCCTGCTTTTTAAAATCTCAAATATAAAGTTAGGTCACAAAATGCAGAAGCAAATTATTTTATGGGATTTAATGTGGTCTTTTTGGTCATTGCATTTTATTGTTCAATTCTAAGTCATATTCCTGAAGATGTCATAGTTATTTATCTATATTTTGGAGGCTAGCAATGAAAAATGCTTTTGTGAAGGATGAGTCACTCTGTGGAGTGTGACTAGAAATAGCCTGTTAGGTATTGCTTGATAAAGTGACTTATTATTTAAGTCCTGAAATGGTCAAGAAATTGTATTTGAGTGAATGAGAAAGAAGAAGCAGAAGAGGAAAAACATCAGTAGAGACTGTAATAACCAGAAAATTGGATGAAAAGAATGAAGCCAAAGTTCTAGGAGGAATAGCAAAAATGAGCACACACTGCCCTACTACTTATCAGCTACACACAGGCCAGTTCCTTTTGGAAATGCAATTTGTTGAGAGGAAGTGACCAAAGAGATAGAGCCAGACAAAGGATTCCATGTGCCAGGTAACAAAACATACCAGACAACCAGCTGCCTGCAATTTGAAATGTTTCCTCCTAGATTTTGTTATTTATGAGTAAACAACCACTTTAAAACAACACCAAACTTTCCCAAATTCTGTCAAAGAAACTATCATATATGATATTTTTTTCAAACTACGTAATAAACAAAGGTACTACTCATTGCTATAGCCCATTCACAGCTTCTTTTCTTAAAAAGATTTACTTTCATTTTATTTTCTGTCCTTTGAAATTTATTTTTATTGTGGTTTCTTTTGTTTGCCTTACTTTATGGTTTATAGAATAATTGATTCACACCTTAGTCAATGTGTGAAAATTTTAACTTAATTCTGATATATTTGATAATATATTTTTAAGAAATGAAGATCTAATTAGGTAACATAAAAATTTAACAGTTTGGCAAGATATATTTCAGATGAAGATTCAAAAAATGAAATTAGTCTAGGTAGACCATAAGGGAACACCAAAGTTGAGTGTATTGAGGGATTGTCTCAAAATATTGTCTCAATCATCTTAAATGTAAGAAAAAATGGTGAAGGAAGATTAAACCAAGAAACAAATTAATACTTAAAGAAAATGTTCTGATTCAAGGAGATAATATATACAATACAAAAATCTCCACAGTTGGTCATGAAGTCACCACATTTCAAGGCACCTATATCTAGAAAAACAATGTGAAGTTAGTATAACTAATGCAACTTTATATTAGATGGGAATATATGTATTATACAAGATTATCATTACTTTTAATCAATTTTGAAATAAATCAAGAGAAATTATGCTGTGAATTCAAAATTCAGTCTTCTTATATTTAAATGCAGATTAAAATGACTTTATTTTACCTTAAGCTACTTTTCATTCTAATTTATTTTGTTCACCATTTCTATGTTTGCTCTTTCACAGCCTGAATGGTGCCTCTGTGGTTATTAGCTGCCTGTGTGTAGAGTGGAAATTAATTACATCACAATTGCTTAAAAGTACTGTAGCATCAAAACACTTTTAAAGCATTTGCAAACTTAATGTTGTGCAAAATGATCTATTAGCTATAACTATATTTAAGTCTATATTGTCTTAATGGTGAAATGGAATGATTTTTCAGTGTGATGGAAAATGCATTAAGTATCCTCCAGTATCATTTTCCTATGTGTATGGACTAGTATTCTGACTTTAGATTTCCCTTTATAGCAATGACATAATATTTCATATTTCATCTATATTATATTTCCACTTAAAATTTCATTCCAATGTGGGAATGTGCAAAGCCAGTGAATTTTTCCTCATATAATAAAAATGCATTTATAATTTCAAATATAATGTTTTAGCAAAAGACTTCAAGTGCTTAAAGGAATAAAATATGTAGGTATTAGTTTCCATAAAGTCTGCATTGCTTAAAAATTTTTGAAGAATAATTGACTTTATATGACTACATCCAATTCACTCATTGAAGGTCTAGGAATGCATCTCTGAACAAGGTACACGGTTCTGTTCCCAGCAAACCTTAATTCTTCTGAGAATGAACAATCAATGAAAATCTATAAATGACCACATATCCAATTGAAAAATATGAGTCTGTGTTTTGTACTCTGCAAATAACTAAAATAGTTTAATGTAATAAAGGTTGAATAATATATGTATATTAGTCTGAGATGGATTCTCTGACAGAGCCATGCATATAACAGGATAGAACAATAAAGAACCACTATAAAAATACCAGATAGAAGGACATTCTTAGGAGAGGAAATTAAATAATATTCATTTTGTGAGATATGCCAAGTTGTTACTGAACATAGGTTCTGTCCTTTCTTCACAGAACTCTTTTTAGAGCTTATTTTTCTATAACATGTTCATCCCTACATTTCCTTTTCCCGAGGTATGCAAAAGTGTCTAAAGTTGCGTCAAATATGCATAAGCAGAAGTGGCTTGGGACAGAAACCAGAAAATATCCTTATAGATAACCAGCTTGGACCCTTTACAACTTCCTTCTCTCTTTCAACATCTTTTTGATAAAAAGAGGAGATAACAGAAATAAAATTCTAACTACAATGGTGAGGAAGAAAGGGACAAAGCAACTAAGCTTGTTTCTTGGAAATTTAATTGAATAGTTAATTTATTTATATATAGTATTTGACTACAATCATTTAGAAAATACTTTAGATAAGTCTGTACAAATTTTAATGTATATTATTAATACCTCGCAAAATTAATGGAGAGACTGTATTTCTGAATATATCACTAAGGTAATGTATCAATGGACCTAACTTCTACATGAAATAAAAGAACTCCTACACTCCTCCCCAAAAGGTATTACTGGTCTACTTTGAATAGGAAAAAAGCAGTTTTACAGATAGAGTGTTATTTGATCTCAAGTGTCATTTGATTCTTTCAATGAAACTACTTGGGTGTGGTAGTAGGAGGTATTGTTAAAATGTTAAGAGGGAGGAAACTGACATTTACTCATCCCCTAAAATCTTTCCAGAACAGTTATATTTTGCTACATATCACATTTATCTGAGGCATAAGCATTATTGAAACTATGTTCTGATAAAATGAATTAATCTTAGGCAACTTAAATAAATTTCCCAAAGTAATAGATTAGGAGAAACAAGAGGGGAACTAGAACTGATTCACATGATTTATTATATACTACCCATCTTTACAAGATTAATTACAAAGCTATAGTGGCTTAGTCATTTTTTAAAATGATCCACTATTCTAGGAAATCATAATAATATCATAAATCAATATTCATAATAGTGGAGATTAGCTAGCAGAGGGCATATGTAGTATGAAAGAATTAAATTGTCTATTTTAAGGACACTCACATAAGATATCAAATACTTATTCCTAAAAAAAGGTTCCATTGAGCAAGATGCATTTAATAATTCCAATAATTCAAATATTCTCACCTATAAAATGAAGGTAGAGGTTAAATAAAGTAGAGAATATAAATCTTAGTTCTACTAGCAACAAGTATTAAATATTAGCCATCAATATTTTAAAACTTTGATACATATAAGTATAATGAAGCTGTGTTACTTAGGTTCACTCAAGTTACATAGACATAATCAAGAAATTATCAGAAACAATAGAACTATAGTCATTTTTCGTTAACAAGATCACTATTCTAATATTATTTATAAATATATATTTAGCATATATTTAACATACACATGCTTATATTTGAACATGTTTACATGTATATAAATACATATTTAACATACAAATATATTTATATAAATGTGATATACATTTTCAAATATAATTGGAGATAAAAACATACTAAAAGATATTTTATATTAAAATATAATGGCACTTTAAATAACAATCTTAAAATATGTCATATATTTCTCTCAAACTTTTGTGTGCACACTTGTTAGTAAATATGGACTAGATGTTTCACCTAAAATTAAACCTGTTGCATAATTTATTTTCATAAAGAATTTTAGAGAGAGTAAAAAGTTGGAGACATTTATGTATGTTTATATACATATATTTACATATATATTTTTTTTGATGGTTAAATTACTTAGGTTGTCTGAAAGCTAGAATCATCCTGTTATGGAAACAGAGAAGATGATTCAAGGAAACGATATATGTCAAGATTAAATGTTGTTCCAAAATTTCATTCAGACAACAGGCAAATGAATGAATTATTTAGGTGTTGTGATCAAGCATTAAAATTTTTAAACTGGTTCTTAACAATAATATATCATATATTACGTATGATTTTCTAGTTCATTTGTGCCATCTTTCAAATTGTGCAGGGTGTAACAGAAGTTAATCTAACCATATTTAATAAAGTATTAATATCAAGAAATAGAGTTGATAGCACAGTTTCTTCAGTCATATAATGTGCTATGTAATTATTCATGTGTTTTCTCTTAATTTTTCCTTTAAGATGGCAATTTTAAAAGTTATGATATGATCAAATTATACTTTTTCATAGTAAGCATACTTCGAAGTATATGAAATGTTCTATCAATTCACATAAAATATTTATTTAATTTTATTTTCAAAATAATAAAACCATTTTTAATGAAAACATTGACTGTTATTCTCTAATATAAGTGCCTTACCATTATCTGAAATCTTTCAGAAATATTTTTGCTATGTCATGCTGTGGGAAAGGGGGGATTTTTTTGCAACTATTAATTAAAATAATGCTGTAATTTGCACATTTTATGCAAATATTGTTGATTAAAACTATGTTAAACATGTATAATGAAACATTAATATGATTTTAAAATAAATTGGTATTTTCTGATGATAAAGAAAGATGTTTTCAGAGAATATAAAATGGGACGGAAAGGAGTCTCTTCAAGTGGTGGGAAAACTGGACAGCTATACAGAAAAGATTGAAACTGAACACCATCCACAAGAGTTAACTCAAAATAGATTAAATTCTTGAAGATAAAACCAGAAACTATCAAACCCCTGGCAGAAAACATAGGTGGCCAAATCTTTGACAGAGTTCTTGGTGACGAATCTGTGAATTTGACCACTAAAAGCAACAATAAATAAGTGAGACTCCAAAATAATATATTTCTGTAGAACAAAGAAAACCATCAACAAAATGAAAGTGGTAATTTACTGAATAAGAGAAAATATCTACACATTTTTCTGCTAAGTTATTATCTAAAATATAACTCAATAGTGAAAAAAAAAAGAAAAAGAAATCGATTGGATTAAAATACGGACAGACAAAATGAATAGATATTTGTTTCAAAGAAGATCAACGAGTATAGAATGTCAACACTTCTGCTCATCAAGGAAACACAAATCAAAACCACAAAGAAATATCACCTCACAGCCATTAGAATGACTAATATAGAAGACATTAAAAATGGCATGAATATGGAGAAAAGGAGCCTTGTACATTCTAAGTAGGAAACGCAAATTTGTGGTCACATTTCCATGCTTACTGCAGCATTATTTACACTAGCAAGGCATGTAAACAACCTAACTGTCCATTGATGGGTGTGGGTATGATTATTGAATAGACAGGTGAGTTTATTCTTTATCTGTGCTTTTCTGCTAATTACTCAGTGAGGGTGGGATTGGTATAGCAGTTCCAGAATTGAAAAACTAGCTGAGTGTCTTGTGATAACATAGCAGTCAGTAAGAGACCTCAAATTATAAAAAATCTCCCTTCTAACTTTTTTTTTCTCAAATATTAAAGAGACATATCACTCCAGATCAAGATTTTATGATCAAGCAAACATCAGTAATACAGACTCTTAAATCTTATCAAAAGCTCTATTAGTGTTAATGGTTCAAAAATATGGTGAGCCAGGATTGTAATCTTCAAATCTTTTCTCATAAGTGGCTAATAAATATCACATTTGAAACAGAAAACATATAATTTCATTCTTTCAGCAACTTGAGGATGGTGCCTCTGATTTGGATTAAATAAAGTACTTCTGGGGGTTCTTAGTGTTAACTTTTCTCAAGTAAATGGGATTCTGATATGTGTGGAATGACTATGATTCCAAGAGGAAAGTTAACACATTAGTCAGAACAATATATTGAGAAATATAGAGGAAATGTAGAAGTTAGGTCACTTCACATTCAAAGAATCTTCCTTCTCTTTTGTTGTCCCAACCCCTTTCGTCCTTCTCCATTACTGAAATCAATTCCTAGGAATTGATCTTTTAAATAAGTGGTACCTTTCATGTGTTGATTTCCCTGCAAAGAGGGGAGGGTATGTAATATCTTTAGCTAGTGTTGAATTACTTGATCTCTTTATTAACACAAGCTTTTGAATCTCATGTACCAGCTGTGAGTCCACTCCATGAAATAGTCAAGATTTCACTTCCAAGAATCTTTTGTCACGCAACGTACTATGTAGCTAGAAAGCAACAATGATAGACTTATGATCAGGAGATAATTTAGAACTTGGATAAAAACATGCCCCTTTATAAAGGTAGCAGGTTGGATGGTAGTTGCCTTGAGAAAAGGAAAACAGAAATGATACTAGTTAGAATACTATGCACACAAGGAAAATTTCAGCATGCCATAAAGTCTGCCTTTTTCTGGCAAAGATTATGTAATAAATTTTCTTCATGCTACCCTATCCTTGTCTTTTCTCAAAGATACAATTGATATTTATTTCAACCTGATAATAAATCAATATTGATTGGCATTTTCAATCAGCTTTCTCTCTCTCTCTCTCTCTCTCTCTCTCTCTCTCTCTCTCTCTCTCTCTCTCTCTCTTTTCTTTACTTCTTTAGTTTTTATGTAAAGGAACAGAGAAGCATGCTTTGTTTCCTGATCCTGATTTACCTACAAACCAATTGAAGCCTCCTTATTCTGTACTTCAGAGGGAATATTTATGGAGTTCTGTAGGTGAGGATAGCGGACACTGGTAATTTTGTCCTTTCAAAAAGGACAAAATATGGCAGAATGAGAGTTTCACACAGTGATGAAAAAAAAAAACAACAACAAAAAATGTGTAGTATCACTTTGGACTTCTAGAATGATAATCATGGTTTAATTTGATATATACAATTAAGAAAAATAGTTTACTCAAACAGTAAGTTGTGGCAATGTGTAAAATGATTTATTTTGTCAAAAACTCACTTAGAAGAAGTAAGACAGTTAATAAAAAAATAATTAGAAAACAAGGGATAAATTAAAAAGGAAGCCCATCTCTAATACTCTAAACTTTTAGCAAAGGAGGAAGGTAAACTGATCAAGGCAGTCATCATCCAACCACTATAAATATTTGTACATGTTATCAGTGAAGTACATTAATTTGTTATGCTAATTAGCATAAATCCTATTTCAGAAGATATTCTAATTTTGGTACCATGATTTGCAAAGTGTTTCCCTGTACTTAATCTATGTTCTGCTTTCTTTCTTTCCCTTTTCCTCTAGTGGATGACTCTACCATCTTACTGACTTTTGCTTGTAAAGGAGTCCGGTATTTATGGCAAAGCATTCCTCAAGGGTTCAGATCTCTTACTTTCTCTAGTAATTTACCAGAAAAGAGAGAAATTTGTCCCAGCTGAGGGATCTATCAATTATTTCCTATGAAAATGTGCCCATGCCCTTGAAAACAAAGTTACAATACAAATGTGATGCTTGAATTTGGCACAATTCCCTGCTTCACAGGGCATAAGGCCTTACTAGACAAATCCCAGTATTGCCACAGTGAAATTAAATATTTAGGACATCTATTGTCAGAAGAAGGAAGCAAACTGATACAATCTAAGAGTGAGATGAATGACACCTATGGGAAACCAAACAAACAGAAAGCAAATGAAAATCAAAAGGGAAAACAAACAAACAAACAGATTCATCGGAGACTAGTGTGGTGATGTGGGAGGTGAATTCCAGCTTTTACCGAAGGCAGGTCCATGGACAGAGCAATTGCCTGGTGCACTCCAGGTCATTCTTGGGAAATGAGGAACTTTTGAACAGCTGAAATAGACTACAGTTTCCCACTTCACTTTTGGGATTTCAGAATTTGATAAAACACTTTGTACTGATTTGGCAAGAAAATGACAGTGGTGTTAGTGAAATTTAAAAGCAAAAGTCAGGAACAGATTAGAAATCATAAACAGCATTGGCCCCCGGAATGCATGAAAGTCTCTCAGCAAGCAAGCAGCATGCTTTTAAAAAACAAACAAACAAAATCCAAATCAGCCCTAAATTGCCTAACCGTGTACAGGATCCAGAATTTGTCAGCGTAGCCATAAGTAAGCATTATTTTAACCTTAATATATACTTAGGATATACAATTCTACAAACCTTGCAATTTTTTTTTTATCAGAACCTGAAAAGATAGATGATAATGACTGTACAATAGTAATAGAAGGTGCTAGTCTGGAGGAGAGTCATCCAATATACCATTTCCAAATACAGAGAACAAATATGTTACCATCTGCATACGGGTCATGACCTTGGGACAAACACCACCAACTTCAATTTTCTAATGCTGTAGTGACTTTGTTTGAAATTTTGGAAACACGTTTTGTCTGGAATTGAATATACACAGTAGGATTTATGGAAGCTACCGCCGTTTAATAGTTTATTAGTATTTTATATTTATATAGATAGATGTATATATATATATATATATTTAGAGACATATGCATCAGTTATAGAAATGAACATGTATATACACATATACATACATATGCAAAATATAGATGTGTGCACATATATGTATATATATTGTGTGTATGTGGATGTATGCATGTGTGTTGTGTATGCTTAATATCTACCATTGCAACAGGGAACATTTAGAAAACTAGGAAATTCTTGATTATGATGGTACTTAAAATTTCTCATGGAAAATTCAAAGCTGATTTGTGAGAAGCCTTACAAAACACTGCCAGCTTATTAGATATCAGCAATCCATTAAAAGTCTCACTTACAAAAGAATAGCAAAATTTCTAAAAGTTATTATTTTGCTGACAAAGCTAGGAAAGAAGAAAAAAAATACAACTAAATAATGATAGACACCAAATTTAGAATTCCACTTTATGAACTGAACTGGGAGTGGTTAACTTTTATTCTTTTATTTAAAAGGAACAGTGGAGGAATGAAGGCAAGTAGGCAGACAGGAAAAGAGAGGAGGAAAAAGGATTTTATTTATTTGTATGCACCTGTTCACATTAGTTGTTCCCCCTACCAGCTACCTGGGTATGAACCCAGGTCCTTTGACTATATGTGGACTGCATTACTCATAGGTAGCTAACTTAACTGTTACCCACCAAACTCATATTTTTTCTACCTGTCCCCAAGTTACATATATATGTATATACATATACATATATATAGATAGATGATAGATAGATAGATAGATAGATAGATGGAAAGATGTAGAAAAGAAAAATATCATTGGTAGAAAAAGAGAAATCAGACATTTTCAGACAGGTTGCAAAAGACAAGTTCAATGTCATTCTATTAACTTTGGGATATGTTGTCAACAATAAAATAATAAATAACCAGTGGTTGATGCCTATCTTTCATGGAGACACAATTGACTATCCTAATAATATATTTATTGATTTGGGCTAATGTGAAAAATAACCCATATTTATCCTAAAGTATTAAAGCAATTAGAGCTTTGCAAATTAAGCATTGGAATATCAACTTTCACACTTCAGAGCGTGGCTCTGAATTAAGACTTTGATACTGGATCATGGTCATGTCTTTGCATCTTACATCTAGGGAAAATGTCTTACACGATTGATGAAAACTCCAGAGAAATTTCCTGGGCTTCACAAGAAAAACTCTTAAAAATGTACATTATCAGCTCCAGAGTCAAGCAATAAAGTATCACAGCAGTTTGTGTAATCTATTAAAAAATGAAAATTTTGTCTCATTACCAACCAACAATTTGCTTTAGCCATTCATCATTAATATAATATTTTAAAGGTTATTGCCTCACAAGACAATCTTGCACTGGATTTTCAAAATTCATCCTATTGCAACTAATATTTGCTTTGCTTTGTATTTTATTTGGGGTGTATTAGCTATTTAGATAGATTTCTTTAACTGCCCCCCCAAAAAGGAGAATGATAGAGATAATGGGGGAAATGTTACATTCAAAGAGAATAAGTAGAGGAGTGTGAAATGTAAATACATATGTAATAACTAATTAAAATAAGAAAGCTTAGATGTTTCTATTACTAAAAGGAAAAGTAAACTATCCCTCCATTTTTGAGGGAGTGCAATGGCATTTTCCTTAAAACAAAACTGCTGTTTGTATATTCATTCTCCCTAAATTTGAGACGTATGATACTTTTTAAAAGATAAATGAAACTCTTGTCAGTTTTAATTGCTGGAGTCTCTTTCACAAGGATCTTAGAGGTTTCTATTTGAAGTTAAGAAGCACGGTGGTAACCTGTAATCTTCTCCCTGTGGTTGTTTTTCCTAGAAAACTACTTATGGAAAAGGTACAGAGGTGAAAAAAGTAAATGTATTTTCTGAACTTAAATACATGAGGTTGAAAATGCATTTTAGAACTTTGACCATGTTTATAAAAACAAAATTAATAGCATATTTTTTTTCTAAACATATGCAACGTTATTACTCATTTTAGATTCACTTCCACATCTGGGTTTTCTATGCCCCCATAAATGTCAATAAAGGATATATAGCATTGTAATCCTCGTATTGATGGTATATTATCACAATGTCTTTTTGTGAATTTCCTTGAATTGTATGCTCGTTGAATTCCTGTTTTAAAAGATACATTAATTATCCAAATCAATGACATAATTCTTATATTCTATAAGCTATTGCTACTGCAAAGTGTTGTCACATATCTTGAAAAAAAAACAATTAGTTTTGGTAAGTTTCCACCTTTAGATTATTTCTCAAAAATCCAATTTGAAAAGCATGGTTCATATCATTTAAAATGCTTTCTGTAGTATTTTCTTCTTTGTTCACATGGTTATAAATTTCTAAAATATACTATATAAATATAATATAATTAGAAAAACAAACTATTATTTACTTAATTTAGTTCTTAAGCAGATGTTTCCAAATTAAAATTAAACTTTCTACGTCTTCTAAATATTCCTAATAGAAAATGAAGAAAATGAATTTATAACTATTGCCAGCGAAGTGATTATTGCTCAAATGATACATATATAGTGTAACTGTAAAGTTTATATTTTCTTTTGGTAAAAATATGTTAAATTTCAGATTGCATTAATTTTTACACATGTAGCTGTGGAAAATAATTTTTCATGAATATACTGTATTTTATTATTTACTATTAAATGCATGTTCTTAGAATTTCTTTTGATTATTTAGAATAGATTACATTTACTACAAAGACAGTACAATAATTAAGCTATGAAAAAATAAATAGTATAGAGTATAGGAGTTTAGCATAGAAGTTTGTGGAAAAGTTAGATATACGAGTTTCTTTGAATAATATATTTGAAACACGTTATTTGGCTAATTCAGATAACAGGTTTTACATGCAGTTTATATAAAAAAAAGTTTTGATAAGTTAAATTCTGATTTGTCAAGAAACCTGGCTTCCTTTGGAAACTGAATAAAACAGCAGTTCTTTAAATTAGTTGGGTCAAGGTTTATAATGGTAAATTATAGTTTTAATTTTATTAATGGTATTTTTCCTTTGTTGCTGAGGCATGAAAAACTATGTATTTTCATTTAGCTAGGAAAAAAATCAATGAAAAGGCGATACAATGACTGTACATATTTTAAACTAGGGAAAACAGTTATACAGATTTATAGTGCCAATTTGAAAAAAACTTAGAATGTGGTGCGGCATTAGTCATACCATAGAGAAGGCTATTTTACTTTTTGTTCAGACTTCTAAATAGTTTAACACAGTTTATTCTAACCTTAGCAAAACCCAAAGAATAAAGATAAAAATAACTTTGAAAAGACATGCCATCCAATTCTGGAGGGAAGAAATAAACATAATATAATTTACAGCCTGTGCCACTATCCAATTTGCAGTAGTGGTGTCCTGTTGAATTTGAGATTCTGGAGGTAATTTAAAGGTAAATAGAAAAAGGCTGTTTTAGAGAATTTTAGAATATAATTTGAAGGTAGATATAGAATACAATTTATTCTGCACAAAGAAAGTTTAGAAAATAATTGAAGGTAAATGTTATAGAGAATTTTAGAAGTCTCCCCACTCCATGCCTTATAACTGTTTCTGTAGCACCATGGATTAGGATATGGGTAAAGCTTCAATTAAACTTTGTTTTGAGACCCAAATTCATATAACCGACTAATTATGTTTCTGCCTGCATTTGTTAAGACACTTAAATGATTCCAGAGATTTTCTAAAGCATCATATTAAGAATGAAGAATTGGTACTGTAGGAAGCAAAAAGCAAGTGCTTGGGGGTATTGATAAAGTTGATATGCCCAGGAGTAAAACAGAAATTATCATGGTATTCATAATAAGGGCTGAAAAAATGATTCTGTTTCTATATTTATCTGAGGTCACAGATATGGGAGAAATCTATTCCTTCTGCAGAGAGCCCTGAAAGAAATAATCCAGGAATATGACCTTAGGGAATATATTTAATAAACCAACATTAGATCAGATTAAGAAATGAAAATACAGTTAAGGATTCACAATCATTGATCTTAAAAAACAAACCAGAAGAGAAGTTAGGTCATCTGGGAGAAAACTAACAGATGCTGATCATAAAAGATTGGATGCATACATGGGTCCTTGACATTGCTTTCTGTAATGAGAAGGGAAAGATAAAGAAGTGGAGAGAGAGACAAAGAAAGAGGTGGAAAAGGGAGAGAGGGAATACACAGTAAATACTTTAATGAACACCACAATCAAATTAACTTAAATTTCAAAAAAATATTTCTTTATTAATGCCTGTTCTGAAAGAAAAGCATCAAGAATTTTAATAATGTTCATTGTTTAAATTCCTTTCTGCTTATATTTGAGCTGTATATTTATATGGAAAGAAAGAAATAAAACAAGTTTATTTATGATGGTGGCTTTTATTTTTATTCATCCTTTAGAGTGATTTATATCTTGCTTACTTTATTTTTTGAAAAATTAAGAAAAACACATAGAAAGAATTGCTTGTTAATCCTCCACTCAATCATCTCTAATATGTGTATGTGTGCACATGTACACATACAGATATAGGTATTTTTAATCAGTATACATATATATGTGTATGTGTGTGTATAACCTTGTAGATTATGCTATTTTATTCACAAACATTTGCTCTATACATGTCAGCATAGGTTGAATATTTTGCCATGCCATTAAATAGTTTTTGAAAACATTGTCATGGCTGCATCATATCCCACCTAATTTCTGTTTTATAGTCTGTTGTTTCAATTCCCACTAATTGGATATAGACTGTTATTCTTGCTATTATGCATCATTATAGTATTAAATTTAATATATTTGCACAACAAGCAAATTTGAAGGGATATTTCAAGGCACATTCTTAAAATTAGTGATATTTGGTAAATATACATGTTAATACATCAAAATATATCAAAATCATGCATAGGTATCAACATCAATTTCCATGTGTATTTAAAAATACATGCATATGTATATATGTATATATGTCTGTGTACATATTCACGTTTGTTTAAAATTATTTTTCACAAATGTAATGCCAAATAGCAATTCAGTTGAGGTTTTGATAACTTAATATGCATTTCAAAACAAAAACAAAGTCAATTTATGTATTTTTTATCAAATAGCTAGTAAGCTAAACTTGTTATTTAATTATCAATAACTCATACTGGCATTTTTTGGCTAAATTATTGTGAATAGTTTCTTCTGTGGTAAACTGCAAAGAGATAAGTATGCAAGAAAATTTGCTTCTTGTAAATTTTTTTTCCTCATCAGTAGGCAGTGAAAGAAAGATTAACATATAGGAGTTTTATTAGGGAATATTTGGGGGTCAATACTGTGTGGCAGAGAAGAGAAGAGAAGAAAGAGAACCTTCACAAATAGAGGAATCAAGCTTCAAGGCACTGACCTTGTAGGAAGCTATGAAACTTCCAGGAACCATTGAAGTTTAAAAATTGGAGCAAAAATATTGGGCTATTGTATTAGTCAGTTAGGGCATCCATAACAAAAAACAACAACAACAACAACAACAACAACACCCTACAGATTGGGTAGTTTAGCAACAGAAATTTGTATTCTCACACTTTTGAAGGCTTGAATTCTAAAATTAAGATGTAGGAAGTTTTGGTTTCTGTTAGTGTCTCTTTTTGCCTTGCAGTTGAATGCCCCTTCACGACTGTTGATCCGTGCACATGCAGTCCTAGTGTAATTCTTCTTCTTCTTTTTTTTTTTTTTGAATAAGGACACCTAGTCATATGGTATCCTAGTTCCATCCTTATTACCTTATTTAACATTAATACTCTTTGTAAAGGCCTTCTCTCTAAATATAGTCATTATTTAGGGCTTAGGGCTTTAAAATTTGGATTTTGAATCTATTGATTAGTTATCACGTGTGAGTTTCCTTGGGAGGTAGACAAATCCTTGGGTGAGGCTTTCTAGCTCAATCGGCTATACTTTCAATTTCTAAATAAATAAATGGAATAAATTAGTAATGGGCAGAGACACAGTATTGATTCTTTGATCTACAAGTAAGAAATATCAAAGTAGGCAATTCAAAATGGAAGAACTTAAAATTGTGTCTCTTTCACCAATATAGTAAACAGAGCAAACAAAAAACACTATTCAAGGACAGTGGTAGATCAAATAATTTTAAAGATGCAAGAATATAACCATCTCTTGGGAAGAAATTTTTTCACTCACTTGTAAATCTTCAAAGATTCATTAGAACCGGGATACTCACCTGCAATTTTTCTTCTCTGTATCAAAGACTTCAGCCAGTATTACTGCTTGAGGGATCATGGGCTATCTTGTCTGTAGATATAAAGTCCCACAAGGCAAAATATGTTGTAAAGACCAATCTTCACAATAGATGGCACCACAGATTATACGACCAGCAGATATATAGGTCTTAAAATGCTATCTGCTAAAAATGTAAATATGTTAGGACATTTGAGTGGCTTTTTGAAGTTATATATTAGGATCCATTTTGTTATTGACACCTAGGAGGCAACATGTCTTATACTGGAGAAGGCATTTTAACCAAGAGTCATTGCAGGAATTCTGATCCTAATGGGTTAAAACGTCATTATTGGAATTTGGCAGAAGTAGACATGGTCTTATTCTCTACTACTGTCAGTGACACATTTGAAAAATGTTAATTCCCATTTCCAACAAACAGGCTCCTCTAGAGACAAGCTAAATGTATTATTATGACTACTCAGGTAGATTTGTCAATCTAGGGAAGCCATAAAAAAGAATTCTCATATTAGCAAGAGTAATAGAATCTGATCATCATGAGGAGGTGGATTGGACTGACTTACTAGAGACAGATTTAATATATTTGGGATTCAGGCTATAAACATATATCTCTTGATGCTTCCTTGTCCAGTTTTATAGGGAAATAGGCATAAGAACCATTATGATAAGAACCTGGGTTAACCCCCTAAACATACCTCGTCAACCAGACAGATACTAGTCAAGGAAGCAAGTGAGGTGATCTTGAATGAGTGACTAAAATATGACACGATGAATATGACTCAACTTCAAGTTCAGCTGCTGACTAGATTATTTCATTAAACTACTTCTCACAAGTCTTTTTTTTTTCTTGCAAACTGTAACTAAAAAACAATCTGTTGAAGCTCTACCTAATGGATAAATCAAATGTGAAGAGTAAATAAATCTAATCAATGCCAGTTGTGAATACAATAGTAACTATACCCAGAAACTTTTAAGAGGCTTTTGCACCCATCTCTGAAATGTTGTGTAGAGGCTGATAGTACATAAAAGCACAATTATTCCCTTCTCCAGAATGAGTAATCCTAAATAGGAGCTATCATGTTTAGATTATTTGCCACTGTCTAGCCACATATTCAATAAAGTTATGACTGTCATAAGGCTCACATTAAAAATGAAAAACAATAGGCACACACTAGTGGCTCAGGTAGCTCAGGAGGCTAATGTGCAGATAATGTGAAGTTCCGGGACCCAGGTTCAAGATCCAAGGTTGGTGAAAGAAAAATAGAATAAGCAAGTATGTAAAATCTGTAGAAATTGTCTGGGACATGTTAAGTCTTCTATAGCTTCAGTTTCATAAAACATTATCATTGAATATAGCAAGGTGAAATATATATTAGAGCAATCGCCAAGCACATCAACCATAACTTTTCCCATTTTAAATGACATTGCTCCTTGGGTTTCCATGCATAACCCTCACCGGACACCAACGCTTTTTATCGCCTGAAAATACTTATGACAATATAGATTTTATTATAAGATCACTGAATTATTTACAACATAACCTATTAAAATTATCTAAAGGATGCCACTATAAATAACATAACGGACTGAAATTTTCGTTTTAAGAAATTTCCTGTCATTTACGTTTACTGCATATATTAGCAACAGATGACTAATGCTAAAATATATTATAAAAATGGAAATCAAGTTTGTGTATTAATGGAGGCTTTATACACTCAGAAAATGCTATTAATATTAGAATTGAAGAAATAATGAGCTGGGTTCTCTAGAGTTTTATGAAGAAAATGAGATGTAAGGGTCAGATTCTTTAGTTTCCTCCTAGAAAGTTTATAACTTTTAATATTAAGTAACGCAAATATCAATTTCCAAATTATAAAAAAGTCACAATATTTAGGCTACTATTTTAAATCATTAAATGAAATGACAAATTGGGTGATTTAAGAATACTGAAAATAGAGTGATTTTCACTGCTTTGTGAAGTTGTAAATGTTTAAGTATTATTTTCATATAATATAAATTACAAAAATAGAAGTTGTTTTAAAACAAAAATCTTAATATAAAATCAAATGAATATTAATTACTTTTTGACAATAAATAAGTACTGATATTTCAAACTCTTACTAGCCATGCAAACATAAATTAACATAAAATGAATACTTTTCCATATATATAAATACACAAACTAAGACAGTACTTATTTTCATGTTTCTCATATCATCTTGATGATGGTTTAAACATATGCCTATATTTTAAATATACATATCAGGTAAGCTAATTTAATGAATTAAATCATTAAATTATCATTGATTTTATGATCTGGGAAACCTTGGAAATATATTTTCAGTGCACCAAGAGGTAAATTAATTTAAAAATCAAAGTTATGTTAGAAATTTTACTGCTAATTGTAAATCTAAAAGGAAAGGGAATATAAATTATTCAGAATAGTCAATGCTCAGCAAGGAAGATTATTTTACTGAGCAGAGAAATGATGGGATGTACATTCATCATTCAACAAATATTTGTTAAATCACTACACACTGCTATTATTATAGCCATATGAATTGTTAAAATGTGAAATACTTACAGATGGATAATTTCATAGTTTGTATTCCAAACTTCCCATAAATGTGCTTCTCCAACACTCTGAACTTTATTTTGGGAGTCCTACATTCCAGAAAATTGAAAACTTAAATCCAGAAAAAAACTGATGAGTATTTCAGAAAAGTTTTAATCCTATGACTCATCTATTGCAACTTTCCAACACTGGTATCCTACTTTAAAAATTTTGGAATTGCTGTGAATTTGTATTCAGTCAACTCAGCTAAATTGGAACTTTGTTGGATTACTCTTCCTTGCATTATCCCATGTTATCATGGGTCACAGAACTCTTGTCTTTGAGATGGTTGAAAATGGAAGTGGAGCAACTGACACATTCTTGGTATACTCAAAGCGTTAAAGTTAGACAGGAGCCATCATGGCTTAGCACATAATTGTCTTTTTTGCTTTTGTGTGAGACAGCAACCAGGCTCAAACAACACGAGTTCCTGATGGGTTTCCTCCTTCAGACTGCCCAAATCCAGAATCATCTGTAAGAGTCGTTTCATGATGGCAGGTGGCGGCTCTGTTCTCCTTGGAACATCTCTACCATGAAGGAAAAGGAGAGTGAGACTGAAGAGGTTTTCAAGGCTTTCCTGGTGGGTAAAGCACGTCTTCATTGGTCCAAGTTTTTCCTTGCTTACCTCCTTCTGGCTTCTCTTTCCTTGCTGATTTCAAGATCTAGCTCCACACATAGAAATACAGTCTCAATTACACCTTTTAAATACCTGCCATGCTGTCTGTATTAATACTTTTATACGGATTCTCTACTGAGTTCTGCTTCTCCGATTTTCTGAATTAAAATTGGTTACCGGGCGTGTTACAGTGGGGCAGAAACTTTAGAATGGATTATTGGAAAAAATATGAAATGGTTCCATGATTCAATTTCAATCCATTAATGACAGTGTTTCTGATGCTAAACATAGTACTATTAGCTCACTAAATGTAGGGGAAAAAACAAACAAACATAGAAAGAAGCAAAAATAATCTACATTTCCTAAGAAATAATTTTCACAAGAAAACTATTCTTGTGGACTTGTTAGGGATTTTACCTCAGTTCCCCAAGATTAAGGAAAAAAAGCTATTTTCCTCCTATCTATATACAAGATTAACCCCTTCTCCTAAGTTATCCGGGCTTTAGGTACATAAGCAACTTGCCTTTACTCTTTCTTTTGGCCCAAAGCTTCCTTCTCTATCTCAATTTTTTTATTATAATTTCAAATGCACTTAAATTTTATCTATTGTGTAATTTATTATTCCTATGGATGAGTAATGTTTTATAATCCCTGGTCTTATTTTTTACACTCTTCTCAGAATTGAAAATTCTGACTATGTGAGTAATGAGATACTTATAAATATTGACTATTTAGAAAAGTCATTTGTTCCTGCTATAAAACACAGGCTGTTCTGGGCAGAAATATCAACCGAGAAAATATATGTAGAATGACTTCAAACATTGTAAACTAATATATCTCTAATGCAGGAAATACAAAAACGAAAACTCACACATACACACACACACACACACACACAAAAAAAAAAAAAAAAACTATTATTTTCTGGTGCATCCCTGAGGCTTAGGAAGTTAAGGGGCAGATTGTGTAAAGCTCAGGAATAAAAAATAGATAAATAAATTAATTAATATAACATGTGATAGTTCCAGATGGAAAGGAGAGAGAGAGAGAGAGAGAGAGAGAGAGAGAGAGAGAGAGAGAGAGAGAAATTAATTCTGTTTATTTTCAGCAGAGCTAAAATAAAGAAAATGCTTTATTTTGATAGGAGAAGTAGGGATCTACAACGAATTTGATTTTATATATGCTCTGCTAGAGGCCATTGTATGATATAAAGTTGGTTTGAGTTACAATAGTTAGAAATTAGGTCTTCGTTTTAAATTTGACAGTTATGTAGGAAGGTAATAGCACTTTGATACTCAAAGAGAAATGTCTCAGCTACTCAGTGAAAATAAAATAGAGATGCAAGTGAAGGAAACAAAAGGAAATGCCGGTGATTTACAGAGAGATTAAGACTATGAATATAGGTGATGCCAAAAGATTAACTTGAATGACTGATGAGTATCATCATAAATTGAAGGAAAGTTAAAAGAGAAGAGACTTGAGGAAGGAAAGTATATTTGTCTTAAAGAAAACAGCACAGATAATGTTGTAGAATGGGTTATAAAGCAATTATAAAGCAGTGCTTGCAAACATTCTCTAATGAGGAACTAAGCAAAACCCGAAGACTCACTAAACCTTTCAGATTGTATCATATTAATTAACAAATCTTATGCAGCAAGTGAAAGAAAATACATGTACAATTTGATTTGATAAATTATCGTACTATTTTTCTTCTGCAATTAAGGTCTTATTACATCAAAACTGTTGATATCAGCTGACAAAAATACGTGTTATGAATTTAGTCAATATTTCTAAATGCGCTGGCCTAGAGATCAGCACAAAATTCTATACATAATTTTTGTAAATTAGAAAATCCCTCTCTGTTAAGAATCAATAAATATATGACAAACATATCAATTTCTTTAAAGATAAGAAATCAAATTGTTCACAGTATCTATTATTATCTTTGTGTTTTCCTATTTTTCTCTCTCAGTAAAAACTGAACAAATGCATTTAAACATAAAACAAAAAATTGCTGCAAAAAATAATGCACATGAGAATTGCCTTCCAAAAATCTGCAGAGGTGAAACACAAGAACAGCTATTTCTTAGTTCTTTTCCTTCAGGAGTAATCACAATGTAAGTGGAAAAAAAGCTCTTGTGTGTAATACCAAAATATTAATTGTTGTTTTTAGTGCTATGTATTCATAACATAATGTGGGACTGAATAAACAATCCAGTGATAAATTGAAGTCATTGCCCTGTGTATTACATTTGAATCAATGGCAATTGAGTCCTCTCAGCATCTCCTTACTCACTGCTACAGGATGCTACTCTTATTCATAAAGCCTGGTCATTCATGCACCAATCACTGTGCTCTCCACAGAAAGAGATCCTTTCAGAACTATGGACTCAGCAGGATTACTAGAAACAGCTCCATAACTGACTCGATTACTATATTCTTTTCATGTCTCCATGTTCTACGTTTTCACTCTACATTTTATATAGAAATATGTATCACATACAAAAGGTATGAGTGTATGTATACGCATATATACATGTCATATACACGGATGGTATATTTGGTGCATGTATAATATATACATATATATGCACATTGTATGTACCATGTGTATGCCTGTGTGGCACGTATATACATGTATATACATATATGTCATAATACATATACATACATGTTTTATATAAATTTGTAATCCATCATGGCAGGAACATAATGGTGAGGCAGATAGCTTTCTTCCAGCTGAGCAAGTTAGCTGTGAAATAGTTAACTTATTTTGCCCTTTTGTTGCTCTTCTATAATAATTTGAATTTATAAAAGCCTTTATTAATTTTCTTAATAAATATATATTAGCATTGTAAGTGTAATTTCATGCCGAGCTCTAAAGTTATGAAGGGCCATTGAAATATGCATTATTTTAAACTTTTAGGAGCTCAAAATTTAGTGGAGCATATGGACAAAATATTAATACTTATTATCTGGAATAGAGATTTATGGTTAGAGAGAAATGCATTTGAATTTATAACATGTACCCACTTCTATTATTAGAATATTTCTTTTTTTATACTTTAACTCTTCTGAAAATCAGACTACTGCTCCACCTCCTGTTTCTCCAGTAAATAAAAATCAACTTCTAAATTTTCTATTAGTAAAATCTTGGGAAAGCATCATACCTTTCTAAGCCTCATATTCATTATCTTTAAATAGTATGAAATGTGTCTACCTTGCAGATTTTATTTTTAAAAATAGAATAAATATGACACTTTATAACACATAAAAATGTGCACTGGGCCACTGGCCAGGTATTCTTAACAACAGCTCTTTGCAGAGATGCTAATATGTTACTATTTTATAGGTAAGACATGAGATAAATATTTCATTTAATACTGTCCAGTTATGATGTGCGGGTACTTGATATTTTTGTTCACTTACTTTTAGTCCCACATACTTCCTATTTTTGATTTTTTTAATGACACACAATGTCTCATGGACCCAAACAGAATATAAAGGTGAAGAGACTTCCTTTCACTGTCCTAGAAAATAGGAAGAAAGAAATATGAACTAAGCTTGGTGACCAATTTGATACTGCTGCACATCATCCCAGATCTTCCAGGTAAGACTGTAAATGATGAGGCCACTGAAAACGGGTGATAGTGCTTTTGTAAGTAATGGGAAATCTTGTTTATTGTTGGTGGGAAAGTAAAGTGGTATAACTAGTAGGAAAATGGTTTGGTACTGTTTGAAAAAACTAAATATACTCTTAAATACAATACAGCAACCATGTTCCTTGGTATTTACTGAAATGGATTAGAAACTTCAGTCAATACAAAAATTTGAAAACAGAACTTTATAAAAGTTTTATTCATCATTGCCAAAGATTAGAAGAAACCAAAGAAATGGCATTGGATGATAGATCTATTTCTTTTCCTACTTGTAGAATCCTAACATCCTAGAGTGTCTGCAAAGGGCTGTTGAAAAGAATACCTTTAATAGGTGAATAAGCTACCTTACATTCAAACATTTGAATATTATTCAGTAATATCCAAAAAGTAAAAAGAGCTCTCAAACCAATGAAAGACATGCAAAACCCTTAATATGCATATGACTAAATTAAAAGAAAAGTATATATCATGTAAAGGATTGCACATTGCTTGATTTCATCTATATGGATTTACAGAAAAAGAAAATCTATGGAGATAGTAAAGCGTCAGAGGTTGCCAGTTGAAAAGGGGTAAGGATGGGGATGAATAGGCAGAGAAGAGGATTTTTAGGATAGTAAAAATATTCTGTGTATGATACTATGATGGCAGATGCCTTCATTATACAATTGTCAAAATCTAAATGATGTATAACACCAAGAATGTTTTCCATTTTCAGGGATTTTTTTCATGGTTTGTTGTTTTTTATTTAGTGAGTTACTTTTCTGAAAGAAATTCTGCAAGGTTTCTCTTCTTTGTTGTTTGTGACCTCTGATGATGTCTCTTCTCTGTTTGGTCATTCATGACTGGACAGAGATTCTTTAAATGTCTGCAACCAGTAAGTCTCCTGGTCTTTGCAAGAACTCTGTGTGAGCGCGGGGGCGTGACTTCAAACACCCCGCAGCAGAGAACTCTCTGTTTGCACAGTCTCCAGCCAGAGGTGGGAGCTTGTGAGGTTTTTCATGTGCCTGTGAAGGACACATCACCTGTGCTCAGACTTCTGAATTCTCTGGATTATGACATAGATTATCAAAGCCACTTGAAACCTCTCACTCCCCGGTTTTTCCTTTTGGTTAGCCTCTTGTTTACCTGCCTGCCAGTCACCTGTCATTCACCATTTCAGAAATCCATGATTTTAAACAATCGCAGTATTTTGGACCAACACCCCCAGGAAAAAGTTTTTTTTGCACTAGAATAGCTCCAATTCCGGAGAACCAGAGTCTTGCAAACAATATATTCCGTCAAATCACTGAACGCCCAAAATAAATGGCAGTTCCCTGGGAATGGGACTTGGAGAAGATTGACTACTCTTTTGCCTGCAGCATCTGCCAGGCTGGTGTTTTTCGTTTGTTTTCTGTTTCTTTTTGTTGTTGTTGTTTAAAGCACTTTATTAAAACATAATTGACATAGAAAGAGTCTACCTTTTCAAGGAGTCTGGAAATACAAACACACCAGTGAACCCATCACTGCAATGGATGTCATAAACACACCCATTTTCTAAAAATCACATCATCTATTTTAAGAATGCAAGAACAAGGTCATCCTTAATTCTTTCAAGCTTTAACTCCTTTTCAGTGCAGACATGTCCTTCCAGTTGTCTTCCCCCGTACAAATTTCATTCCACTGTATTATAGAAAGCAGAAAGTCTTTATTCTGGAAAGTCTTTCAAGTCACCTATCAATAAAAATTAATATAAATTTAAATGTCAAATGATGTTAAGTGTTAAAAATCATCTGATTATAACTAGTAGTAAGCAACTGACCAAAATGATATCAATATTATTTATGTTTACATTATATGCAGTGGGCAACGCTGACTTTTTAATTTTTTTTTTTTAAGGGAAAGTGCAGGCAGGCATGAAGACAGAGGAGGAAGAAACATTGTATTTATTGTATTTAGTTGTTCATCTTGGTCGTTCCTAAGGGTCCTGGGACACAAACCCGGGCCCTTGAGATGCATGTGGACTGCACCCAACCCCTGCTCCACCAGGGCACAGTGTTTACTACTTTTTTACACAAATATGATGATATGGTTCATATGTTTCAACTGAATATGCCACACATTTTGAAAAGAATTATTAAACTTGAACAACAAAGTTTTACTTAAAGATTTCTAATAGAACATTTTTTCTCCAAAAATTCATATGCCATAAAATGACTTTAACTTATTGCTAGAAAGAATCAGAAAGCAAGATTACTACAGAATTGATTCTCAGTTAATAGGAATTGGGCAAAATAAAACATCATACAAAGAGAGAAGGCATGGAAGAGGGGGGAGAGGAAAAAGGATAGAAAAGGAAAGAGAGAAGAGATGTCGTTTACTTTTTACTTTATTTCTTCTTTCTCTCCTAGCCAACAGGTATAATTTTTAGCTACCTAATATTTGAGAAATCCATTTATAGACTTTTGTACACATATCAAGCAGAATATAGATATATAAGAATTTAATATTTGATAGTAGAAAAAAAATAAAAAATTTTCTTCCATCATTTGTTAGCTTTGATGTCTAAAAGGAATAAAATGTCCTCAGGTCTATATACTACCAATTTCTGGTCTAACATCAGCCTGGTACATTTTTTTATGAATAATTTTCATGGATTTAATATAGAACTAGGTATATAATACTAAGAAGAGTTTTGCTTTTGACAATGACGGTGAAATTTAAAAAAATATCATTCAAAAATTAGTATTTTTCCACATTGTTGCCAAAATAAAAATTTTAAGCTTTCATTGTAAGAAAAGGCTTAAATATCAATCTCTCTGAAAATCTTATTGCATTACATGTTACATATCCATATGGAACTAGCAATAGCAATATATTGCTGAGTTGTTAGTTGTTATACGTGAGGTGCTTCCATAAAATGAAATCTGTTGAGATTTACCTTACCACTGGTCCTTCTGTGACATACCTTGCAATCTGAACGTTATAATACTGTATCTGCACTAAAGTTTTTAAACAACATGGTCAAGAATCATTTCATTCTAGAAAATCAATGCATGGACTTTCTGAGTGCATTAGAAGACTTTTAGCTAGGCAAACTTGGGACCAAACTAACCAAGTCAAAATATGATTGGCACTAAAGATTTATGTGAGAACATAAATAATGTCAGATCAATAAATGATGTGTATATCAGTAATATAAATGATTGAAAAAAAGATTTTTCATACTTATCCTTAGAATCTAGTCAATCAAAGAATGATTCACATTAAACTTCAGTAAAGATGCATCTCATTGATATAAACTAAAAGATAAGCATACAAAGTGTCACTAGTTATCTATGGTGATAGATACATGTTAAAAAGTATCTACATATACACACATGTACAATTTTTCTTAAGTAATTATTGAGATGACAATGTCTCTCCATATCTTTTTCAGTAAGGACAAAGAATTCATTTTTAGAAGCAAGATCAAACTGAATGTATATATTATATTTATATTAAATATTTACATTGGATTTGTTCTACAAGAGGACATTTCTTTATTTACAGGAAGGAGATACATTACAATAATCTCCTCCCCTTAAGAAAGTATATATTAAGTACAATAGGCAGTGAAACATTTAAAAATTTTTCTATTAGACTTCACTCTTCATTATCTCTATATATGACTAAAGACTTACGACATGAATCAATGCATACTGATTTATGCAATTATTGTAATCATAAATACAATAATTTTCCATAAGTTACAATAGATCTAATATTCTGAAAGCCTCTCATAAATTATTTTCATAACTTTTACATCATTTAGATATTAATATGCAATTTGGTAGAACTTTATTTTTTAAAAAAAGAGAAAGAATATTAGAATACACAGGCAAAACTGAGTTACAAAAATCTTGCTATTTTCTTTCAGGGTTCGCACATACCTGCATATCATAGAGAGAAAATTTGCTTTTGAAACCAGAAATGTCAATTTGAATAATTCAGTAACAAATATTAAAAATAGAAAAAGGTATATTTGATTTAATACTCTCATGCAAGCCTTAAAGAAAATTGTTTTAATATTTGTCATTTTAAATTTCAGTGTGTTAAGGGAGATTACACTCTAAAATTTTTGGTTTGAGATTTTGCTCAGTACCTACATACTAAGACAATTAGGTTGGTTAGGTTCCTTCCATACGTTATTGAGCTACTATGCCAGTTCTGGTACCACAAACTGCCAGTCATGGACCAAGCAAGGAAGCAAAACAGTGGGCAATACTTATCTCTGCAAAGAAATGGTGTGCATGAGTGTTAGTATTGATTATGCTGGTCTGGAAGTATAGGGAATGTCCGGAATAGTCAGTGGAGGCTCTGGCATCAACTTCAGGTGCAGTCTGTTGGCAGAATTTCTTCTTTCTCAGAAAAGCTTCATTTCAGTTTTTAATCCCTTGATTTGCACCTTGTTGCTAGGTCTAAAATATGGGTCCTCAGCTTTCATAGCCTGCACCTTAGTTGTCTGAGCAACAGAAGGAGGACTCAGCTCAGTTCTTGATATCTTTCACTAATGGAAGAAGATTCATTTAGATTACATGGAATATTTTCACTTAAAAAGTCAATTCATTTAACCCTTAGTCATATTTGCAAAATACTTCACAGTCATACCTAGATACGTGTTTGAAAACTGGAAAACGATAGTCTTAGCACATTCACACAAAGCAAAACTTCAGTTTACTCCTTCTCAGTGTTGCACCAATCTCATCTCCTTGATCCATCAATCATCCCCAAATAAAGACAAGAATGTCATGTTTTCTACTTAATTTGATACAACTATGCCATATACAACAGAAAATAACCTCGCCCCTTTCCCAGAGAAGGTTGCAGAGTTATTGGGGAATGTGTGAAATTCCCCTTTGATATGTTGAAATTTAAATATTGTGATGCAGAATTAATAATTATTAATACACCGAGATAAAAAGAAGGAATAAAACGAATGATTTTATTTATACATATAAATATTTTCTTAGCAAAATTAAGAATAATCAATTTAAATAATTATATTTTATTATGCAATTCGTTTCATTACATTGCTATTTCTGTTTTAGAATATTGAATTAACACCTGAGTCTTTCTAATTTTCACACCAAAACCAACCTCCAGAGTCTTAGTGACCTTTGCCTCATCTGCTCCCTCCCCCTCCCCTGACTAGCCATAGCCTTGCATTCTGTGAATATTGAGATCTGTCTGCTTGTTAATTTTTTTTATTCCACATAAGAGTGAAACAATCCTGTACTTCTCTTTTACTTGCAACCTAAGAATTTTGAGTTTTTCTATTTTTTTGTTTGTTTAATATTCCACATATGAGTCAAATCATCAATACTTTGCTTTTATTTTCTGGCTTTTTTGACTTAGCTTAGTTACCTCCAGTTCCTTACAGATTTTTGCTCAAAGTGTAATTTCATCTTTTATTAGCTCTTGCATAGATTTTCATTGAGTATGTATACAGTAACTTCTTTATTCAGCATATGATGACTGATGTTTATGCTGTTTCTGTGTCTTGGCTACTATAAATTGTGCTGTTATAAGCACAGGGGTACGTACTTTTTTCTTTAATTGGAGTTTTTTGTGTTCTCCAAATATATGCTTAGAAGTGGTATAGCTGGATCAAATCTTAATTTTTTAAGTTGTTGATCCAAAGAGGTCACACTAATTTATATTTCTGCCTCTAGTGTTAATTCACCTCTTGGGTATACCCCCTCCAACACTTGTTATTTCTAGTCTTTTTGCTATAGGTCATTCTTGCTAGTTTGAGGTGATATCTCATGTGAGTGTTTTTTTGCATTTCTCTCTTGGTGATTTATGTGGAACCTTTTTTGAGTGTGTTTGTAGACCATCTGTGTGACTTCTCTATTAAAGTGGCTCTTTTGCCCGTTTTTTGAGTGAATTATTTGTTTTTTATTGTCAAGGTGTATGAGTTATTTATATATTTTTGAGAGTAAGTTCTTGTCTCACATATGTTGTACAAATATTTTCTCCCATGTAGTGGGTTTCCTTTCGTTTTAGTGGTTTCCTTCACTGTTGAGTACTTTTTTAGTTTTATGTAGTCCCAACTGCTTAGTTTTGCTTTCATTGGATTTAGCTTAGGTGGCACTTTTTCAAAGACATCTCTGAAGTTGATGTCATGAAACCTTCTCACAGTTTCTTTTATATGTTTTATGGTTTCAGGTATTACATCTCTACTAAGAGTAATCTGTCTTTATTTTTTGGCATGTTGCTGTCCAATTTTCCAAACACCATTTGTTGAATAGACTTTCTTTCCTCATTGTATGATCTTGGCTCCTTTGTCATACATTAACTACTCATATATGTGTGTGTTTTTTTTTTTTTCCACTGGTCTGTTGGTATGTTTTTGTTTCTGTACCATATTGTTTTGATGACAAGTACTCTGTAGAGTAGAAGAGAAGTAAATTGTTTTAGTAAAACTTAGAATACAGAACAACTATGAAGAATAAGATTAGAAAATTAAAGAATAAGTGATTACTTCAGAACTGAAATTCATTATGATGCTTTGAAAGTTCATTATATATCCACTAGGAAGTAACAGCCTCATATTGAAGTATTGTTTTTGACTCTTTGTCTTCCAGATAATTTGGAGTTGTTATAATTATTAAGGCAAAAAATGAAGTTCTTTCAAAAGTGAGTAATAATAATTACAGTTTAAAATGCAATCACAGTTGCACCCCGGTGGCTTAGTTGGTAAGTCCACTGTATGTAGTCCATATACATCTCAAGGACCCATGTTTGTGACCCCATGCATGGGGATACCAAGATGAACAACTAAATAGAAGTAAAGCTTTCTCCTCTCTTTTTTGTACCTGCCTACTTACCTTCATTCTTACCTATACCTTTCCTTAGGGGCCAATAAACAGGCTACTTCAAAATGAGTAAATATTTTTCTACTCCAAGAGAGAAATTTGGACTTGAAAAAGAGGATAAGTCAACTGATTGTCTTCAAGTGCATATGGGGAAAATGACCTGGAGAGGTAAATTTGCTGACATCAGGAAATATATATGATTACCTAGCTATGTAGCATGAATTTCATAGTTCACTCCCCACCTCCAACCTTGCTTTTAATTTTAGTATTGTAAAATTAAAGGGGCAATATATTGAAATGAGGAATATCTGGTACCTACTTTGCAAATGTAAAGGGACTAAAAGTAGGAATATTGATATATTTTTTTTTAATTTGGGAAAAATTCTCAAAATAATATGATTCTGCGGGGACAGAGAAAGTTTTAAAACCTGAGTTGATATATTTGCAAATTGAATACTGTGTGCAGAGTAGGGTGCTCCTTCTTTTGCCATTTTATTTCCCCAAATGACATGAGGTGACCCTATCTTTTATATGAAACTAAAATAATTGTTCTTAAATAGTGCCTCAGCATCTCCATAATGCCCAAAGGCATTATTACTTTGAAATGATAATTATGAAACATAAATAACATAAGATATCAGGAGACAACAGTGCTCCTCTCAAATGCAGCGTATTAACTACTTCTGAGAAATAATTTGTAAATGGTTCAGTAATTGCTGAGGTTCTGCCATAGCTAGATTAAAGTCAATTATCTCTGGGCTTTGCAAAAGTTAGTAGACTGTTAAGTAACCCATAACACAATGGAATTTGCATAGGAAAAGCCCTGATATTCAAGCTATGGAAAAATAATACAGGGAAGTAACTACCCTATACATGTACCTTACCTTTGATAGTAGTTATACCACATATTTTGTCCAGTCAAATAGTATTTTTTACTGGATGGAACATCGGACATTTTTCTCATTACTTTGCAATTGGGAAAAATTTTCACAAATTGTAAAGTTGCATGGTTAAATGACACAACTAAAATTGATGAAAGGAAGGGTTAGAAAACAAAAAGCTTATACCATTTTTAGTACTTATTTTCAGACGAAAATATTTCCTGGAAACCCTCCCCCTGTGAGAAAAAATTAAACAGAGGCGGAAGTCAAAAAAAAAAAAAAAAAAGACCTAATTTTATAAAGAAACCAAGTTAGAATGTACACATTTGAATAAGCAGGACCCCCACACCCATCTGATAGATAAAGGACAGGAAAAAAACCTTTATTAATACCCCAAAGGCTCCTGAAATATTAACATTTTAAATCATCCTGTACTAGTCTCTCTCGATCTCCAGATAATAGTCAGAGCCAAAGGGTCTGAACATAAACCTCTTTTGTGATTTTTAAGTAGGCAAGTCAGAATATCTACTCAAGGACCGTTGTTATAAAAAGCCCACCCAGAACTATAAAGGTGGACAGGCTGAACTGAGATCTTTCTGACTAATCCTGAATTTAAATCCTTTTATTAATTAACTAATAAACTTGATTAAGTTTCATAATTTCAGAAATAAGTTTACTCAAGTATATACATTAGTGTACATGCATATGCATGCATACTAATACATATGTGTATATTCATTTAGTGTATATTATAGCGTATATGAAAGAAAGCTGTGCTTTCATATACATCATCCTTATATCCTTTACTAACCTTATAAAGATCATATTCCTAGACATTGTGAGGCCAATTTCTACCTCTGTGATTGGGGTTCTTTATGTACAAATGTAATTCATTTTTTCCTATAGTCACATTTTCCTATCTGTTGAAGCCCTTTGTACGGCAAAGAAAAAAAAAAAATCTCTATATCTTGATCACTTCCTAGAGAAACCCAATCTTTTCCACACTCAATATGCCCCAGAAATAGCTCCCCTTCTTGTTGCCTGCATTTTTATTTCTTTCCCGTTTCATATATCATCACCATCTCTCGCTTTTATGTAAGACTGCACTTTGCTGTGTTTTTCTACTGTTTCTCAAACTCATTAATATCTTATTCTTTTCTCTTGTATATTTAATTAAATGCTCATGATATTTTTTCCAGAGATGGAAAAAGCGAAACTAAATTAAATTGCTCTACAACTTATGCAGCACTCACATGCTCCTATACTCACCTGTGTAGCCAGCTTCTTCAGTTGATGAAAGTGTGGTATCTATTTTTTTCAAATCACTTAGTATATCCCACTCTAATAGGAACTCTATCTTATTCCTTCCAAATATGTAATTTCTAAGATCAATAGTAATATATGTAATACTGAATCCTGTAGCAGTTTATATCCTGACCACTCTGTCTTTGAACTTTCAACTTTCATTTAGTCCATTATCTTCTTATATGCCACTGATCTCTTCTTACTGATTTTATTTTTTTAGCTCTTTTATCCTTTTGGATTCCTTTGAATCCTGTTTGAAAAACATGATTCTCCTTATTTCAGTATTTTTTTTCACAATACTATTTGTTACCAGTGAATTCAACTGTCATTTTTATCAGATTTATCTCACATTTAATCTTCTAGGGCAACTCAGTCCTCTCAGATTTACATACATGACTTTTTAGTTCTGTATGATGCCTTGCTTTAAAATTAACAAGTTGAAACAAAATTTGCAAAATCACCTTTCCCCAATTTGAAACTCTAATGAGGTTCAACATAATACATGACACGATCACAGTTATTCAAACTGGAGAAGCGAGGAGCCAAATTCAACATTTCCTTCCCTCTTTTTACTATTATTCAAGCCATCATTGTTTCTTTTTAATTTTTAAAATATTTTATTGTGGTAACTTTATTTTACAAATGAAAGTAACTCATATGTGTAGGTTCCCCATCCATTTACTCATTTCCCAGATAAATGTCAAAACATCCTAACCTCCACAAAATCATCAAGTGTTCATCACCATTGCTCAGTGGGACCCGCCACCTCTTTCCCCCTCCCCCAATTCCCATTACCTATTGGCAACCTCAGTACTATTATCAGTATCCAAATGTTGGTTTTGTTTTGTCTGTTCCTTTATTTTGTCTATTGACATACCACTTCATATCTATCTTCCTTCTTTTTACTTTTTCCAGATAGCATAATTCCCTCTAGATTCATTCATATTGATTAAAATGACAGAATTTCATCTAAGGACTGTGTAGTATGTATATTTCTTTATCCATTAATTCTTGATCACTTTATTACTTAAGCATCATTTAAGTATCAGTTGTTGTTTCTTTCCCCTTACTTATGGCAATTTCCAAGTTATCATACTCCTTTATTTGAAATAGTTCATCCATTCCATATCTCACCATAAACATAGCTAATGCTACCTAAGCTATCTCTTATGCGTGAAATAATGTCCTCATCAAAATTCATATCTGGTTAAATCGTTCCGTGTTTAAAATGTGTTATTTTTCTTTGTCCTTATGAAAAAGCAAAATATTTTGAAATAAAAAACAAAACTAGCTCTTCTGAACCTAATACCTGTCTAGCCTCATCTAAACTTAATCTCATCTTGATTTGATTTTTCAGATATGTCAAATAGATTTTATCTTCTTGTATACTTTATGCTCACCGTAGCATAGGATGTTTGCACAAGCTTCCCCCCCCCAACCTAGAACTCATTTCTTTGTTTGTCATGATAACTCCTGTCTTCAATTTCAGCTCTTTCATTCATCAGACAATCCTTTTCTGATTTCTCTGGCTATAATTTTTCTTCATAATATATTTCATAACTCCAAAGATCTTTATATATAGCACTTTATTAGTAACTTATACTTTTATTCTTATTTGTTTAATTCTTTGATGAATATCTGTCCCTTAGTAAAGGCTATGCTACATTAGGTGAGATATGATGTCTTTTCTTTTGTCTCATTTCGTATTCCCAGTAAAATACTATAAGAGGTTGTCCCTTAAGTATTTATAAAATGAGTTAATAAGTGAAGAAATAGATGAAATGAAATAGATAAATTCCATGACACTAAAATTTTATCATATATGTTATTATGACTTAATGCATTTTCATACTATAAAATAAAACAGCAGTATCAGACTGGTTATTAATACTACTTAATCATGAGCACTTACTCATACCATCTTTATAGGAAATTTAAGGGCATAGAACTGAAAAAATCTGTAGTTATAGTTAGGTGCCAGGTGAATAGAAAAAATATTATTCTAGATTTTTCCCAGAACTAGAGTTTTATAGAAACTGGCATCTTTATTTGGTAGATTGGATTTTTATTTCTATATTGATCCATACCTAGAAGTCTAGTCAGTTAAAATTCTACCTAACATATACTTCCACTATTAATAATCAACTCTAGGTATAAAAGAGAAATGTCACAAGGTCAAAAGAAACTCCATAATTGATAGTATTGCTACTTAGTTAAAAAACATCTGGGGACAGTAGTCATTAGGACCAGTCTCCGAATAAATTAGTAGATTAACAAGGGATATGATTATTCAGGGAATTTCACGCGATGATAATAAAATACTTGGGAAATTTTAATGATTAAATTTCCCCAAGGAAAGCTTCTGCTGAACAATCATTAAAAGTACTCTCTAACATCTCTTACATTTTTTAAAAGTTTTTCTCAGTAATTCACATGTGCATAATCATGTTTCTGAAATGCTGTGTAATAAGATCTCTAAGACAGATTGCAGGAATAGTTTTACCTAGAAACACATAGGTGGCATTTTATGGTTCCTCCAAGAAACAACTTTTTACATTAAACTGCGTGCCACTTTGTATTCTAATATTGGTTAAAACTAACATTTAATGAATGCACATTTTGCTCTAGATACAGTCTGGTTTAATTTTCATATTAACACTCTTTTATCCTATTCATAATTCACAATAAGGAAACTGAGGTTTAGTGGCATGAACTGCATTTGTGTGTTTTATTAGCCAAGATGGAAGTGAGGAAAGGTATAATTAATTGACTCTAAATACTAGGTATGTTTCATTATGCCATCTGATCCCTAGAATGCCAAGGCATTTTTTCCACTTAGAGAAAGATAAAATGTTAATATTCTCAAGACTGTACCTCTGTTCTACACTGTGCATAATAACTAATAAAAATGCTTACATTTTAAATTATTCTCTGCCACAATGTTACCACTTAACCTGAGAAGAACACACTCATTTACATTCCAAGGGCAGTTTGCAATTTGAATTAAACATAAGTGTACACAAGAAAGGCATCCCATGATGTTTTCTGGGGAGTCAGCCTCTAAGCACTTATTAGCTAATATATTTTCTTGGCAGATAAATGGTAAACTAAAATGTAGTGTGCTGTCAGTGGAAAGAAACTGAACCGAGGACTACACTATCTCCTAGTCTAAGCTATAGCAGTAGTTTGTATTACCTTGGATGGACTAGTCATCATTTCATGTATCTGAGCCCTTTTTTTAAAAATTTCATAATGGAGACTTTGACTATGGAGTCTATCTAGTGATTGTCCATCCTAAAACAAATTTTTAAAAGTAAAATCATTATAGAACCCTTCCCGCTCAGATCATAATCCTCTTACTTTTCACATTTCAGTTAACCAACACAATCCTCAAGTCAAAAGACATTTTCCTTTCTTTTTTCCCTTTATTTTCAATGGAATAATGAGACAGTTCAAAATTTCTTATCATATGGACACACTGTTGATTATTTTTCCATAAAAGCTTCCAATCCCATGTCCACTCTACATATGGGGATGGGTTTAGTGGGGAAAACCCCAGAGGTGAAGTGTCCTTTTCATCACCTCATATAAGGGATGTGTACTATCAACACGACTTATCACTGCTGATGTTGACTTTGACCACCTCAGACAGTATTGGACAGTTATATGCACTTTAAACATTGTTCCACCCTTATTCCTCTCCAAATTGTCCCCTTGGATGGAAGTCACTGTGTACAGCCTATTTTTAAGGAAGGAGTAGTTATGTTCATGAAGAGAGAATATCTATTCGATGACTGATTTTAATTTCTGCAAGGCAGAATTACCTAGTATGCTTCATTTACTTATGTATTCAATTATATAATATCAATGTGGACTTATGTGTATTTATTTGATACTTTGAGTTATAACATAATGCTGCTTTAATTTGTTGCTCAGGTTGTCCAATTTTGGTCAGTGGAGACTTTTTCAGTTGACTCCTGTGTCCCTTTTTGTTCTTTCCTCCATCACTATGGAGTATCTTTTGGTTTTTGTTTGAACCATTTTAACATTTTATGGTGGTAACACTGTCTTACAAATTAAAATAAAATAATGTATGTAGTTTCTCTCTAAATCTATTTTTTTCACAATGCATGTGTAAGACAGTAAGACAGTAGGTTTTGCACAAATTTGAAAGACCTATCATACAGGTAGGAATATTCTGAACTTTGGTGCTCGCTGCTCAGGGAGTTACACACAAAATTGGATAAACCATCTACCCAGTGGAATTGCATATCATTACCTTTATCTGCCTAGCGCTCTACAACACCTGGAGGAGGTGATGCCATTGGATATCTGGAAAGTGAGTTGAACTTGTGGCTATTTTGCTTTCTAACTTCTAGCATTCAAACTTGCAGAAAGTTATTTTGAATTCCAAGAATTTTGCCTTTTATCAATTCTCTTCATATCCATAGTTTCCCCTCCAATCAAAGCCTACCTGATCATGGATACATGTGTAACTTGCTACTTAGGATCCAATTATGAATTCAGTAGGGTTCATTTTTTCACACTGTGAAAAGCTTGCAGCTAATCCAGCCTCTCTGACTCAGACCACGTTGTCATCCCATTGCAGTGAAAAGTCAGCATATTAACACTGACCCCTTCCCTTATTCTAAATTATAGCATTAGCTGCCTCATGTTCCCTCACTAAGGTGAATCAGTTTTACCTAAGATTCTGACTCTAATCTTTTTCGAGTTCTCCACATTTCACATGATTGCCTCCTGTTATCGTTCATGTCTCAGTTTTCAGAAAATTCTTCCCTGAGAACCCCTTTAAAATTTTACAACTTTACATGCCTTAGTGATTCGGGTACTAAGCTGACAGCTGGGGTGTGTACTATATAAATCCAAAGTCCGAGTTCCTCACCTGGACTGGAGAAAACAACTAAAATAAATATAAACAAACAAGTAAAAATACTTCCCTCCTCTCTTTTTCCTTCCTTCTCTCCTTCAGAAATTCTTCTTCATTCTCTTCTTTCATCTCTTTGAAAAAAAAAAAGATAAAAAATAGTTTCCCAAATATTTGACCCTCTGTAATTAGTAGCGTGACTGATTTTATACAATTTTACTGATCACTGTCTTATATTACTTATTTTTAATATTACTTTCTGCTTAAAATAGAATTTTACCTATACAATATTTCATGAGACTATATCTTGATTAATTATAAAATCCTACCGCAGTTATTATAGTATATATTGGATTATACAATAAAGGATTAGAAGTTAAGAATCTCCGGGGTGAAGGAGGGAGAAGTTGAGAGGCAACAACGTATAACAGGAGAAGACTGAGACACTTGCATGTTTGTGACATTTATACTTATATTAATATATTTATTCATGTTCATGTGTAATGTATGTCTGGTGGAATTTTATGCTATGATAGATTTTCACTATGATAATGCATCTATACGTGTCTGTGATATATAAGAAAAGTATATCTTATCACGTAGATGACCAAAATGTATTTCTCATATATATTTTATCTTCATCCATAAATCCTGATTGACAGTTCCAAAAACCTTGGAATTTCTTTTGAGATTGATAAAAGTGTCATTTTCTATGTGGATGTGGTGGCTTTGGGGAGGTACATAAAGATAGGAGCTAGTTTCCAAAAGAAACAACCACGTGGTGAGAAGATTGTAGTTTCTAGACTCACCCTCAAACCTTATGGAGGGGAGAAGGACTGGAGCTATGGATCAATTGCCAATAGTCAATGACTAAATCAATTACACCTATGTAATGAAGTCTCCTTAAAACCTTAGAAGGAGTGGTTCAGAAATCTTCCAGACTGGTGAAGATTTGAAGACTGAGAGGAGATGGTGTACCTGCAATGACATGAATGTTCTGGGCCCTTTCTTCATAGCTTGTCCTATGCATCTCTTCCAACTGGCTATTCCTGATTGGTATCCTGTGTAAGAAATCTGTGATCTAGTGAGTAAAAGGATTTTCTAAGTTCTGTGACCCTTTTTAGAAAATTGATGGAATGCAAAGAGAGAGTCATAGGAACAGCTGGTTGTAAGTAATTGTTGAGAGACACAGCTAACAGACTGGGCTTGCTACTGGGATCTGAAGTGGAACACAGTCTTGAGAAAATGAGCCATTATCTGTGAAATCTGATGCTCTCAATGGGCAGATAATGTCAAAATTGAGTTGAATTCTACAACACTCAACTGGTGTCTAAAAATTGTTCCTGGTGTGGGGAAGCCTTTATGCATACAAAATAGAATTGAGTCTAGGAATACTAAACAGTATGCATATAATACACTTAAAAATCCCCCTTCAGAAAAAGTCATGTCATTGAGGTTAAATATATAAAATGCAGAACACTGATAGTGTTCCTTTTTAATAATTTATTACTAGAGAAGAAAAAAAAATTCTTATTACCTCCAAATGTTACAATTGATTCCATATTTAAACAGGTACAGTCACTTAGGTCTGATTTTGCTTTATTAGAAACAAAAAGTTTTAGAAGAGTTATTATCTGTTTTTCTGTGTTTTATACATCACAGTTGTTTATTTGCTGATGCAAGTTGATTTGGACTTTTATAACCTTATTTCTTGCCGTAAAATAAAATAGTGAAACTTGAATTGTGAGTAGCAGAAATTCTTTAGAATTGCTCCCTCAAGAGAATGAGTTCTCAGTAGAATGTTGTTTTAAAAAGATGAATGGTATAGCTGCGACATGGAAATCTTTATTGAGATATATTTTTGTTTTGTTGTGTTGTAGCATTATGTTTTTTTTCTCCAAGCATTATTTGGAATATTAGTCTAAAGTGATTCTGAAATTTAGTTGAAATGAAGACAGAAAGAAGAATAGCAAACTAACAGTGATAAAGTTCCAAAGGCGGAAAATAAAGTAGGCAAGGGGGAAATATTAACAAAAATTGCTAAAAGAAAATAAAATAGATTGATCAGAGAAATGTCACTTTAAGACATCAGAGTAAAATGAAAGACAGATAGCTTTCAATTTAATGACTGCTTGGTGACTATATGGATTGAATTGATTTTCCCAGTCTAACTTTTAATAGAAAATCATCTATATCCAAGACAAGGCTGAAATTTGAGTTAAAGGAAACTTTACAAAATAAAGATTTCACATGATGTTTTCTACTAAAATGTTATAAAAACTTCTCAGAAAATAATTTATAAAATAACAAGAAACTTGCAGGTATATTTGATAACTAGCATTTTTTTGGTGTAGGTACAAATTTATAAAACACAATTCATTAATGCATTTAGCTGTCTGCAAAATGTTTATAAAGGTTTTTGACTCATTTGACTGTTGTGTTTATTTGTCACTAGTAAATATTCTGTCATTCCGTAAAGACCTAACACAGTTCAATTAATTTTTTTAAAAATAATCTTAGTATTATAATTGCAATCTATGGCACCAGAAAATTAGAAGATTTCAAAATTTAAAGCATTTTTATAATCTTTGAAAATATGATTAAACGTATTTACTTTAGGAATATCCTGTTTTCTTGATCAGTATTCACAAACTCTCTGTCACTAATCAATTTTGACACCTAATATGTAACCTTTTATATTATAAGGTCTTGTCTACCAAACACATCAGACTTATCAACAGATTGCTTTTTAGTTTTAATATTTATCAAAGATTTTGTCTCAAATATTAATCAGTATAAATAAACAGTAGTCTCAAAACATGGTAACATTTTAAACTAAAAGCAATGAAACTTTCTTAACTGACATGACCTTATTTCTATGAATATTTTGTAATTTAATTCTAACATTTGTGGAATCTAATTGGCACATACCAGGTTATCAAATAATCTTATATAGCATAAAACTAACACTTGTAAATTGTGTATTTATAAAATAAAGGAAGGATAAAAATTTCAAAATGTTCTACTGAATACACATTGATTATGACATAATATTTATTCAATACATAGGAAAAATATTTATGTAATAAAAAATGTGTACAACACCAAATTTAAAGGAAAATTATGGTCTTCATTCCTTAATCCAGTCACCTTCTTAATCCTATCCTCTCTCTTTCCTACTTGAGGATAAACTTTATCCCCTTTTTTTATGTTTTTTTTTTAAATACACAGAATTTCATAAGTTTTATGCTTTTGCTTTTTCATGTGTTTGGTTATTTACTGATAATATCATTTTTGTGTATTTTTTGGCAACTTTAAATTTATACTAAATATGTTGTTCCGATAGTTTATTGATTTTGTTATTTAAGCTCCTTATTCATTTTTACTATTCTGTATTATTACATTATATACATATATTGCAATTTGCCTATCTGTTTATTATTAATGAATGTTTCTATTTTGCTTATAACAAAAAACCTATAAATATCTGGTAAAATCTTAAATGTGTGAGTATTTTTATTGAACTTTATGCATAGTAGAATATATGCTATACTAGTGAAATTAAAATCGTTTTAATTTATTTCCAACTCTCCTGCAGATATGTCTAACTTTCTTGCATTGGGTTTCCATATACTATCAGCATATGTGCTGTCATTTTGTGAAATAGTACACAGTTTTCAGCTACATCATAACATTTCAACAGACCAATATATGATGGTGGTCCTAAAGTTCCTATTACCATGTGATGTCAGCCTTTTTAACACCACAGTGTCTCTCACTCTTGGCAGTAGCCTTATACATCTCCCCATTTACAACATCCCTAGATAGCAACATTTTTCCTTGTGCTTGATTTTATATCTTTTGTTCATCATGACCCTTAAGCATACAAAATTCTCTACTAATGTTACCAGTAGAAGACCAAGTTGAGTAACTGAGATGAAAACAAAATTAAAGTTTATTAAGGACTATAAAACTGGAAAATCAGTGATGGATGATTATTGCTTTGTCAGCCAGGAAAGTCCCATTCTACCATAGCTATGATCTCAAAAAAAAAAGAATAAAGTGATGGGAACTGTTAAAATATGAGCTTCATTGAAAATAAGACTGAACAACAACAACAGAAATTCAAGAAGCAATTATATCTGTTTTGAAGAAACTTTTAGTGATCTGGTTTGATGACCAGAGACAGATGCATATCCCTTTCAGCACTTCGATGATAATTACCAAACAAAACATTTGTTTGCAATGTTGAAAGAAAAAGCTGAACATGACTACAATCTGGTGTTTACTACTAGCTCTGCAATGTTTTCATCATGATGAAATCACTTAACAAGGTATTTCTCAGAATTTTCCCTTGTCATTAAATAAAACATGAATATAATTCTAGGGAAAGAAGTGCATGAAGCAGAAGATAAGGAGATCCATTGAAAACTTCATCATTATGCGTTAGTGTTTGTTTAATGGCAAACTTAAATCTTTTAGGACCATATAGAAGAGGATATATAAGTAAACGCCTTTGGAGGAAGGAGAAATAATTTTCCTTCCTATTATTGGTTGTTAAAATTTATTCCTTTGGAAATTATCTCCCTTGTGTTTGTGAATTATTCATGCATGCATGATAGCAGGACACATGACCCCATACCTTTCAGGGTTAATAGGTTGTCTTGAGGAAGATAGTGGCAGATGAGGCACCTGAAGTTTGATAAACCCAGATGAAGATGTCTGAGTCCCTGCAATAGAGCTTTCATAAAAGATGCTTAGGTAGAATCAGAGGTCATTAAGTCTAGAGACAGGTTAAGTCAAGATGATCTGAAGCTACTACTAAAATCCAAATGGTAAAATTTTGTGGCATATTATTACCAGATCTTAACCTTGTCAGTCTTTTGTTAAATTTTCATTTTTGTTAGTATCTTAGGCATAAAATGAAAAATTGTATTTTAAATTACTTGTTCTTGACGTCTAATGAATATTTAAAACTGTCCTTAAGAAATTTCAGCTATTTTGGTTGGACCACATGAAATTGTTAATATTGAACTCTTTAGAGAGACATATTTTTTTATAAATTTCAACACAATAGCATTGTGCATAGAGTTTTCTATTTGTTTAATCATTTATTTATTTGAAATCATTTTTCTTTTGTTTTGCAGATATTTTCTCCCAAATACAGTAGCTATTAGCATATCATTTACAGTGTCTTTTGATAAATAAAATTTCTTAATTTTAATAAAGTAGAATTTAATTGCTTTCTTTATACTTTCTCTTTATAGGACCTGTTTTTTACATGAAAACCTATTTAAGTGCCTCAATTTTTAGAAAAAAATAGTCATAAAAGGGATTATTTTGTTTCTGTAGATAAAGTTTATTAGATAAAGGATTTGTATTAACATGGAGGAAAGTTGCACATATTTGAATGTTTCTAAACTACTGCTATTTTTTTAACATAGCATATTCCTCAAATAGGGTTTGTGTATCTCTCCTTCAAAATACACTGTGAAATTTCACCAGTAAAATTACTGGCATGTCCGTAATTATATTTTCTAGATATTTATTTTATTATAGATTGTTATGCCATTGAATTTTCATTAAACACTTTATTAAAGGTTAACACACATAAAATCACAAATCACAAGAGCACAGTGTAATGATTCACCATCAACCATCTACATTAGGAAATAGTATTTACTAGTAAGATGACATTACCTCTCCTGTATCTTGCTAGTTAACTCTTTTTATAAGAATGTCCAAAAAAGCTGCTATTATAATGTTGAAATTAAATAATTTTTGAAGCATATGGAATCATATGAATGGAAAAACAAAAAGAAATATACTATCTTTAACTTCTTTGGTATAACGTGTGTTTGGCGTGGTAGCCATGTAACACATTTAAACTTGTTCATTATTCATTACTGTGTGTTTACTCTACAGTATATACTAATTTATTTTTCATGTTGATGACCACATAATTGATATTCATTTTTTGACAATTACAAATAGTGTGCTTTTAAAAAATATTATATATGTCTTTTGGTTTGTATACTGGATAACAACTACGGATGATAAAACATGGAACACTCAGTGTGTGGTTAACTCTTTAAAGTTATTCCCCCGATTTATGCACTTTCATCCACATTGAATGATCTAATTTTCACATAATATCATCAATTAAAAACATTCTAGCCTTTCTGGTTAATGTGCAGTGTTATCAAATTGTGATTAATTTCTCTTATGCCTGGTACATACTTAGGTTGAACATCTACTAAGAAGTTTATTTCATTTAAATATGATGATATTGTGCAGTAACTACTCAAACGTTTCCCCATTTTTTTACTGGTTTCTCTTTTCCTTACTGGTATCTAAGAATTTTTATGTATTTTAAGGTAAGTGCCTAAACTAATTTTATGTATGTTACAAATGTGTTTTAGCCTGGAATTTTCTTTATAATGAATTAAAACGCTAGTTCAACTTGAGGAAAATTGACATAGAAAATTAAATTTTCCAGTAAATGATATAAGATATCCCTCCATCACTTATTTTTTTTTAATTTCTCATAAATATTCAGAATATTTTCCTGGACATCTAGAAATTTTTACTTAATAATTATCAAGTGTTTGATTTAGTGTTATTTTAAAATATACTTTTATATTCTAATATTTATTGGCATAGGGAAATTTTTGGAATAATTATATTTTGTAGTCTTTCTAACTTCAGTTAACAAAATCATCATCTATAAATTTTATTAGTTTTTGAATGACAAAATCATGTTTCCAATCATGTTTTTTCTTTCTTTAAATTATTGTACCTTATTTTCCTTGAATTCTCTTGAACAGAATAGGAAATATAATTTATGTAAGAATGAGATGAAATACTGTTTGTATTTACTTGTTTTTGTTTTTGTTTTTAAAGCAAATATGCAGGCAGGAAGAGAGAGGAAGATGAGGCACTTTATTTTGTTTAGTTGTTAATTTTGACTGTTTTCTTAGCCCTAGGGGTGAGCCCCTAGATATGCTTGTCTTATTCTCAACTAAGATAAAAACTTTGACTAATGCACAACTCAGTGTGATGAACTTTGTTTTCTTTTAGTGGATAACTTTTAATAGATTTTCTTTCAAAATATAAGGATGTTCCCTTACATTTCTCATTGATAAAGGTGTTCCTTTTGGATCAAGGGAAGGAAAAAGAACTCAAAGATGAAACTTAAGAGAGTGAAGTTTCTAGGTGGAAGAATTTCATGTCATAGAACCATACTCTTAACCACATAAATGATTCTAATCTGGGTTTTCCTAAGAAGTTGGCGTTGCATTATGTTTTTTTTCAAATTTATTTGCATAAAACTGCATGAAGATTTTTCTCATATTTTGTATATTTGTAGGATAGGGTATATAATAGCATTCATTTTTTCTTGCTTAATATTGTGATATGTTGTACTTTCTCTGTTTTTTAGGGTGTTTTTTTTTTTTTTTTACTAACATTGCCAACAAGCTATAATTTGTATTCAGTTAGAATTTTTAGTGCTGCTCTATTGAGTTCTCCAGTGTTAACATTTCTTTCCATTTCTTTCTTTTTTTTTTTAAATCCTTGCATCCTCACCATTTGCTCATGTCTTATGCTTGCATTTATTTTTCTCTTTTTAAGTTCTTCAGATGAAAAGCTAGATCTCTTTTTCATCTTCTACACTTTAACACTATTTCTTTAAACTCATATAACTGCATATAACCTTTGATATGTCTCATTCATCATTTTATTTAAAGTCTGTTCTCAGGCACACCCTTGTGACTCAGTCAGCTGAGTGCTGAAGTGACTAAGGTGAAGACCATATAAAGCCCAGGAAACTGGATTCATGACCTGGGGTCAGGAGGAAAAAAGAAACCCAAACAAAAACAAAATAAATATATACAAATATTCTTCTCTTTATTGCATTTCTTCTTTAGTTTGTAGTTTATCCAATTTTTTAATGCCAACTCTTTAAACATTTGGGAATTTTCTGTTTTCATTTTATTATCATTTACTTAATTGAATTCAATTTAAGTCTGGTTACAAGCATACTTGGAATTAATTCTTCAAGGTATTTTTATAACAGTATAAATTATATATTTTAGTAAATGTTTAATGTGCCTTTGAAAATTAATTGTGTATGCTACAATTCCACACATGTAAGTAGAGTGATAATTTTTATTCATGCTGATTAAAATCTCTACATCACTGTCACTACTTTGTTTTTGTTTTATAAATTACTGAGAGACTTGAGAGATTAAATCACCACGGTCTCTTATATTTCTCTTACTTTATGAGTACAGGACCTCACTACTTTTATGCTATCCTCTTTTTCAGGATATTTGTGCACTGAATATCTTGGAAGATAAATGTGTAAGATAAAGAAAATATGCAAAGTTAATGGTCACAGATAAAGAAAAGAAAGCAGTTTTCTTTACAGTTGAGTTTAATAAAGATAACTACCTCTGTGCCAATGCTTAATAATATTTTCAAGGTTTCTCATTTTAATGCATCTACTTTGAAAGTTTATCTGAGCTCTCCATGCTCATACTCTAATAATTAGTATTTGAGAAAAAACAACAGATATATATATATATATATATATATATACTCAGCATGTGCATATAGACAAATATAAATTCATATGTGTGTGTAAGTTCTGTAACTATTGATGTAATTTGTGATATGAAGAGTATTTTAAGTAGTGTAAATATTTTTTCTTACAACCGACAAGTGAAAACTTATTTAGAAATCTTATTTCAGACAAGTGGACTTAAGCATATCACAAAATGCTAAAAATAAAGATACATTTTTGAAAATAGAGAATGACAAGTTTCCTACAGGGAAACTAAAATGTGAGTAACAACTTGTTATATTACATGTTATGGAGGTCATAAGATAGTAAGCGACCATCTTGAAGTTTCTGAAACAAAAAAAGGCAACCTAGAATTCTATATATAGTTAAAATATGCTGTGAGATTCCATGACAAATATGGACTTTCTGCTTCTCAAAGAAAATTCTAAAGAGCAGTGTAGGTAAAGAGGAATCACAATTCTGCCAGTGTGGCCGCTAATTATGTGGCACGGACTGTTATCACCTCCCTAGAGATAGGGGTGGTGTTTTTTGTTTTGTTTTTTAATGACTCAGTTCCAAGCAAGAAGATACAAGTGGAAGTCAAAGAGTTAGACTTCTCAGAAATTGTTTGCATTCCTTTGTCCTTTTTGCCCTTTTTTTTAACCTCTTCTACCTTAAAAAAATTGTTGGTTGGCAGAGCAGGCTGAATGTGAAAATGAGAGTAAAATCTGTCAAAGTGAAGAGAACTTTGTACATCCTATTTAAAGAAGATATTGGCCTTATCAAGGCTAATAACCATCTAGCCTACTTCCAGTTTCTTTCCATATGAAAATACAATTCTTTGTCTAAGGTACAGTAATATTCAAAATTTCTATTGCATTTAGCAATGTCATTTTTTTTCCTAAATAAATATCTTAATTTAAAAATAAATGAATGCTGAAAGTTGGAATAACAATTAATGAGCCTGATTGTATACTAAGTTCATAGAAGAGCAAGAGAAATTTCTAGGAGCTAAAAATAAAGAGCACTATCAACTTAACACACATTTTCTAAGAGATCGTTGTGGGATTTGGGGTAGGAGGGAGGCTGTCGTGATTGGTTATAAGTAAAAAGATTCTAATAGTATATGAGTAAAGGACATAAGCATATGTGTATTTTGCACCTCAGGGAATTAAACTTCTGGCAGCACATGGGGCCAGAGATGAAGACTCAGACATAAAACAGAGTTCCAAGTTCAATTAGGAAAATAATAAAAATTCTAGATACTAGAAGATCAAAAGTGTAAGATGATACTTTCTGAGGTTAAAATTTGTTTTATTTTTTAAAATCTTATCTAAGATAAAATGTATCCCCCCACAATTTCTCTCAGGGAAATGCATTACACTAAACTCTCTGCTAAGAACTTCTAGAAATACCCAATATAAATATTGATATAATATAAAAAAATAAAAATACCTCATATGAAACATTTAGTAAGATGATTAGACTAAGTTGATAAGCATATAGAATAAATTATTTAGAATGCAGACCCAAGAGATATATAGATGGTAGTTACACAAACTCACAAAAGCACACACACACCCCACACAAGGGGAAGGAAGGGATGAAAAAGTTCAACATATGCCTAATTTGACTTCAAAAAGTAGATGATAGTAGTCAAGAGAGTTGCTATTTCAACAGGTGGACTCTATCTCAGAATTTATGAAAAGCTATTAAATCATACATTATTGATCCTTATTTAATATATAGAAATGACGAGAAGTTATTGAATGGATTAAAATCTATACAAGATTAAAGCTGTTTTAAGGACTTTTAAAGGGCATATAAAATAAATTCAGAATGTCCTCATTTGAAGCAATATTGAAGTACATATGGTTATCACATTAATAACAGAAAAGCTGATTTATTTTAGACTATTTTATGTTTAAGAATTAAGGCTACATAAATGATCCTCAGACTTTGTTCCAACATAGCACACATGGAAATGATAATACTTGTTAATGCAGACATCACTCAGTCTAGGGGCTGGCTGTCCTGCTCAGATGTCCTAAGGGGATTAATATCTTAGCAATGTGCTAAATAAAGGCTTATTTTAATTTATATTTACAAAAATGCTTTTGTTTAGCATATAGTATCACACACCATCCATGAAATGAAGTTCTGGTCTACAAAGCAGAAATATGTACCTTCGAAACTAGAAAAGAAATAGTTGAAGCAAACCTCAACTGTCCTTTCAAAAGTATGAAATTGGGATGAATGGAAGATAGCATTAAAAAACTATGATAAATTAAAGATACAAATTATGATGAGAAATATACATGCTCAATTATATTCTCCTGAATTAAATTAAACATCAAGAGATAGATTCTAAGATTAGAACAAGCATCTTTTCTATAACATGATGGTTTTAAGTATGTGAATAGAAACTTCATGTCATAGAAATTCTATTTATATCAAATTCTAGTTATAGCAACAGAACTTTTAAAACATATTTTTTAAAAAAGAACATTGGAAGCAAAGGTTAATGACCACTGCATACGATTTAAAGGAAAATCAATCGGATGACATAATAATAGCAATAATAATAATAATAGTAAATCATATCAAGAATATTATTACATGAATATGTGGAATGAAAAAGATGGATTCACAGGGAAAAAATGGCAAATCCACTCTAACATAGGACAATTGTATCACAATTTTCTCACTATTTTATACATCAACTTGTGTTCAAATGAGTAAGAAATAGAAGTTCTAGACTAGATTTAACATCTCTGTCTCTTTCAGTATCTATATATGTATATATATACATGTGTGTGTTTATTAATGAATATATGTCTAAATTTTAAGAATACATTGTAAAGCATTCATTATTCTTTATATCATTGTTTATCATATATATATACACATATACTCATCAAGAAAATCACACATATACATTTTATGACCATTTATTAAACTTTTATAATTGATTAAATATTGTGTAAGAAAGTGAAACTCAAAATTAGCAAGGATTGACATCATAGAGAAAAATTCTGTGAAAAAAATGAAGTATATATTTAATCATAAAGTTAGCCATATTTAAAACCTGCATATGTATGTATGTGTTTTTTTCACATTTTAAAAACTTTTCTAGAGTTTTTATACATCAAAGATGATGTTAAATAAATAAAATAATTGGAACTGAGTGATTATTAAAGTACTGCATATTAGTTATTAAAATATTTAAGTAACTTTGTCCTATGATTTATACACAAGAAATAACATGAATGAAAAATAAAGTCAACTGGATATACAAGTAAAAATTAAGAAAAAAAGCAAAATTCAAGGGAAATGAAAGGAAGAAATGGAAATTATAGAGACTATCTAGAGATCTAGAATACAAATATTAGAACAGTGAAATTACACCTTGGTCATTCAAACTAAAAATAAAAGATTTTTGAATCTCATAAAATATGATGGGTATTATAGAAGTTTTAAAAAATGAGAGATAAAATAATAAGCTTTGATGTATGTGGTATATGGAAAAAACTAGATTTAACAAAAAAAGAATTACAGTCTATAAGACAAGACAGGTGGTTGCCAAGGAGTAGGGGCATAGATGAGTGTATCAGGTACAAGGAGTCAGTTTAGGGTGAAGGATATAATTGAACTGTTGGTGGTGAAATTTACTTGATATATATAGATGTTGATTTGCCATTATGCTCTTTAAACCTATATGTTATTATACAATGTTACTTTTTTAGTGTACTAGTTACACTAATATTTGTTGTACTAAGCTCATATTGCTGCCATAACAAATTAATACACACTTGTTGACTTAAATATAACGGTGGTCCCTCACACCTTTAGAGGTTATCTATCTAAAGTCAAAGCTTCAGCATGGTGGTTACCTTCTAGAAAAGACAAGGGAAATTTGTTTACACCTTTTTTCCTAGATTTTTGTGTTCAGTGACAATTTTCAGTAACCCTTCACTTATACTTGCAAAACAACCATATCTGTCTTCTTCATTGTGTCTATGTCCGTGTGTCCTCTCTTTTTCTTATAACCACATGAATGACATTGGATGAGGACACACATTAATCCAATATGACCCCACCTTAATTAGTTACATCTGTATAAGATCCTGTTTTCAAATAGGACATATTCTAAGGGTTTAATTGAACAAAAATTTCGAGGAATAACATTCAACTCACTGCCCATGGCTGAGATAATTTTTTTAAGCATCTAAGTAGCATTAAACTCAACAATTTTGCAAACTATTTCTCACAGTCATTCAAAAACAGGATATTTTCTTACAGAAACAGATCAGGTATCTAGGGAAGGATATCTCCACAACTTAAGATGAAACCTATGTGACATTGCTACGAAATTGGACAAGAACATCAGTGTAAAGAACAAGATTAGCCAATATCAATATAAATATAGTCCTTCATATATACTTCTTTTAGTATGAAGAGATTGATATAAGCAATTTCTTACATAAAACTACATGAATATCAGAAAGAGGTTATCAGGGGAAGGTGATTTCCATATATAGCTGAATACACTAGTGGACAGATGAATGGAGATAAAGCACATGCTCCATTTTAGAGAAGAAAAAGAAAAATGCTAAAAGGAAAGAAGTTCATCATCTACTCCTAAAGTATTTTACTTAGCAAAGCAATTATGGAGGTGAAATTTTTAGTATAACCCAAGGTATTTAGGTGGAGGGGGGAGGGACAAGCTTTGAAATAAGGCCATAGATCTACTCAGAATCAATCTATCATCTTTTTATTTTAAGAGATGCTTAACCCAGTGTCTAAATATTTTCTGTCTCTAAAGATAAGCAGTATAATTTTTATATTGGTTAGAATAATAAATGTAGATTTACATTTGGTAAATGATCATTAAAAGCAGAGATATTCTATGTTTGATTTAACTAAATTTCCTCTAACAGAAATCCTTGCAGACCTGTTGACTACAGAAAATTCAGAATTAAACACTGAAGTGATTTTACCCTTGCAGGTGATGTTTTTATTTTTATGGAGATTTCTACATGTTGTTAAATACATATGTGTGTATACACACATACATGTATATTTACATTATATCACATGACATACATAATTATATATATATATAATTACAGAATATCATAGGACAATTGTTTTTTTTCAGTGTTTTTGGGAAGAAGCAAAAAGCTTTAACACAATTTCATGACCATTATTAAAGAACATATATTAATCTACCATAAGGAATTCCTCTTCTTCAGTCATCTTTATGTAATCTCCCTCTTAATATTCTCCCTTGCTTTTTCAACCAAGCATAAAAATTACTCAGAAAATTTTTTTTTATATTCACAGTATGTGTAAACAATTTTATTTCCTCTCAAGTTTTGTCATCTGGATTTTCAAGAGACCTATCGATTCTCTTTATTTTAAACAAGAATGACCAAGTTATTTAGATCTGAAAATTTTCTGTTTCTATATTCCCATTACAGTGCTTCCTTTGATTGAATTTTCTTTGAAATTGGATATTTTGAGTAGAAGAATTCTCCTTACTTCTCAGTTGTTTCTAAATTTCCAGCAGTGAATATTTTCACTTTCCCTGAGTAATATAGATTCTGTAGCATTTTATCATGTTTGTCACACTTTAGCAAAATAGAATGTATTTTGCAGTAGATTTTAATGTACTTTATAATTCATCATACTAAAGATACCAATCCTACTCTATAATCTGATGTATTACCTTTCCCTTTATAACAAAACCAGTAAAATGTTGGGTAATTTCTGAATTATGAAGCATGTATCTTCAGTGGTTTATATTCTGATTAATTCTTGGTTAAAAAGAAAAGGAACCAGTGATCACAAATCTTTTGACTTGGATGATGAAAATGGGCAGAAATAAAATTATTTATACACACTTGGAATATAAAAAGTAAGACTTTTTATGCTTGGTTGAAAAAGTAAGGGAAAATCTAAGAGAGTAATTACATATATGTAATTGTAAATGAGTTAACAGAATAAAATTTCCATTTTTCAATTGAATCATGTTGAGATAAATGAAGATATATCAACTTCCCAATTTAATTATGCCCTGAGATTTAAATTTATGAAGGCTAAATTTCTTTAAATAGTTCACCTTTCTTTCCTCAAAAGAGATCACACATCCTCTGTGTTGAGAGTGCTAGTATTTTTTAAAGTGCCAGGAGTCACCTAAACTTATAAGAACCATAGACAAACATATACACTTGAAAATAAAAGAATCCTTTTATGAATTATTTTATCTTCTTTCTTGGGGCTCATTAACTTGGTTAATACAGCCAAGAAAGGAAATAATTTAATATATTTAAGGTAGCTCTGTTGTGGAGTTGTGAGTATAGTTAAGAGAAAACACTGTGCTCCTTAATTATTGCAAAGATGAGCATACTGGATGTATTAAACTTTGTAAATTGTGCTATGAACCTGTCAGTCATTACTGCACAAAGATCTTGAACTAAATAATATAAAATAAGATACAATCCAGTGTCTTATTCAAAGTAGTTGTTTGATACATTATTTAATAAATGTTGGATATTATGTGCCTCCATATTTTCCAGCTTTCCTAACATGTGGGATCAATCTATGCTAGAAAACCAAAAAGAAAAAAGCAAAACAAAATGGCTAATAATTAAGATCATATGAAAAGTAACACATCTCAGGATATGACTAAGGTAAGTAGTCACCAATAATCAGCAAAGCAGCAGCAACCCAAACTACAAAGTTTTCAGCATGTGGGAAAAATATGGAAACACATTTTGTTGAGAACATCCTCTATAGTTTTTAAAGACTCATAAAAATTATCCTTGTAAGTGCACCCTGGTGGAGTAATGCTGAACTTTTTCTTTAAAAGCCCATAAAAATGATGTTTATAATAGTCTCTCTAGAGACAGGAAAGTTCTCACAGTCTGGGGAAGAAAGAGAATTCCCGAATTAAGCATCTACTATTTTGAAATGTCTATGATCATGCATCTGTTTTCAACAAATTAATCTTGTCAGTATTGGAGTTTCCAAATCTCAATTCATTAGATACTATATAGGGAGAATTTGAAAGACCTTGCTTTAAAATTCATTCATTCAAATAATCAGATTCTTATACAATAAAATAATTTTTAAACAGAAAATCAGATATTATAGCAGAACATATGATTCTGAACATTAATCCCACAAAATAGAATATCTTTAAATTATTTAAGTGTAAATCCAGATTTATGCATCAATTATACTATTAAATTGGGAGCAAATTATCTTTCAAATATGCAAGTAAATGTCAATACAGTTAAGAAGTTACTTTTTCCCACCTTGAATACATAGCAAGTTACCAAAGACATTGACTCTAATTTATAAGGCATCAGTGTATCTTCTTTACTCACAGAAGACTTTCCAAAAACCTGGTGCTGACTTTTAAAAAAGAATTTTTTGGTGCAACCAAAAGCATCCATTAAAAGTCCAGAATCTTTTCCTTCTTAAGGAGACATTACTCTTATTTATCTCCTGATTACACCAGGATGAAGAAAAATAATTCTAAGTTTTAGAAAAAAATAACTGCACCCCTTTATAAAACTTTAGACTTAACTAATCTGAATTTGATTCTTTGCATGATATAGTAAATAAATTAAACCCACAACAAGAATATGACCATTGTATTCAAATTCAATTTTTCTCTGCAAACTACTACCTAAGATCTCTAGGTGTTTAACTCCAAAGATGCCACACCAGTTTGCAATTTATCATATCTTTGTATCATAATTCCCATTCATATCAGTATTCATGGTCATCAAAGGACAACATAAAATATTTTAAAATTGTTCAGCCGAAGCCATACATTATGTATGTTATTTAAAGTTCACTCTTAAAAATATTTTAAAGCGAGGATTAACTTGCTAGATAATACATTTATTGTGAGTCTACATTAGAATAAATTTCATTATAATACTAATGATCATATTCTTTACATTTAAATTGTATTTGACAATTTATATATGTGTTCTATGATTTTATGAATTGCTGATACAATATACAAATTACTGTAAAAAAACTCAAAGATTAATACCCTATTGCTATGTCAGATGTCAAAAGATTATGTGTTCCTTTATGAAAACATTATATTTAGACAAGATACATGAAAACATCGTCACATAGGCATGTATGTGAGTATCACATAGGGAGCTGATTTGAAGTAGTTTAGAGACACTCTGAAAGACCATATTCTCAGAAAATAAACAGATCTTGCAAATGCCACAATATGTGAAGTAATTAGTCTCACTCAAATAGGAAAGCACTTCCTAGAAAAGATTAGTGACAGTTTAGCTGGGGGCATCAATAGGAAAACTCAGGCAAATCTCAGAGAAAGGGTCTCCTTGAGAGCAAGCCCTAAATACAATAAGATATCCCTTCTCAGGAGTAGCAAAATGAGATATCCTGAGTTAGGATCTCTGATTCTCGGTCTCTTTCCCCTTTGACTACCATATTCACTGAGTCAAGTCGTTCATTCTTTTCAGCCAAGAACTTTTCAGTTGGGTAATGCTCCTGGTTACAATAAAAATCTTGAACAGATTTTGGAGGACAGTGTCCCCAATTTTAAGCAATTGGACAAATACAGAAAAATGAAAAAAAAATTCATTTATATGCAGAAATCATCAGACAAAGAATGAACTTGGGTCTCTAGAAACAAAAACAAAACAACTGCAATACAAATCTAAACACTTTAAAACGTTAAGTATCTTGTATTAATTGAGACCCTTCAGAGAAACACAACCAATAGGAGATAAATATCTCTCTAAATCTACTTAAAGAGTTTTATTATAAGGTATTAGTTCATTTATTATAACGTAGCATGCTTATAGAGGCTAAAAAGTTCCACAATCTACTACTGGCAAGCTGGAGACCCAGGATGGCAATGGTATAGTTTGAAGACCTGTGAGCCAGCAACCTGCTGGTTCACATTCCAATCCAAGTCCCAAAGACCTGAAAACCAGAAGCACCAAGGGCCAAAGAAGATAAATGTTTAGCCCCAATGATCAATCAAAGAGTGAGTCTAATCTTCCTCATTCTTTTTGTTTTACTGAGGCCTTCAAGATATTGGATGATGTCTACCCACGTTGGACTTTATCAACTTTACTCAGTTCATCAATTCATGTGCTAACTTTACCTGAAAAATATTACTTTTACAGACATACCTCGAAATATTATTTAACCAGTCATCTGGAAATACTGTGGTCTAATAAAAATCAATACATAAAATTAACCTAGTGAATATATTTAATAATAGTATCTATAAAGTTACTCATCACATAAGTTTAAACATAAACTCTCCATGAAAGTTCCATAGGACAGAGAGACTGCATTCTAGACATATGTACTGAAAAGCTATATTCACATGACATATTTTAACCCTTATACAGATAGAATTACATACAGATGGTATAATAAGTGTATGAGCTATATGGAAACTGTGAAAATGTTATGCAACATCCCATCTTCCTTCTCAATAAGTATTTTGGAGGCTCAGCACTACACAAAACCAGTGGTCACAGTTCAGGTACATGGGACTATATGGGTTTTCATGATTTCTGAACTTTACTAGGCAAGGATTATGATAATTATATTTTTGAAATTCTAATTTACTGTAGTAATGCTGAAAAGAGGATGCAAATCTGTCAAAGAATCCCAACAGGATCACCCTTTTAAAAGCAAATTCTATGTGAACAGTGCAAAATGTGATTATTTGTTCTGCAGAGTTTTGCATGACCCATGGAGGTAGGTCAGAGAACAAAAACCATTTACAATCAAAGACCCAAGGTGAGTGTTTCAGTTGCTACATCATTATGATTAATTTTTTAAAAAGGTCAGAAACAACTGAATTGACACTTCTTGTTTCCTCTAAAGAAACTTTTCATACAGTTTGTCATGACTTGAATTTCAACACTTTTCTGGGAAAATTGGTTTCTAAGCTAATTGAACCCAATTTCATCTAGCATAAGGCGTGTTTTGAATATAGTTGCACTAATGACAAAATCTGAACTACTGATCACCTTACAGTGGCAAATTTTGCTACAATTTCTATGGCTGTTATATTCCTGGTCAAGGGGTAGAAGTTACTTGCACATGCACATTGTTCCTGGTAATGTGACTGAAAACTTGGCTGATAAGTTAGTCTCGGTAATTGATAAACACAGGTTGACTAAAACATTGTAGATTTTGTAGAGACAACTATAATTCAATTTTGACACTGTAAAATAAAAAGGTGTAAGCAACATTTTTAGCCAATTAAAATCAAACTAGAAGGAATCTTTTGGCATTGTCTGTGGGGCATACACTGTCACCAAGTAACTGTTGATGCATTGCCAATTGATATTGAATCACTATTGTGAAAATTTTCAACTATGTTCACATATACACTGTACAACACAGCTAAAGGAATTTCGTGACTTTGCTAGAGTACAATACAAAAGATAACTATTACAGCAGATTTTTGTCAATGCTGCTTGCTGTTGAAAGTTCTTTACATTTCTGATGGCTTGAAATCCTACTTTTGTTTTCAAGAACACTGCCATGGATTGATAAGCAAATCTTTGACAATGTTTGTGATGAAATATATTTATGGCTTGTACATGGACAACTTATCCTATCAACAAACAGATTTTGATCCAAGAGAAGGAAAATGCTAGCAAAACAGATATCAAACTAGAAATGCATCCTGATTACATAGGTTAAAGGAAAAAAAGTGTGCATTTATACACAGAGGAGCAAAGACTTTTTTTTAGAAAAATTGAAGAAAATGACAAAATGTAAAGGGGGAAGCTTTAAGTGTTTTGAAAGAGGTCTTGTGTAAACATATATAGGGGAAGCTTCTGATAGAAAGCAGAAAGTTTTGTGTGGTTAAATTCTGAGGCTCTATCTTGGTCCTGTGTTGAATAATTCAGTTAATATCAACCAAAAGATTGTCAAGCAAGTAATAAACATTGCTGAAGTATTTGATGAAGTTGTTATTGCAAAGAATATTTGGGTTCTAAGCAAAAATCTAGGCAACGCCAAACTGGCAAGATTTTTTTGCTCACTACGGGGAAAGACATGTTAGTAAAACAGTTTTAATGCTGTAGTAGAATACGTTCTTTGTCTTTCTCGTACTTCTCATACTTTATGGTGTGTTTCCTGTACACCAGTTACACGAGTGCCCTCTAATAATGTCTGGTCTAAAGAGAGGGGCAGAAAATTACAGTCAGATTTCCGATGACTAAAATAAATGTTGTATTAAGCTGCTCAGAATTATATGACAACATTTAAAAAAAAAAACAAAGCATTTCTTAGAAAAGTAGTTTCAAATGAAAACTATGCAAGTACCTGCAATGAAATGAAATATTACCTGTCAATAAGCATCTGTTTCATTTGATTTATTTATAACTGTTATGATATTGACAATAGTTTACATTTCTATGTTGGTAAGCAAAGCACAATTGATTTGTGCATCTTCAGTTTCTGTTCGCTGTCTCTTAACTCTTATTAATGTTCCTTCTAAGTTCCGAGTGATAAAACAAATCATACATCTGGCCAGATCACATGTATCACTTGTTAAGAACGGCCTCTATATAAGTTGAAAACATGGAAGCATGGTAATAAATTTATAATAAAATTTCTCCCTTACTCTCTAGATTGTGAAAAGAGTAGGCTCACTCTGCCCAAGTATGTTACAGTATGGTTTTTCATATCTTTTGTGATATTCAGGGGTGGCACCGAGTTTTTGCTCACATTGAGTGAGAGGGCATGGACGGGGGCTGGGAGCAAATATATATCAACAAGCTACATCCAAACAGCCCTGTAGGGGTTCAGGTTTCCCCAACAGGTTGTTGCAGGCTCCCTATACTCAATGCTATACCTGGTGATACTCTATTTGGTTTAAGCTTCAATTTGAAAAATTGTGGCAAGTCCACTAAAGCTGAATATGTTCTTTTACTTCCCCAGCATTTATTCTTCATTCTCCAATGTTCCTGACTTCAGATTGAATTAGTTTCACACACATTGAAGCCACATCCTTGATATCTTAAGTCATTCTAATTCTTGCTTTCTTTTTTCTTGAAATAAGCAGGACAGAGATGATCATGTATTAACCTTTACAATCAAATTCAGAAGATATTTATGAGACCTATTTCAGTCACCAGGATGAAATCCAACACAAGACAGTACAGAGTTAAAAAAACTACGAAGAAATTGTGGTGGGGCCTCCCTATCACGAGATTTGATGATTTGGAGTTTATAAATTCCCTTTATTAAGTGTCTCACCTTTTTAGTACAGAGAATTTCTAATGAACATATATGGAATTGCTTTCCTTATGCTTGAATTATTATCTTGGAATAAAAACGAAGATTCATTTTTTGTAAAACTACATACTATGTGTTGTTAACTACCTGTCCCTTGAGAATCATATAAATGTAGTGTCACCAGTTCAAAAATAGCCTCAGTAAAAGCAGTGAATCACTGTAGCAGTAATTAGGAAAAGTTTATTATGCACACACCAAAAAGACAATTTATGAATCAGAATCTCTCAGACCATGGAAAGAGACTCAGGGGGAAGTTGTGATAAAGCAGCTTATGTAGTGAGAAGGCAGTGACTTCACTCTCCTCTGTGATGTGGTGTAATATTATCAAAGGGGGTTGGTCAGTGGTCACTTCATCTTAAACTCAAGAAACACTTCATGTTTTTCTTACGATTCTGGAAGTACAACCCAAAATGACCCAGTCACATTAGTGTTGAAATATAAACCAAATTAAGCTTTATTTGTACGACTGACCAGGTTTTATCTGTTTAGGGAGTTTTCAAGGGTAGTCTCCTTTTGTTTTTAATTTTAGCAATAACTAGCAAACCATTCTTTGTCATGAAAGGTTAGAAAAATGCAGTGTAAGAGTGACTGAAATCAATGATTTTGATATATTCATGTACAAAAAGGCTACAAGATATTCAGAAGGTCATGCTAGATTTCTCATTTAATAGTTTGTCAAAGCAAATTTTATAGTCCAATAAGCCAAGGGCATCATCACAAGTCCCTTAGATATTAGTAACTAAGACACTCTAGAAAACTATTAACCATTCTTTGCAAGTGCACATATAAGGAGATTAGGGATAGCTTTGCCGAATCAGCATAGTATTATGAACTGACAATCCTGAAGAAGACAGCTCATTAGCAACCTAAACCACAAAAACACCAAAGAGAACTAAAGATCTCCACAGGTGACATGAAGCTGAAAGCTGTCAGTGAATACCGCTCCTTCTTCAGCACAATTACCTTTAAAAGAAAAGTTAATGGGAAAAAATAGCAAACCAGATCAATAAAATCAGCATGACCTTCAAGATGGCAGGAGGCAGAGCATGTTATTCAACCAAGTTAATGGTTTCTTGAGCAGTCAGAGGTTCCACTTATTTTGAGGATTTTGTTATTTGTATCTGACGTGGACATTAACCACAGAACTCAGAAACATAATTATTTGTGAATTGACCTGGACATGTTCCATATTTGACAGCAAAGCAAAAGGAACCATCATTAAGGTCATCTAAAGATTAAAAAGGCAATGTATCTGAGACAGTTTTGCAGAAGTATCAAATAAAACAAAAATTTTAAATAAGAAAAGAAGAAAGTGTAGCATCTATATGGTTTATGCTAGAAAAACAAAGGGGAAGTATTTATTTAAAAGTATCAGATTGCCGAGTTCACAAAGAAAGATGCCAAGTAACTGTGATATATTTATATTTTATAATTCAAACAGCTACAGAAAACCAATGAGTAGCTTAAAGTGATACTAATCTCAATGATGTAATTCTCATTTTCTTTGAAATTTCTAACAAATGGAAAGTGAAGCCATAACCAGTAATTAAGTATAAATTAATATAAAGAAATTGCAGGATATATTGACAGAAAGGTTTTTTATGTAGATATATAATATCTAAGTTTTATGTGGTAAAATCAACACATATATACATACTTACATACAAAGGAATATTAAATATATTTATCTAAAGCATGTTTATGTCAGTATGTCCATATTATAGATAATATATAATATGTTTTACACTTATGGATAAAATTGGATTTTTGTTAACAGGGAAGTATAAAAGATGTATATCTCAAGTTTAAGTTAGAAAAAGATTACTTTCTTCTATCTCATCACAATCGACATGTATTTGCTTGAAAATATAATAGATAAGTATAAAATAAGTTCAAAATGCTACAGATAGGTTTGCAGATAGGATTGCAATAATACTTTGATACAAAACTTTGTGAGCATTGAAAATAAAATTGAAGGTAAAACATTATCTCATTCTCTAGAAAATAATATAAAAAACAAACTGAGATGTGCATACATACTCCAATTGTATGTGACTATTTCATACACTTACTTTTCCAGGTAAACCTATGAATAAAACATATTATGATCACAAAACATACCTCAAGTATAAAGCAAGTATTTTATGTAAAAAAAAATGAATAAGATGAACTTCAAAATACCATAAACAAACATTTTTCTAAAATTATGATGAATTTCTTTGTTAGATTCTACTGTAAATCACATAAATGTTGAAACAGAGATTATAGGTAAATGACATTGAGTTGAATCTAACGCAGTTTGAAATTAGTCACACAGGCAAACCGAATATGTTAAAAACAGTTCATCATTGTGATACAAAAAAAAGGAGACTGCATTGTTCAAAATACTTTCTCAAGTGGTTGGAAAGAATAAAGACAAAATAAGTATTTTAGTAAATTATCAACTAATCAGTAATATTACTCTGGCCTTTCAAAAGCAGAGTTTCTTCAAATAAGATGATCAAAAAAAATCTTACCTCTTCTAAATATAAATTTTAAAAAGTGAGCCATATAAGGTTAAAATGAAAAGGAAAAGAAAAAATGAAATATAAAGTACTCTCATAAAGAAAATATTGCCTTTTGGACCATTAATGTTGTGTACAAGCATCTTCAATTTTTAAAAATTATGGATCAGTGTCCTATAAAAGATTTTTAAAAAGTAAGCTGCAATATATCTATAGTAAACTACAAAAAGAAAGAGATGGAAAGACACCAGAGAAGATGAAATTTCAACTGGCAGAATGAAGAGTGAAGTAAAAATAAATAATCTAATAAAATGAAGAGAAGGCTGAAAAAACAGTACATGTTAACACAAATAATGTATGCTTAACTGAAAAATATTTCCAATGAAAAAATGTGAGATTGGAATTGCTTAATATCATTTTTAGGAAAAGATAGATGAATTTTTTTGTTTTTCCCCAGTTAATAAGTTTATTTAATGCAAAGTTCTTTGAAGTCATTTGAGTGTAGAAGTCTTTTCCTATCTAGATAACCATTGCATATGTATATAAGGCCATGTTTTCAATAACAAATATATAACCATGTTTTCACGTGGCATATTTTATGAAATGCTTGGATGAACCTTGAACATTTCTTTCAACTTCAGAATTCCATAAACTATGCTCATATCAATATTAATATTGATGCAATATTAGGAAATATACAATGATTTCACTCATATGTGGAATACAATGAATGAAACAAATACATAGATAAATCCCGACAAAAACTCTTAGTACACAGGATGATAACTGCCAGGGGGTGGGAAAGAAGAGAGATAGAAAGAAAAAAGTGGTGGTAAAGGACACTGGATCTCTGATGGAGGGTATGATGTGTAATGCAGATTGAGAGACAATATGAGTACTTAATAATGAATATAGAATTGTTAGCAATATTTTTAAAATATCAATAATTAAAAACACTATGCTAAACCATACAATTATATATAGTTTTGACATTGTACCTCAATCTCTACTTCACACCACACCGTCAAACAAAGTTTGTGTCCTTTGCCACCACCTTTGCCTCTCCTTCTATTCCTACCCTTCTCCCACTCTCCTGGCAGTCATTATACAATTATATTTTATCACAGATAGCTGATATATGATAAAATTATATAAACTAAATAATATAATGCAGCAAATTTATAATATACACTGTATCATATCTTCTAAAGATCTGGATCTTTTATCACTTTTCTTTACCTTAATAGGAAGTTTGTCAGACAAACATAAAAATGAGAATTTGCCTTTTTTAGTGTTCACCATATATACTTGAAATTTGATATAACAGATTTTTATTGTATATCTGCATTCTTCTAATTTTCTGTCTTTTAAGGTTTTTGTAAAACTGTGTTTTAGTGGAAAATGCGACTTTCACTCTTTGGTACTAAACTGTCAGGATGGAATTCTGAAGCACACTAACTAGAGAGCTAACAGCTCTAAAGTTCAAAAGGTGGAGGGAGATTACTTCTGAGATACAAGAGGGAGGATTTTCAAAAGAAGAGCTTCCTTTTCTGACAGTAACTGAGCACGAATGATCCACAAGTGTGTTCTTCCAGAGGTTTTCTCTATTCTTCTATAGAAAGGATGCTTAGCCATGTGAGGATATATAAGTGTACATATGCTGTCTCAGTGTTGGAATTATGCTCAGTGAGATAAGCCAGAAGGAGAAAAACAGACTGCATGGTATTGCTCATATGCATAGTATAGAAAACCCAAGCAAACAAGTAAACTAAATCATATAAGAATATATTTGTAGTCAAAAAAGTAAAAAAAGTGATTGTATGCAGAAATGGAGGAGGGGGAAATTGGGTCAACAGGATTAATTGTACATCGAAGAAAGAACTGAAGTGATGGTGGTGAACTTCATTACATACAGATGTTGATTTACAATGAAAACCTTAAACCTATGTAATATTATGTTATGTCCTTTCAATAAAATTAAGAACATATCCAGCCACTTTCCAATTCCATTAATAATGTGTAAGAGTTCCCTTTTCTACACAACTTCACCAATAGTTGTTTCCAGAATTTTGCACAGTAGCCATTGTTATAAGTGTGAGGTAATAACTCATTTCTGTTTGATTTGTATTTCCCTAGTAATGAGAGAGGTAAACACATCTTTTCTTTTGTATTTTACTCATCTGTATGCCTTCTATATGGATTCTTACATCTGCTTCTGCATTCAATACATTACACCATTTCATTTTTGATTGAATGGCATTCAAAAACAAATCCATACTCACTGAGATATACAGCTAGAAAAGGGAAATAATTTTTTCAAAGATTTTTCAGATAAATATTGATCTTCTTTCATATTATACTAAATGTGATGTAAAATCTAATCAATGATAAAATATATTAGTCCTTCTTGTGCTTTGAAGGAATCTTTACTCATACATTATTATTATTAAAATTATTATTGTTTTGTCTCATTATCCATATTCTACTTTCCTTAAGATTTAGACTACATACTTGTGGTGTGATTGTATGTGCTTGATGCCTGTTACTGTCAGCTAGTGGATAGTGACATGGCAATGATGGTATAAGAAGTATTTCTACCAGAACTTAGACCTAATACTAAGTCTGGATAAAATAGCTCAACAAAAATAAGTTTGTATATAATGTATGTTATGTATAATAACATATTAAATATAATATTTGACATAATATACATCAATGTAATATAATGTAAAATAATGTAATATTATATTGTATATGTATATATGTATATTGAATTATTGGATTGTGTGGTTACATTTCAGGAAATCTCTAAAGCTTAAATCCTCTTGAGATTGTAAACTCCATCCTACTCAAGCTCTCAACCACTGGCAACAAAAGTGCTCATAAAGAGTGAGGGAAGGAAGACATAAGTATGTGAGTTCATGAATTTTCCTAAGACTGAAAACTAAGGATTACTAAAGTAAACTCATTCTGTGTACATTATGTGTGTGTATCTGCCTATTTTTGCCAATACTTTAATCCAGTTATTTGTGGGTAAGAAATAATCAAAATGCAAAGAGGAAAGACAATCAGGGTGAAACCTAAGCTTATGTACTCTTTTAAATGCATCTTATGCATTTATACATGACATTTTGAAGATATATGTGCATATATATACATACACAGATATATGCTTGCATATAGGTATATATATTTAGAAATAATATAAGACCCTTGTGGAATGTGGCAGGAAGTCTGCTTGGGAATATTTATTTTCATCATTTTATAATGTAATAGATAAGAAATAGAAATCAAAAGGCCTTATTGTGTTTTAAAACTTACACATAGCTTCATAACAGCAGACCCTACCATGTCATTCTCTCTCAGAAATAATTTTATCTCTGAAAAATATATAAACTGGATAAAAATAGGGGGAATTTATATTCTTCTAGAGAAAATTTTAGTCTGCTTCTTGGGTATGAAAGTCTGAATGGGTAGCTAATGATATTCAATATTCCAGGATAAAATTATAAATAATAACCTAAAAGATACAATAGAGTTAAATTTTGACCTCATATTCACCTCTGAATAAAAATGATAAAAGACCAAGGGGACTAGGAAATTTGAAGTGAAGGAAAAAGATCGATAAAATTAAGAAGACTTTCTTCAGTAAGTTGAAGTGTATCGTTATGTCTGTGCTAAACTGCATTCAAAATATTTTTTCCTTTTTCTTTGACAAAAGTTAAAGCTATATACATTATTATAGAAATAAAGATCTTTCATAATCATTTCAGTTTAATATCATTGAACCAAGCTATTAAGCTTTCCAAAGCTTTTGCTGTATTATTTTAAGTCAATTTAATAATTCTTGAAATAAGTAAAGGATGGTTACAGTTTAAAAGTGGTTCTATTTATTTTTATTTTCTAATGTAGCTTTAAAATTCTTCCTTTGGCATTTTAACGATTATTTTAAAAAATGTCATGAATCTTTCAGTTAGTGATTTCTCTAGCTCAAAAAAAATCGCTGTGGATGTTTTCTAAAGATCTTGCTGCAGTCACTTCAAACTAAAGCAGTTGTTATTTTAGTGTTTTGTATAGTCTTTGCATGGAATGTTAAATCTTAATTATTCCAATCATCAGAAGAAGTAGACAATTATGTGATGTGATAGGGGTGCTTATAATCACAACAATGGCAATTATATTGCAATATATAAGTCTATAAAGTATGAAATATTTAGGTATATTACCCTGAATAGACTAACTTGTTAATTTGGAAGGAATGTTTCTTGAGTTGGTCAGATTGCATCAACTGTGAATCCTTCAAAGATAGTTTAGAATGTCTGGGGAAAAACTACTTGTGGACAACAGCCAAAATAGGGAGGCTTATTTTAGTAATAAAGACTTAGGAAGTTCCGGAAACAACTGATCTCCCTACTTTTGGTCTCCTGGTAACTGGGCAAGAAATAGAGTTGAGCATGCAGCAACTCTGTGGGACACTGACCAGTCTCTTATATTTCTCTCCTATGCAATTTTTATGCATCAGTACTTAGGCAGGTGCCTAAGGCCTCTACTTCTAAATAAGATCATTACATAAGAATTGGGAGTTTGCCTCCCACAGGAATATTTTCAAGTAAGTCTTAGTGGAATATGGTTATTACTAGTTCAACTACATTTTTCTTTTCAATAAAATTCACTTAGTAAATTGCAAGATATTTCTAATCAGTGTTTGAAAAATTAAGAATACTTAAATGAACCTATATTATCATCGATATCTTCTTATTTATCAAATGTTAGTTAATTCAACTTTAAGGTCACAGTTGATAACCCAACTCCCTTAGACTCAATAGAGACTCATGGAAGTATAAATTCATGAGATTTCCAAACATGGAGAGAACAACTGAGCTCATGGGATTGCCTCTTCCACAGAGTCCCAGCTTCATTATGGCTCTTGCATTGATCGATACCATTGTCAATATTGAAATGGCTATAGAAATGTGTTAACTCAGAGTATGGAAACACTCAGAATATGGAAATATTCTGGAAGAATAAGAAGTATATAAGTAGTGGGGGTAGGTGAGAGAAAATAACTATGATTGTGCATTCAGATTTTCCATCTTTCAAGTCTGCTCATTAGTTATGACAGCATTTAATCTTTTAACATGCTGTGAGGTTAAAGAAAATGGAATAAACAAATGAATCCTAAACCTAACATGGTTTTTCAAATGGGTTTTAGTTTTTTAGAGGCATATTACATGTTAGATGTTTGTCACATTTTTTACTAATGGTGTCATATTAATACTCTTTCTGGAGTTTGAATTTATTCTTCAACTAACCAAAAAGCTACTGAATATTAGAAATATGCATATTGTTAGACTGCTCATATAGTCCCATCCACTTAACCAAGATTAAAAGACAATAACCTTTGAGTTTAGTGACAAATGAATAGTTTGAGAATAACCAGCAATAAGCAGCTATTAATGGATAAAAGATATTATCAGATACTTATATTATAAACTTCCCCCACATAATTAAATCACCAGTGAACAATATGTACTTGCTAAGCAGTCTAACTAGAACGGGAGACTGGAGCAGGAGAGGTGTCCAATAAACAAGGTCCTAAAAATGTCAGCTAAAACACTGACACAAACCAGGCTCCAAAAGGACCAAGGAACAGGTAAATTTCTAATACAGACTAGGCCTTAAAATGACTAGATAAGGTGATCCATTTCTGGAGCTGTCCTAATTACCCAGACCAGCAGGTAGCACAGGCACAGTACTTTACATTTACCTGCAACTTATCTCTACCTCATTATGAGAGACTTAACATAAAATTATATATGGACTCATACATTAAGGTCATTATAATAGAATGAGTTATGGGTAGTGATCATGCACATGTAAGGGAATACCTGTTCTTGGTAAAAAAAAAATTTTTTTTCCTTAAAAATCCCTGCCCAGAAATGCTCATAGAGCAAAGTAAAGCTGGGTGAGGAGGCATGGAAAAGATCCCTAAAAAATATGTGCATAGAATAGGTGTGGGCCTTCACTTGAGCCAAGCTGCTTCACATTCTCCCTTGAGAAGTATACTTTTTGCTTTCTCTTGTTCTCCCCCACTCCCTTTCCCCTTCCCGTTCCCCTCCCTCTCCATCTCTAGTCTCCCACCTCCCTCTCCCCCTTTCTTTTTTAGGCTCTCCTCTCTTCCTCCCCTTCCCCCTCCACCTATTGATTTCTCTTTGTTCCAAATAAAAAACCTTCCTTTTACTTTAAGCTACTGTGCTTACAGTGATATATTTCCATGGCAGGTACATGAACCTGCTCAAGTTGCATGTTAACATGCATACCTTGAATTTTAAGCAAGGAGAAATACTTTATAATTGAGATTCATAAAATTAATGTTAAAGTCTAATTTTCTGAAGCTTATACTTACATTCCTGAAACATCTTGCTCACCAAGTAGTTAAATAACAAAAGTTCAACAGATTAATTTTTAAAATCTAATTGGTTTTATTAAAGGATTCATGAAAATGTACTTGCATCTAGCAAGTAGAAATCTACTGAAAAAAAGTTATACAATACTGAAAATTATAGCCAGAAAGAGGGTGGTAAATCCACATGTTTATATGATTTATTAAGTTAACTGCTATTTCTGTTTTTCTTTCACTATACAATCAATTCCCTTTACATATATAATGTTTTATGCAATGTTCCATTAATGAATTTAATTAAAAAAAGAAAGAAGCTGGGATAAGATTACTTGCAAAATAAAAGAAGAATTATTTCAGGCAAAAATCCTTCATTCATGTGAATATAGGGTATATTTTATCCTGCAGATTATATCAGTCTTGCTGGGACTTGCCATTGATGACTACATTTGGGGGCTATTATTTATTATTTCAAATTAACCTAAACAATCAGGAAGACTTTAAAATGGTAAATCAGGTTTATTTGGGATTTAATAATTATACTCTAGTATACAGAGATTCAAGTTGAAATAATAATTCACTGAAAAGTAAAAAAAAAGTCATGAGGGTTATGAGTAGAACAAAAATGATGAGGTAAGTGGTTAAAGAAGAGTTAATTTGTATAAACCAACTTAACTTATTTTTGGCTATACATAACTGTTTACTGATTCCATCCACAGGTAAAATGTCCATAATCATTGGTCTTTGTGATCCAGATAATTTCTCAGCTATTTGGTTGATGGGTTCTTAAAACAATTGTTTTTTAGCCCAGTTTGAACAATACAGATAGGCAGTTTCTCTGTCGTGTTTCCATTTTTAAAATGGCTCTACAAATGTCAACTTTTCAGACTATGTTTTAATTATCACTATATAATCACCATAGATTCTCTTCAAAAGAGAGCATTTGGGGAACTCTCCATAGCATGTTCTTGCCAATATCATTTGTAATGATACAGAATTTAATCACAATTCTACACTGATCTATCCAAATGAACTTCAATTTGCTGTATTATAAAATAATCAGAATTAATGAATGAGTAGTTATTATAATGACAAATTCACCTAACACTAATAAAGTTTTAATAAAGTACTCAAAATAACAAAACTTCAATAGATATTAAAGATAATTGATTCATGTAAAATGTAATTTAAGTCCTGGCACAAAAACAGAAAACACAACTTCAAAGGAGAAAAATCCAAATAGAATCTATGGTATATAGCATTTTTTATTTATGTGTTTATTTCTTTATTTTAGTTTCACTTATTATTCTATGGTTATGTTAGATGTTCACATCTGGAAATTTGGGTGAAGGATGTATGGAGTTCTGTACATTTTTTCAACTCTTTTATAAATCTAAAAATGATTTCAAGTTAACAAGTCAATGAGTCATTATAGTTTGGTTCTATTTCTGAAGAGTTCTCAAAGTAAATGGAAAAACCATAATTTATCTTCCTGAAGTTTCCACCCATACATTCTAATTTTTTCTCTTGAAATACTAGAGAACACAGTTAACATCTTCTCCATGATGAATAACTTCAGATATTTGAATGGACTTACCACATTGCCAAAATGCTAACTTTTCCAAGTTGAACATTGTATAGTCCCTCAGATTTTTATCATGTAAGAGCCTATTAATTACTTCAACATCCAGTCACATTGTCTCTAAAAGTAAAGGTACAGGGTCTGCTTTGTCCTCAGGGCTGTATTTGACACACTTGACAGAAACATTTCCTGTTGCAGACCCTCAGTGGCTAAGCCTATCAGCAGCCCCTTCATCAGCTGTCTGACCCTCCTAGAGACAGGCATTGCAGGCAGCCTGTAAAACTGAGAATGACTGCTCTTGTAGCTATTAGTTAGCAACGAAGGCAGCCATTTTTAGCAATATTCAGGGCTGCTAAAAATTCTTTGGGGTGATTGGTGTGTTTGAATATCTCTTCTACTCCTTACTAGTGCTGTAAAAATGCACCAAGTCAAAGATTTTTTGGATGTCAGCGTTGTGGATTCAAGTGACCGTAAGCCCATTGCCAGTCTACTCAGGCTACCATGACCAAATGCCATAGACTAAGTGCCTCAAGCAGCAGAAATTTCTTTCTCACAATTCTGGAGAGTGGGAATTCCAAGATAAGATACTTATTGATTTGGTCAGAAGTTGAATGTGACCAAATTCTCACTGTGTTCTCATGTGACCTTTTCTTCAGAGATAAATTTAGTGTCTCTTTCTCTTCTAATGAAGGTACCCATACTATCAGATCAGGGGTTCAAATTTATGAACTCGTTTAATCTTAATCACCTTCTTAAAGGTCCTACCTTCAATAAGGAAGAGGCATTTAGTACATCATCATACATTTAGGGGTATATATAATTCAATCTATAGCATTCTGTTCCTTCAAATTCAAGAACTTCCTATATGTCACATATATTTATTTCATCACAAAAACTCCAAGTCTTAACTCATTCTGACATTAACTCTAAAACTTTCATCTAAATACTTTCTAAATCAGATATGAATGATATGGACATATGTTTCATTCTGAGGAAAAATTCCTCTTTGGCTGTGAACATTTGCAACCAGACTAGTTACATGCTTCTAAAATACAAAGGTGGATAAGCATATGATAGACCTTCCAATTCAAAAGTAAGTTCAAATCCTAGGAAAACAAATTCCTCTAGATCTTAAGACTTGAGAATTAACCTCTTTCTTTTCAATATTCCACACCCAGGCCCACTGCAATTCCATTTTCAACCCCTTGATTCTCTAAGCAGTCCAGCTCTGTAGCTCTTGCAACAGAGATTCCACCTTTGAGACATGGAGAAGGATCATCACGGTCCCTTAAAACTAGAGATGTGACCCCACACTCTGAACTCAAAACTGTCTACTGTGTCAGTGGTAGGAGCGACAACCTTCATAGTCTCTGAATCCACCTTCTCACTAAGTCTTCCTTTCCATAAGTTCTATCACATATTTGTAGCAACATAGCTTTATGATCTAGTGGTATGGAATTCAGGAAGTTTGACAGTCTTCCTTCATTCCTTTCTGCTTTCTCCATCCTCTCTAGTTCAAACTGACAATGTCTTTGTTCGTCTCATCTCATCTTTGTAATTAACTTCTACTGAAATAGTTGATTAAATCCAAGACTTACACGCATGATTTCTTTATCACATGATTGTTCAGTAACATGACTAGTGTTTTCTGAAGAATAAACTTTCTCTTTTTTTTCAATATGAATAGATTTAAAATTTTTAAAGTTCAAGTTCTGGTTACTTTTTACTCAACAATTCCTTTTAAAATTCATCTCTCTCGATTTGGAATTTGCTATAAATAGGAAGAAACAAGTGACTCAACATTTTGCTTAGAAATTTCCTCAACAAAATACCAAACTTCATTATTCAGAAGTTCTACTTTCCCTAAATTGTTAGAATAAAATCAATCATCGTTTTTAACTACTTTATAATAAGGGTGATCTTTCTTCTAGGTTCTAAGGAAAATTTCTTTATTTCTATGTAAGACCTCATCAAAATTTTATTTAGGGGTCATGTGTCTTATATGACAAAACTCTGCCAGCTTGTACCCATTAATCAGTTCCGAAGCTGATTCCACATATTTAGGAATTTGCTTGACATATTCATTATAAGGAATTGGTTTGTATGATTGTGGAAGCTGAGAAATCTCAAGATCTCAACCGGAGAACTGGAAACCCTCGAGAGCTCATGTTGTTAGTTCAAGTCTGGAAGCTGGGTAGGTCAAGATGCAAAGCCAATATTTCAGCTCAAGTTCAAACACATGAAAAGATCAATGTCCCATCACAAGTAGTGAGGTAGGGAATTTCCTTTTATTTGCAGGAGTGTCAGTCTTATTCTCTACAGTCCTTCAACTGATCAATTGAAGGGCCACCTTATTAAGGACGGCGGTGAGCTTTACACAGTTTAGAAATTAAAATCTAATTTCATTCCAAACACTTTCATAGACACACTCAAAAATGTTTGACCAAATATTTGTGTACGTCTTGGCCCATTCATATTAACATATAACATTAGTCATCAAACCCATGAAAATTTCTGTAGATGAGATGCATATTTCTCTAGATTGTCTGTGACTTTTCATTAGTCCATTTTTAGGGAAAAAGCCAAGTATTGCAAAAACCTGTAAACGATTCCCATTTACAAGGCTGCTTCTAGTAGAATTACTGCTGTGTTTTTTAGTGACAACCACTGAGAAGTTCATTTGTTTCTGAGACGTTGTATCTGAGAAACAATACTCTCTATATTACAACTTTTGACCTGCCATTGATAGATTTTTTGATAGATCATTCATTCACCTTGAGCTCAGTTAACCAGGTGATCCAGAATAGGTGTCCTTCCAATGTCTGTAGTGAAGTACAACTCTCTACAACTCTCACTGCGGGTTTTAACACACATAACTTGGGAAACTGGTAGCAACCACTTTCTATGTGGTTGCTTCTAAACAAAAATAATTAAATCATATTCTAAACAACATTTCTAGGCATCTTATATTTTTCCATTTTTAAACTAAATTTTTATTTCAAATGAAAAGTACAGGAGGGAAGGAAGGTTAAGTAGGCTGGTAGGTAGGAAGAGAAAGGAGGACTCTCCCAGGGGTACTGACGGCATTCTTCAAGGGCTATTAACCTATGTGTTCCACCAGGGGGCGCCATAATTTTCCAATTTAGATAAGCAAATTATTACAGAGTAATCCTGTGTTGCATAGTTAATTATAGAAGGTATATTTTTCACAATATTTGCAGCACTCAAAAATAACTTTGTTTTACGTTCAATACATATTTATTGCAGAATACTTCAAAATATGAAAATATAAAATGAAAAAAATCACTGATACACACTCAGAAATTGCTAACATTTTCTGCTAACAATATGTAACACATATACACAAAAACTTTCACATGAATGCACACATATACTAATGTGATTTTTTAGCATTCAATTTTTTCAACTGAGTTTTGCTTCAATTGTTTTTACCCATGCCATTTAATGATTCCTTTTAATTTTAAATGCTTCATTAATTTTCGTTAAATATGCAACATTTTAGGCTTACAAATACAGTTGTAGAGAGAATGACATTTATGGAACACTTTGATATTTTTATATGTTAATGCCATTAAAAAATTTAAGACCTTTATATTAATCTTCAATCATATCACTTTTCTCCAATCTGAGATAAAAATACTATTCCTAATTATTGTCAATAGTCCTAGTGGTTTTCCTTATGTTCTTATTATTGGTGCATACCTTAAAAGCTACAAATATTCTCTTAACATGTCTTTTTAGAAGAGCTGAGAAATTTTCCTCTAGTTTTATTTTTCTTCTTTTTCTCTTCCTTCACCTCTTTTTCTTCTTCCTCTTCTTGTCCTCCACTGGTTTTGAAAACAATTGCTCTTTTTATTTCTTTAACAATCACACTTAAAGTGTAGAAGTGCCTATTAACCTTGTAAAACTAAAAATGCTCCAAAACTTTAGCACTAGTTATGGTTCTCACATTCTCATGTAAGTTACATTGCTGTCCAGTATTTAGGTTCTGTCTTGTATTTTATATTTTACCCTAAAATATTATATTGTTTTTACTGTTGTAATGACGTTAAAACATAAAATTAGATTTACAATCCATTTTTCTTAATATTGCAACTCATCACTCCTTATTATGTTTTCAGATTTCCTTTTCAGCTAATTCATCTTTTACCTTAAGTCCAACATTTTTGTGTGAGGCCTCTGAAATAGAGTTTGGGACAAGGATGAAAAAGCAGGGACTTTGCCCAGACAACAGAATTGAAGGTGCTGAGAGACACAAGAGTGTCAAAGTTACTATTAATATGGCAGATGGCCTCCCAGAATTACTTGTTTCATTTTAATCCACTTGTAACTACTCTTCAGTGTAGGTGCTGGAGATATTAATTTCTTGGCTTTGTTCGCCTGCACATCGAGAGACATCCCCTGACAATGTCTGGAGGAAGATGTCATAAAGCAACAAGGCTTGTACCCACAGGAATCAAGAAAGTATTGGTGCTTTGGGAACTGTCCAAGTGGGTCTGGCAGATTAGAGGTGGGTTAAATAAAGTCTTTCAGGAGGCACTAAAATACATTAGCAACATAACTTAGATGTTCTTCTAGTGTTGATGAGTCAATATTAGATTTTTGTTTTTCTGAAAGTATCTATCTTTATTCAAGACAAAAAGAAATAACCTTCCTGAAATTCAATCTATGCAGAACTTGTTTTAGATTTGTAAAGATCATCTGCTGTCATTTGTTTTTATTGTGAAGGTGAGGAATTTACCAAGAGTCTGCCTGTCATTCTATTTGAATTGCTTTCTTTCTCCTTGGATATCTATAAGACATTCTGCTTTACAGGATGATTTTTCCTTTCCTTTCCATTCAATGTAAGTGTGTGTTTTGTGTCCTTGTGAGACTGAAATGCAACGTGATTCTGGAATTAGAAGATATCTGGCTTTAAAGTTTGTAAACTTTTATCAGGTATTGATCTTTGCAGGTTACCACCCCACGTTGTCTCTATTCTTTTTGTTTGCAACTCAGATTATATGCATGTGACAATTATTTATTTTGATATTGTAGCTGTTAGACTTTTCATATTTTCTGTATTTTTACTCTGAGCTTGATAATGTATGATTTATTCAGATAGGCATTTTAGCTAGGTAAGCTTATTTTCTTCTGTGCTCAAGTGCACTTAAACTCAATTTACACTCTATTTTCCATATCTTGCTTTTGTTTAAAGAAATACTTGACTTTACACAAATCTATCTTGTATTTAATGTTCTCTTGTTCATGCCCTTTTAAAAGAAGTAAAGCATTCCTATTTAATATTATTTAAATGCCAATTATATTAATTAAAGTTGGTTTTGTTTAGCTGTTGTTTGATGTCACTCTCAGATATACAGGGTTTTACTTCTTGCTATGAATTGTATATGTGTACTGTGTGCATGTGCTAATTATTCTTGTACATATATGTACATTTATTATATTTTTGTCTTTGTATGATATAGTCACTGAAAGCAAACATTAGTTTCAAAATATTAGAGATAATTTATGTTTCTTTTGTCATATTCCTCAAAATTCTTTAAGACTCAGACCTTACTGCCATTTTTATTATTGTTAACAGTGAGAATTAAAGACCACTCACATATCTTGACAGGTTTGTGATTCTAAATTCTCAAAGGATTTTTTTTTTTAATTTCTCATGTAGTCTTTTTTAAGTTTTGCTTTAGTTGTTTTCCTTTTCGAAGATTATCTCAGCGCAAACTACTCGCATTTTGTTATCTTGTCTTTTAACTAAATAGCGTGGGGCAGGAATAGGGATTTTGAATGTTTGGTGGAATACCTGTGAAAACAGATGCACCAGCAGTTCTTTCGTAGGCTAGTGCTTTAGAATTTTTCTTTATTTCTCCCTTGAGAAATTATGTGCTTCAAAATTTTTATCTTTAGAACTATTTTTAGAAATTACACTTTTTCTAGTGAATACATATTTAAATATATATAAAATATTTTGAAAGTATTTACCTAGGATTTTAGAAACATAAGTAATAAATATATAATTTTTACTTCATAACTATTTTATATGAATTTCTTCATTAGGCTAGTGAACAGTTGGTCAATTTTGTATATTTTTGTACATATGTAGGATTTTAATTCTCTTCCTGCATCCTTTGGGTTACTTTGCTGAAGTTTCATAAAATTTTTAAGTAGATACTTAATTCATTTATTTTTCATTATATTTATATGAATATTAATACTACTTTTATTGTACCACATGAATTTTTTAACAAAATATTTAATAAAGGTTAATAGAACTGGTGAATATTCATGTCTCTTAGAAAGTAAGTTGTATTTTTTATTATTATTGGGTTGCAAGCAAATAACAAATATGAATATAAACATATACATGTGTGAAATGATTTTCTAGTTTTGTTAAACTTATTTTTAATAAATCATTTTGTGTTAGGGAGAGAAATGATTTGATCTCTCATAAGGGAAAATAAACAACAAGAATAAACCTTAAAATTATGTGCTATAGTCAGTTGTGAGAAATTCTACTAAATTATGAAATACCACATATGATAAAGATCTCATGTTGCAGACTGAGTATCTTCCCCCAAAATTAATTTATTGAGGCTCTAGTGGTCAATATGGTTATATTTGGATATATGTACTTTATAATTAAATAAGTAATTAAATTAAAATTAAATAAGATTATGGGAGAAGACCTTTATGCAATAGGATTGGTGTCCTTAGATAAGAGACACCAAAGACCTTCTCTCATTCTCTCTCTTTTCCCTCTACACTGGATCAGACAACAAATATACTGATCTTAAGCTTTCCAGCCTTCAATATTTGTCATCCAGACAGTGGTATTACGATATCACAGTGCAAAGCAGACTAATGCAATCCATAATAATGTTAAAAAAGTTTTGGTATTGGTTCATAATGAATATTAAAACCCATGGAAAGAAATAGAATTCCAGAAATAGTATCAACATATTATAAAGCTTTATTATGCATTAAAAATGTGCTAAAATCAGTAGAGCTAACATGAATTTATAAAAGCATTCAGGGAAGTAGAGAATCATTTAGAGAAAGATGAAATAACACCACAGCAACAATATACACCAGAGTAAATGGAAATGGAACCAGATGTACAAAACTAAAATAAAATGATGTAAGAGTTCAGTAATCATTAGCAAAAAAATACAATCTGGGTGAAATTTTTACTAAACTAAAAACTGTATGTGAAACATTTAAACATCATGAGTACTTAGACAAATATTATCTTGTATGTGATACATGATTTAGGATTATTATATAAAGTCATTCCCATCATGTTTCTGAATCTTTGCCTTTTAACTTCCAGATTTTAGGGTTTTGGAGTAGCCTAAACCCATCCTGGGTTGCAGAGAATGAAGTAAAATAGCTAACCTGGATTCTATCTTTCTCCAAATAAAAGGGAATATTATTGGAGAAAGTTGTCCTGAGAAATGCAGGTTGGTGTCTTAGTGTTTTGACCTTGTAAATAAACTTCTCTCTTGATCTTCTGATAAATAAATTCTGATATTTGCTTGGAGGAGAGTGCTAGCTACGGATTAGTGTGAGCAGAGTGACCAAGCCTTTGTACTGCTTATAGTAAACAAACCTGAACTCTAGGGATTTATCAGGCTTAATTCACTGGGAAATGTCACACAAAACCAGCAGTCATCTGAGTAGAAAACAAAGCTGTTTCATAACCTGAACTCTCTCTATTAGGTGAGGTGACTCACACATTTCACTTAGTGACCTCCTCTACCAGACTGGACCGGAGGGAACACGACCAGTGTGAGACTAGAGTTTCAAGGAATTGTTCCAGTTGTGCCAGTTCATTCCCATTTTGCTTTTGCTTCTTGAATCATTATAGTTTTCAGATTATTAGTATATATTAAGACTCTTCAATGTCTCTGATTAGTTTGATTTGAATATGAACATTTAACATTTGTGTTACCTTTCATTGTTGACATTTTAATTATTTTATTGACTCATACATTATCACGGCTAGGGCACTTTTTAGATGAAAAGGGTGGGGATGAAAAAATGCAATGAGTCTGATGATAGAATTACTACATACCCATCCTTTTTATGAAGGAAATGATGGGGTAAATTTGCATGAGAAATCATATTAGTGGAATTTGGAGAAAATAATCCAGTGATGCTGGCCAGGTAGATTATTAGTATATATAAGAACAAGGCAAAGATAGAAAAATTTCTATTTGTCGGTTATTACTGATAGCTTTGGTACAGTCTAACATCTCAAAGAAAAGTGGCTGAATAGTAGAGAAAAATCTATACAGGAGTTTAGTTTTTCTGTCATTGGGAAAACTTTCTTATGCCTTATGGCTCTGGAGAGATGTTATAGTCACAAAATAGCTCAGTTAAGTTCACCTCTTCTCTTTTATAAGAATATACAGATATCCATACCCCAAGGAGAGTGTTATTTTAAATAGCCAGATAGATTTATAAAATAATATCAGCAGAATCCAGTAATTTATGTAGACATATATTCTAAAAATTAATGTAGAGAAGTCACATCACCACTTCTGACTCTACTGAAGGGAATGGCTTATTTAAGTTGATAACATATGCTCAATAGATTGCAAACTTTTATAGGCAGGAGTTTCCAGACTTATGACAGCTAATTTGCAGTAGTAGATAAATTCAAATATTGGGCATATTTGCTCTAAGAAATGGGGGTGACTACCTTATCCTTACAGAAACACAAATGGAACCCTGCCTAAGTTGTTGAAATGTTAGCTATGTAAGTCACTTTATACTGTCTTTATGATGATCATAGAGGCAAAATTAATTTACGGCCATTGACAGAAGTGTTGATAGCTACAGTAATAGGGAAGGCATCTTGAACTTGAGTGCCTTGTATAAAATTGCTCTTCTGAAGTCTGGTTTATATTTAACAGGCAGAGTTTTATTGGACTCAGTTACTATATCAAGGGACTGCATGATGAAAAAAAAACAAAAAACAACCAAAGTCATACCTTATAAAAGAAAGGGAGTATAAAGAAGAGACTTGAAATGGCAGGTAAGGAAGCAACAACTAGACGAGCTGGGTGGATTTTTTTATTTGGATTTTAGAAACAGAATAAAAAATAAATATATAAAGATTTTCTATTAAGGGTTTGACAGCTTATTATCAAAGTTTGATTGGTGAAGGGAAGAGTACCATTCCCTCTCCTCATTCCTTAAAAGCCTTGGCAAATTTATTTTCTATATCCTAGTCTGAAAGAATTCAAATCCAATTATGAGGATCATGATTTATAACAGATACTTCTCATATAAGTGTGCAATTTATTGCTTCAATTAAAGACATAGAATCTGCAAATGACTAAATGAAAGGTCTCAAACTTGCCCTACCTCTGAGAGTGAAATGAAGAGGGAGTATTTGGTTGTATTCAATAGTTTGGGAAGGATGGCCTTTGGGTAATAAATCAGAGGGACTGCAAAGAAAAGCTCACTTAGAAAGTGGATGATACTGAAACATGCACTACAGGGAGACAGAATGCAAGAGGAGCTCACTGCCTTGGAAATAGGTCAATTTATTACCCAATCAAGGATAGACACTCCATAGACCTTTTTCTGACATCACTATCTGTTCCACATTCTAGGATTCTATCCTAGCAAAGGCAATGCCAGTCATCTGAGTCTCTGATGGGAGTTTCTGGATTGAGGCAATCATTACTTTTTTAGAAATCAGCAACAATTAACCCTGAAGATGGTATCTTCTTGGTGGAGGAAGACAAGGCCAAGTTTCTACAGTGGTTAGAGCAAAGATACTTAAACTTTTTTTTTTTTCCTTTTTTTTAGGTAAAAGTGCAGGCAGGAATTGAGGTGAGCAGGCAGGCAGGCAGGGAAGGAAAAATCTATTTCTCTAACTTATTTTATTTTATTTATCCCTTGGCCCTGGGATGTAAATCTGAGTCTTTGGGATGTATGCAGATTATGCCAGTTGGACATGGCGGACCCAACCACTAGTCCACCAGTGCACATTACAAACGTTTTTTTTTTTATTTTTCAAAGCAGTGGAAAAAGCACAGGGCTTGCATCTTAAGGTATCATTTGAATATTTACAGAATCCTAGGATAAAGCCAATAGCAAGTATGTATAATTAAACAAATAGACCCAGATGAATGGAAATCTTTGTGGGAATTTGAAAAATAAAGCACAGTGGATTATAGAGCTGTCACCAAAAGTCTAGTTGAAGACACAGAAAGGACCCAAAGACTAAATCAGATGCCAAGGTCATTTCCTAACTATGTGTGCAATTAAATTTTGCCTCAGGTGAGCTAAGATATGACACAAATCCATGGATTAAATCAAACTATGATGCTTCTGTACCACAGATTTGTGCCCCATGTAAGCAGGAAAGTAATCCTTTGAAAGTCTTTATAGTTTAAACTCCCCGAGGACAAGGGCTGGGACACAGATGTCAAATGGTTGATATTAAACTTCTCTTCTATCCTAAAATATTTGTTTACCTGAATGGTACCTTTTCTACTTTGACCTTCATTGTTCTGTAATAGAGTCAACCTTGAAGAATACAAATTTAATTTTTGTAATAGAACGCTCTATTTGGCCTAATTGGATGAATTTTGCTCTGATCAACATGTGTCAGGTGAATACTTCACAAATGCCAATTTATATAAATGTACTAGAAAAGTTATTATTACATAGATTTACCAAATTCTTACTACTCTTACAGCAGTAGGCAATTGAAATACTTATACTTAAAACAGGTTGCACAAGTTGTTTTTTTTAATTTAAAATAATGTGACTTGAATTTTAATATAGACAGATTTCTAAAATCTGAGTGGAGGAGGGTGCAATCACATCACTATGAACTTTAACCATTCAGCTTAATTTTTCTTTTGCTTTCCTGCTATGCTGGTGCTAGATCTGAGATTAAGCATTCCCAAGGAGGTTGATGTTAATGCTCTAGATATAGTATTAATAGCGTCATTTTGTTCTTGTATATTCCAGAGATAATTTAGTTTGGGTCATGAATTTACCTCATTCAGACTCACAAAGGCTCATTGTGAATCTTTTCATTAGGAAGTGGCAGAGCCACATATATGATTATTTTTCAAAATCCATGTTATGTGCTGAGAAGACGTGCCAGGAACTATTGCTAAGAAAAGTACTGTTATTATCAGCTTCATAGTACATTTTGAGCTAGAAGGCCTGGTTTACAAGGAAGTTAGCAGGTATAAGCTCAAAATTGCCCTGTTTACAGGGGGAATTATTTCTCTTTTTTAAAAATCTTTGTGATTTTGTATGAAAATATGATTTTTCTTTGCCTTTGAAATCAAAGTATTGCAACCAGATTTTGAAATTTTCTAGATAGTGTCTTGCTTTTTGGAAGGTCTTTTGATTTGGAAATTCTGTTTAGTTTGTCTTTCAAATGTATTTCTACATCATGAATGTACTTTAAGAAATTATCTTATAAATTTTTATTGCCTTTTAGATTTTTATTATACAAAATTTAGATTTGTTATGTCTTTATTATACCCTACTTCTGTTTTTATTACTTTATTTTAATTGTCTCTTCTTTCAGAAAAAGAAATCTGTATTATATTTGAATCACTAATTTGATTGGCTATCATTAAATTAATTATCTCTAATGTCTCATCTTTTCTGATTATGTGACATTTCAGATTGAAAATTTTTCTTTTTGTGAGTATGTTTAAAATGTTTTGATAGTAAAAACTGTAAAATCTTTCCTAAACCTTCTAATTTTTTCATTAGATCAAGTATTGATCTTAAGACTTTTTATTTCAAAATATTTTAATATGTTTGATTAGTCTATTGATTTATCCTGTCAAAGGAAATCATTTTCTTGATTAGTTTTAAATAAAAATTGATTTTATTAGTAATTTTATTGTGATATCAATTGCTCAGTATTAGGTAGGAAATAGAAAAAAATTGAACTATAGGGTAGTTCAATTTTTGTGACCCAGCTCAGAACCACATTTCAAGGATATTTATTACAGAAAACTTTTTTGTTATGATGAAGAGTTATCTAAAGTTTTGTGTAGCTGTCAACAGCTGACTGGTACTATTTTCTTTTATTTACCCCTTTTGTGTGGTAAAGACGAGACTTGGTATCCTTACTTGGTTTGATATCTAATATCAGTGTACTGACCACATGTACTTAGTAATGCATAACTATTCAATGCCTTCTACCAGGAACTCAAAGGGTGAATTTATTTCTCAGAGAGCATTTGGTAATAACAGCATTTATTCAGACAGCAGTTTATTCAATTATCAAGATTATTTGGATCAATTCAATTCAGATAGTTTTCCTCAGCAGATAATTTTCTAAGTTGATGATCAGCATACTCATTTTTTTCTCAATGTGCACTTCCAGCACAGATACATATTAAAGCCTTTATCTTTATATAAAATGAGTGTTTTCAATGCCAAATGAAGAATGGTGCCAGAATTCCATGCCAATACACAAGTCTCAAGTTGCTGAACATAGTGGCTTGCATTAACTTCTGTATAGTAAATGCACATGCTAAGAACATTGCATCATCTTTGCTGAAAGCCTAATTGCTTAATCAGGAGCACACATTGTTTGTGAGGCTACATGCATTATCACAATTAATTTTCACAACAGCCTTATGAGACAACAGCAGATAATGATGGCTGCCCTTTAGCAACGAAGAACTTAATCTGTTCTCTAGATGAACCACATCACCACCCACTTTAGGAACTGAGTATTTTCCATGAAAGCCACTCACGTTCAAGCTGGTTCCAGCTAATTGAAAGTATAATGCGCTTTACCTGGGTTAACTTAGTCATAATCTTCCGTTTACTTGCCTACACTGCACTCTTTTGGTGTAGATATTTGACCTTAGAGTTCAATCTGTAAACTGAGATCATTTTCTGAAAGGTAAGAATTATTATAGGGGCAGAATGATATTTTTTTAAAGGAATAAAATGTACAAAATCATTTTTGTTGTCACAAAGTGCACTAGTCTCCAACTGACTCCAAAACTCAGAGGAACAAAGATTGAAAAAAGCAGAATTCTGAAATTCTGGATCAAAATATGCCTGATTTAATCCAACCTCTGTAGTTTTGAAATTATGTTATCATTTTTTGAATGTTTTAATGCAAATAAAAGCATCCTTATTAATATAAATAGGTACAATTATCTTTCACAAGTACATTAAGTTTAAGAGAAAATCAACAACTTTCTCAAATGTGAAACACTAATAGGTGGAAAAATTGAATATTAAACGCAGGTTGATGTTTTCATTTGTTTCAGTATTTTCAAAGACTATGCAGAAAGAAAATAGTCTTTGAAAATTACATAAAATAATAGAATAGTTATATTTATAATATTTATATATTTATGGTAGTATTCATTTCATTGATTAAGTCTTAATTCCTGTGGAATTTTAAGGCTTTCCTTCCACATGCTTATAAAAGTTGACTTAGTCCCTTGGGTTTCTGACTTGGCTTCTTTCCGCTCATGTTATTGGCAACCACTAACCCAGTTCTTGCTACTGTGTACCAATAAGTTTGATAATATTTACTGTATTTCCTAAATAGTACTGATGATATTTCATGCTTCTCTGCCCAGAGGGTGCCCTATGGTAAAAGAGTATAAAATATCCCTTTACCCGTAACACAGTGATGCTTATACTCTTGTGTCTTATAAATTTTCTCTAATAAATTCAAAAGCTCTAAAAATTATGAGATTAATTCAGTATAATTTATTTGTACAACATGACAGATGACATGTCTCCTACTCAATCCCACTGTGACCTCATGCACCAGAAATTTCTCGTAGTCTTCTAACAGATTCTTACATATACTGACTCCTCAAGAATTCATGAGAAAATTTCTCAGACATGTGACCACAAGAATGCTTTGTTTTGGAACCCTTGCATCAGTTGTCTAATAGAAAAGCAAAATATTATTGTGATGTGCATTCAAAAAATGGAAAATTTAAGTTGCCTTAAGAAAAAGAAAGTAATTTATAAAACATTGAGCAAAACAGTAAAATAATCAAAATGCGTGGGTAACTTTTGCTGCAAACATATGCTTTCAAAATACCTCGGCAAACTTAAAATTAACTACGTTTTATGTTTAAATAAAGTCAGTCATACAATTAGTAAAATGGTGCTTCCAAGCTAAGTACATAAAATACACTTTAAATGTTTGACTTCAGCAATACTATAGGATTTTATGATTGTGTTAACAGTAGAGACTCATGATATGCATTAATGTGTTATGGACTAACAGTAAGACCATAGAGTCTTTCAAAAACGATAATTTATAGCTAAAGGAGAAATGGACAACAAAACTCCCAGAATAGCCACATGTTTTTAAAGGCAGCAGACCATAAAGTGAATAGTGTAAAAAAATTAAAGAGACATATGGAAAGAGTGTATACTCACCTATTCACCTGTAAATAAAGATTATGCTGAATAAATACAAACTTCCATAAGTGCACATAAAAATAAAATAGGTATATTGAGCACCTTTATGGTTTTATGCAACATAAACCAAGTTTTTTTCACTGTTAACCATTTGTACATCTCTGTAACTATAACAATTTCAACACTGGACAGCAATACAAATTTATCTAAAACTCATGGAGGAATCATAAAATCATTATTCTAATTCTTACATCAAAGAATACTGAAATGGTTTATGTAATTAGTAATGTGAACTTTAGTGTCCTCAATTAATTATTGTTATTTAATTGGTTACATAACTACAAAACTCCCCACTTCTAGTTTTGGAAAAAAATATAAAATAATAATTCAAGTGAGTGTTATTTTCAAATCACAAAGTGCTGCATTGACAGACACTTTTGTTTTAAGACACTAAAATAGTCCTAGAATTCATAGCAAAGATCTCTTCATCATATTGATCTATTGAAGAATTTTAGGTATGCTGGCAAATAAATGTAATTTATGCTAATTTTTTTCATATCTGCAAAAAATTGCCATTGACTCCACAGTGTGTTCTGAACAGAATTTGATTGAATGATAGAGTTAAAAGACATGGAGAGTTCTTCTAAAGTATTTTTATAGTTACAGGTTAAACCAACTCCTCTAAATAGTAGTATAAGAAATTTTTAGAAGTATTTTCTCAAAATATATTCAATTATCGTTCCATACTTTAGCACAATTATTTTGCCTTGGTTATTGTTATTATTTATATGTTTATTAAAATATAAGTATTTTCTTGTGGTCATTGATTTATTCAGTAGTAATAATCACAATGCAAAACTCCTGGAAGTATAGACTGAGCATGGTAATGTACAGACATAATGTTTTCACACAGAACTCATTGCATGATAGCTCTTGGCAGCAGCAATATTAAGATTTCTGTGACTTTTGTTGGCTATTCCTGCTGTTGCATCTATTTTCAGTCTGAACAAAGTTAAAGAGGCTCTTAGCTGCTTTGGAGGTTGGGGCAATCTAATGAGTGACTTTGTTTCCTTATTATTTTATTGACTCCATTTGTGAGTGAATGTAATGTATTCTTTGCTAACCATTGTGTATTTCCCAGAGATTGGCAGTTTGAATAGGATTGGTCGTAAAGGCCAAAATTCTTTCTGAAATAGGACACATTTCATTTATTCTCCCTTGAATCTTTATACATTGTCAACATAACAAAAAATTCAAGAAAATATATACAATTGTTGGTACTCTGTACTTTCTGATTAAGGCAAGTGGTATGGAAGAGAGAGGATACTTTAGGCATATAACCTATAATTAATTCAGAAATAGCTTTAGAAACTATGAAATTGTGGAAATCGGTCTACTTTATTCCCTCAGTCTTTGAACCCAACTAGCTTTAAATGTGCCATTTCCCCCCACATAAATTGGGTCCCTTTGGACTCACACTCTTTCCTTGATTCCAGAAGGACTCAATATTAAGATGAAGCAAGACGGATCAGAGATCCACAGTTAAATACTCTACATGACACTGTGGAGTTACTGAAAGCAACCAGCAATCCCTAGCAAGAGATGGGGCCGTCTGCTACAAGAGGATTGATTTGAATAAGTAGAAACTATGGTAAATGGACCACTTAACTTGGGTTAATTATTAATTATACTTAAATTTCACCTTAGAAAATCCTAACAACACTATAGGGTCCTAAAGATGTAAAGGTTGCAATTATAAATCTGGTGATTTTGTCTTTTTACTACCACATTGTGTGGGGTATTTATGAATTTGGACAACCAGGGAAACATAATGGGATTCCTTCTTGCACAATGACTGCATCGTGTGTGTGCTATTCAGCTTTCACTCTGTAGTTCAGATTTGGGCAGAGCAATCTGAACAGGTGCAGAGTGATGAGCTCTTTCAGGAGCTCTCCATACTTTCTGGGGCTGGTGGAGAACTATCGGATTGATATGGTCCTACCTTGGCAAGAGAGAAAATACACCAAACAGGAACAGATGTTAATATGGGCAAAATGTTCCATAACAATAAAATTTTTATTTAAACGTTTATAGGAATGCCTTTATTCCCCCAAATGTTACAGTATTCCATTTTATAGAAGAATCATTTTGCTGCAGAATTTGTCCTTGGAAGGTAATCAATATTGTGCTACAGAATAGAGAATGATCATATTGTAGAAAACAAAAAATGTATTTGGATTATTGTATGTCTATCTCATAGATGCATTCAGGTTGGTTTTAAATATTTTATTTAAAGTGAAATGAGAAATTATGTGAACATCAGATAAACAGAAGCATATTTAATATGAATCTTCAAAATAACATTTATACATAAATTAACTTTTAATTCATTTCAGATTTTCCAATGAACTTCTAATCATTCATGTAGACTTTCAACAATTTTCTAATTCTAAGAATTTTCACTGCTATAAATTTTGAGTTCACTTATATGCACTTTTGAAAGTGAAAATCATATTTAAAGTTATTTTTTCTAGCAGAATGTAAGTTGAATGAGTAATTTTTAGGGCATGATGTTCATATATAGTTGTCACTGGGGGTCATTAGCTTTGGAGTACTTCTTAGCTGTTTTCACTGATAGGTTCACAGGAAATATTTTAATTCAATGCTTTGTGTATCGTATCAAAAATTTAGATGTGAAAGACAAATAGATAAGCTTAAAAGATATTATCTCACAGTATGTAATATGATTAACAAACACTTAAATTATTTACTTGGTATCAATTTCATATAAACTCAAATGAATTTAATTAGACAGAGTAGTAAAACACCAAACATATGACAAATGTTTGATATTTGCCACATTATGTTAGAATGTGAACTGTCTGAACAAGCATACTCCTAGCTTCTGGATTCAGGAAAATATTAAGTATTGCTTTTGCAAGCTTATTCTAGCCAAAAGTTTGTCTGCAATGGAATTCCTTTTAAAGAATAGGTTAGAGATACTTCAGTGAGATCCACTTATCCTTACCTGTTGCTATAAACAAATGCCCTTCTCTCTAAGTATAGGAAGTTCAGACATGAAAATACAGAGATGTTGGCCAGTCCATTTAGTCACTGAGGGTTTTTTGAACAATTGTGTGTTGGAAAGGTGGCTGTATTCCAGTAACCAGCATATGTGATTAGAAATTTTTAGCTTTCAGGTAGTTAGATCTTCTCTTATTCTACATTGAATTCAAGGAATTGCATATGAGCTAGAAGGAAAAGAACCCTTTTGAAACAAGAAATTCAGCAACTTAACATGCTGTGTTTAAAATATATCTGTTTCAATGAGAACAGATTAGTGTGCTGCATAATTGATATTCAAAGGACTAGTACAATGTAACAACTGTTATAAATCAATATGAAATTTGAACACAGGGATTCAAAGATCAATAAATAAATAGAGAGCATCCTGAAGAAACTAAGATAATATTTATATATATTCTTAGCAAAATGTTTCTTCAAGCCCCCAGTGTTTAAGGATTGTGGATTGTGTGTTATTAACAAAACCACACGTAAAGCATTTTAATTTGACATTTATTAATTTGCGGCTTTGTGAGATACTAGTAAATTATATACCATTCATTCCATAATAGTAATGTCATTCTTAACAAATTCCGTATTGTCTTACTAAATTTTGAGTTATTGGGTTTGCTCAGATATTATCTGATGATTATTCAAACTGGATTGATTAAGATAAATGACTCAAAAGAAACAAAATGAATTTCAGAGAAATACATGGCTAATAATTATTCCCTGAGCACATAATGTTTTATATGGCATTAAATATTTTCCTTCTAGTTTTGTATTTTCCAGATCCATTTTGAGCTCTTTCCATTAATTGGACAGTGCACTATACTATAATAAAGAATGAAGAGTGAATTATTAGAGTCTAAAAATTTTAAGGTGAGGTATTTTGAAGGGAGCAAATTTGAGGTTTGTTTAGGTGATCTAGGGGAATTGTGAAGCTTGATGTATTAAAAATAACCAAGAAACATTTGAAGTTTTTTATTTTCCTTGTAATTTTTTCTCCATTAGACCTGTATTAGTCAATTTCATGTGGCACTAACAACATATAGTATAGAAAAAATAGAATATGATATAGAGTACATTTCCACTAGGTAAACCAAAAGAGCAAATGTTACGGCAAGATGGAACTTGGAAGTAAAGCCAATAATATTATTAGAGAATTCAGATACACAGATAGGTCAGGAAAAATGTAGGGCTATATATGTTGGAATTCCGTGTCCTCATCATACCTAGGAGAGTTTTGGAACATTACAAAAGCCAAAGTTTAAGAGAGAGACGACATTGATAATATCAAAGTGTATCTTGATCTCTCATTATCTCCATTTACTATATAAAAGACCAGTAGGATGCACCATAAAACACATGAATGTTGAAAGATCTGTGGTGCTTATTAATATGAAGTCACCCAACAAAGACACAAAATACAGAGATTTCATGTTTGAAGGAATAAGGCAAGTAGCTGGACTTTTGCTGTGAGCATTCACATGACATCTGAACGAATCTGGTGATAATAATGGCCGCACAGTAAGACACTTCACTGAAAAATCAGAGGGTTGTAATTCTCACTATCTTGTGTGCAGTAAAATTCAACTATGAGAAGAAAAAATCCAGATCACCTTTACCTCTAACATAGGGGAAAAGTGGAAAGGTAGCCATACCCCTGATAGGAAGATAGGACATGAATTGACTGCATTCTCTTAATAGGAATTGAATAGCCTGAAAGAAAGACAGTTTTAATTTCTTTTCTCTAAGAAGTTTCAATGTGTAAAATGTTGGTTGATCAATTTGTCTATTCAATAACAAAGATCAATGAACAATTTGATCATGTCAGCTGGTGAAGTCAGTCCAAGAGGACTATTTCATTACGTATGTTCTGAACTTTAGGTAAAAAGAGGTACGGCAAAATAAAACTACATTCAAGAGTTAATCATGTAAAATTATATAAAGAGAAGCGTTAACATGTTTCTGGTGAGAATCTTTGGTACTGTTTTTTTTCAAAAGGGAAGCCATATTTAACAGTTGTACCCAAGTAATAGCTTAAAAAGCATTCATTTATTTTCTAAAAAGTGACCAATTATGGATAATGAGTGACTTACTTTTATCTTAATCCCCCAGTAATGTAGGTTTTAGAGGGCAATATTTAACTACTATATCCTACAAAATTTGTTCCAGATTTTAACCCCTTACTATGTAATTACTCTGTGTTGCCCCTTAGAAAAGCAATTTAATTCAGCCTTCTGTTTCTTCCTTCAGCAGGTCAGTAATTTCCTTTTGCTTTTGGAGTTTGGGAACTTTTCAGATATTTTGGAAGGTGCAAAAAAGTGTTTAAGAAAGTGTAAACAAGACATATTTGGAGAGAAAAACAAGACAAAACATGTTAACATTTAAGGTGGTCACAGTTTACAAGAGGATCACTCTAAAGAAGAGAACGTTGTGATACCAGTCACCTAACTTGAAAACGTATTTACTGCTAAATACAGGTTGAAAATATCCCCTTTGGTTTCTGGCAAGGGACATCTTTGAATAATTCTTCAAAGTTTAAAAGCAATATATGGGGAGGAAACAAAATCTGACTTTTTTTTTCTTTTAGTAATTATTCTACACATTAAAATAATTTCCTATGTATAGACTCCCCATTTCTTAGATATATTTCAGCACACCTTGCCCTTCACCAAATCACCAAGTGTTCTTCCCCACTGTCCAGTGGCTCCCCAACAGTTTGCCCCTACCCGCCTCATTCCCTTTTGGTCACCTCAGTTCTGTTGCAGATGTCTCAGGGTTGGTTATGTTTCCTCTTTTCCTTTGTTTTTTCTGTTCACATTCCACCTATGAGTGAGGTCATCTTTTGACTTGTTTCACTTAACATAATCCCCTCTAGTTTCATCCATGTTGATTCAAATGACAGGGTTTCATCTCTTCTAAGGGCTGTGCAGTATTCCATTTTATATAGGTACCACATCTTCCCTATCCATTCATAAGATTTGGACACAGGTAATTTCCACTTCTTAGCTATTGTGAATAGGGTCTAATAAACATGGGGATACAAATGTCTCTGGAGATGGGTGTTTTTGTATCTTTTGGGTATACACCCAGAAATGGCTCACTTTGCATTTTGATCTCACCCAAATCTTTATCTATATAATTCTATGTTTATAGAAGGTTTGCTTCATTTTTGATTACTCATTTGAATGAGTTGAGTTTTTCTCAGGTGTTGCAAGAGCTACTCTGAGAGAGGTGAAGGTGGGCAAGAAGGCTTTCAAATTTTGCCACACAATGGCTGCTGCATGTTTTCCTACAATAGAAATTGGTACTTGGTAGCATGAATCTTTATTTAGTCAAAGCTCCTCTGACACTAAGATCCCAACCTGAGATAGTTTCTGGAAAATTTGACTTCCTTGTCATCTCCTCAGATGACCTTACTGTTACTAAGGACTATTGTCATCAAGAGAGTCATTTCCTTCCAAAGAGCTGCACAGAATTTCTTTTTTTTGTGATTTTATTTTGCTAGACCTTTCTGAGAGGAGACATTCAGGTCACTTTTTGCCTTTTCTCTACCTGAATAAGCTCTTAAACCTGCTTTGGTCTCCATCTTGGATGTAGATGGGTGAGATTCTCTTCTTCTGTGGTGACTATTCACTTCACCAAAACACGTATCCTTCTTATATGCCATCTGTAATTTCTCAGTCTCTAAGTCCTACTTACTCTGAAAATGGAGATTTTGAGGGTTTTTTTGACCCTCTGGAAAACTGCAGAAGTCAGAACCAAAACATCTTCATGTTTTGTAAATATCAAAAGTCTTTATTAACATGATTTTATGTGAAAACATATAGGGGGAATTGGTTTCCAAAGGATTTGTGGGATATTGTAGGCATCTCAAATTCTATAGATTTGACTTCTTATTGAGAATTTGTTAAAATTTTCCTGCATGGCTATGTGGGATCTTCAATTTAAACCATAGGATCTCAGAAAGGTTATTTAGAGATTATTTAATTAAAACATCTCACAAATATCTGAAAGTTGTCAACATGTAGTTTACACATATTCTAGGAACTTTCAGCTTTTACTTACGGCATTGCTACATTTTTTCTCACTACCCACACTTCATTTTATTCAGTCACAATCACAAATACTCATTAGAATGCAACCTGTTTACACATATGTGTCAAATTTGTCAAATAACAAACTCTCAGAAAGTATAAAGTCATGTCCTCTTTGCTGCTGCAGCTCTAGCACATAGGTAACTGCCTGGGATAAAATACATACCCATGGAACTCCTCTACCCCTCCAACCATTTCTAATCTTGCATTCTCTCCATAATATCGTCACTGTTTTCTCCACTTACAGCTCTTATCACCTTTTACATTGCCTATGTTTTTATTTTTCCATGTATCCTGCTGTTAAAAATGAAACTCTTGTGGGTATGAATAATTTTGTCTCGTTTGCACATTTTGTCTTGAATAATATTTGGTCCATTATTGATGTTCAATAAGTATTTATTTTTTGAATTATTGAATACAGAGGCAAAAATAATGAATGAGTGAAAGAGAAACTACAAGTGTTTTTTTATAGAGATAAACATCCACAAAGATGATCTTCAAGTGAACTTAAGCAACTATTTTTACACTTAAACTTTATGCCACTGGTTACAAAAATCTGTACTGCTAAACTGTTTAGTTTGGACCACCATCTTTTCTTTTTTTTTTTTTTTCTTGTTTTTTTAAAGTAGATAGGTGAGGGGGAGAGTCTTAGGTTTTTGTTTTGCTTTGTTTCTTCCTTTAACTCTTTGTTCAATACTGGGCCACACTCAACATCATTGCCTGCTGCTGAGCTAGAGCTGACACTTCAAATTGCCACCCCATCATGCATTTCCCTATTGTTTTCTATATTGTGTTCACTTTCCTAGTGGTGTCATTTTACTGAGCACTGCAGATGTATACATATGCTCTGTGTACTCTACAGAGAAATTGATTTGTTACAATTGAAAAAAAATTGAGAACACTTACTTTGTGAGACACTAATCTATTATTTTTCTATTGCTATGTGAAAATTATCATACAGTTAGCAGCTGGATATCGGTATCTATTAATTATGTCATTCTTTCCTTGAATGAGGCATCCAGGCACAAGTTGGCAGGGTCTTTAGTTTAGATTCTCAACTGGCCAACATCTAAGCTCCAGCCAGAGCTGTGGACTCATCTGAGACACAAGTCTTCTCCCAAGTTTTTTCAAGTAGTAGACAGAAGTCATTTCCTTCTGTCTATAGGACAGAGGGCCTGCTGCACAGTTTTGTGTATAGTTGATAAACATGACTGTTTGACTCCTTTCTGGAATTTAGCAGGAAATTCTCTTGACAATTTATCTTCATTTCACAATTCCACAGGATTAAATCAAGTTCCATTCAGAATAGGATTCTGTGCAATTAACAAAAAATCAACTGACAAGTAAATTAAACCCAGAAGTGATACTCCATCAAGTCACAGGTTCTGACTACCCTGAAGGGAAAGGATAATATGAGTGTAGATCACAGCAAATCATTTTCCATAATCTCAATTTTTAGCTCAATCTAGTAAGACAAGTCCTGAGATTGTCATCAACCAGTTCTCTGAGGTATAAAATTTACGATAAAAAAAAAGAAGACTGATGCTCTAAGCTTAGCATAATAAGTTTTTTGAATAAAAATATATTCATGGATTGTCTCTGGGCCATAGAATCTCAGTATGATCATTAACTAGGTAATTTTACTACACATGGGCACCTGAAAAGCATATGATAGTTATGCCCAAGGGAAGTTTTTTGTGTCACAGTTGAAAGTTGTACAGTATAATTGTACAAAATTTGTGATTTTGCATTTGTCAAGTGCCCCAACAGAGATAATTTGGTTCCTTGTGATACCATGACATTCCTTAGATTACTTGTCATTTTCACAAGATTTTTCACGTAAAAGTTTACACATATTCCCTGTTGTCTTATTTAATTTACAGTGTAAATTTGTTTTTGCTTCTCACCAGGTGCTAAGATAGTTATCACCCTTTCTTCTAGGTGACATAAATTTCTCTTTCAGATACTTGAAGAGTTTTCTTTGTTTTAGTTTTACAGATTCTTTCCAATGTTGTTGCAAGATAAACAACTAACAACCTTCTAATAACTCAATGCTTTTCTTAGAAATTTTACTTTGAAATATTCCCAATAAATGTTTATATTGTTAATATTAACATATTGTTTAAAGATGCAGGAAAATTGCCTTTTCAGTTGAAAGGTCATTTGATAAGAATGAGATTATTTAAATGAATCTACATGAAGTGTATGCTTAGGAATTAGGATTTTGAAAACCATGCACTGAATTATGTTATGATGCAAAATATGAAAATACTGTAACTTAGTTCTTGTTACCAAGAGAAAATATACTAAGAAACTTGATCTCTAACAAATGCTTTAGAAATCTGGTACAGAATTTTTTTTTTCTGTGTAAGATGCCAAGCATTTAGCCACTTACAGTTACTCCTCTAAAATGTGAAAAGAGATTTTGTATTTCATTAAATTATGGTTTCCTTCAATATTTAATTATTATGTACCATAATCTATGTCTATATAAAGCTAATTTCAGAATTTGTAATTTAGGAAGATTTTGAAACTCCCACAATGACCATCACCTACATTTTACTAGTTCAGAAGTGTCATTATGCAAATATTAACTTATTTTAGGCAGTTGAAAATGGGTTCACATGGGTTTTATACAAGGTGAATAGGCTATAGGTAAGAAATTCCTGAAGAATATACACCTTTGATATGATCTTTAACAGTTTGGGGTAGAAGCAGAATGAAAAACTCCAAATACATAGAGGGAGATGCTATTAATGGGTCTCATATAAGTCTTTATAAAGACAGCCATGATCACGTCCTCCTTTAAACAGAGAAAAGAGCAGTATTAGTATTCTTTAATGGCTGTGAGATGTCAGTCAGGGATCCTTGAATCAAGAGAGATATAAGCATTGGGCATGTTAGAGAACCATTTATGAATCTACTTGTAGTTTGCATAAGTGTTGTTAGAGGAAATCTTTGCATCTCTTAAGTAAACCAGTTCCCTAGGACCTACTGGGGGTGGCAGAAGTGCTCTTGGATGTTTAAAAGAACACAGCATTGTATTCATAGAAGTTAAATGTGTGCCTTGGTCGCTATTAGAAACATATGAAACTCCAAGGAGATGAGTTGTGTCCTGTGAGAACTTATATTTTGGTCATAGTACATACAGAGACCTATTAAATTGATTTATATTTTAAATGTCTGTGGGATAATAGATTCCAAAGTTTATTATCGTGAAAGCAACTTTTAGGCAATGGTCTAAGATTTTGTAAAAATGTTTAGATGGGGCCATTTGCTGGCATCCATTTCTAAAATGACTACCTGACGTTTAGCCAATTGTGCTGACCTTGCACTCCATCCTTTACGCAGGCCCTACTTGTTAAGACTGTGAGGCAGCTACATTTGATATAGTTCCATCATTTTTGTGATAGCGACAATACATTCATACAGTCTATAAACTACCATTGCTTTAAATCTCTGGAATATTGCCAGGTTAGCCAAGTGGTCTTGAAGAGAAATGACCACCTCCAGCATAAGGTATGTGCCTATAGACTCAGAATAAAGACAATACCTATCCCTGAAGATCGAACATGACAAGAGGCCCAGGTTTGGTTCCATTTTGCATCAAGCAGGTCTTGGCAGTCTTACTGAACTTGTGGGTGTTGACACAATGAATAGATGGGTATATAGGGTCACAGGCTCAAGATCTGAGAGAGACTTTGTTTTCAGGGGAGTCCAGTATTCAATTAGCAATTTTATTTTAATAGTATGTAGAACTGGCCAAAGAAGGGCAGTCTCTGGAGTCAGAATTCCATCAAAAATCTATGGTCTTCATAGGTGTTCAGGGACCTCAGGACCTATGACTGGAGGGTTTTACACTCCTGTGAAGGAATCTCTGGAGATACAAATCAATTTGAACAGATTTTTAGAGCCATTTATAGTGGACAAGTTTATAAAGACCAACATCAGTGACGTTAAGTAAAATTTGTAAATGAGGAATATGATGTGCCTGAAACTTAAAAAAGTCTAAAATATTGTGGACATATAGAACTTAATTACTGTGTCAATGAAAACTTGAAATAAGATTCCATTTAAGTGGTATCATATATGAGCTCCTGGAGACAGCTGGATGTGTTAAAATCTTGCCTATAAAAACTGTATACAGTGGTAAGGCTACTAAAGTAGCCCATGAATAGCTTAAAAAGGTGTCCTCTTTCTCTCTGGAGGTGAAGGAAAACAATACATGGAAGCTGTTGAAATAAGCATTTAACAGAACGTATTCATCAAACCTATAGTAACAAAATATTTATCAGTTGGTGATTGGATAGACTTAATAACTTCATAATACGGGACATTGGCACTGGGGACCTTAATGAATGGGGCTAAAACATCAGACTTGCAGTAATGCAGCAGTCCACCAGGGGACACCATTCATTCTTTCTTCCTTTCTTTTTCATTTTTCTAAACTAGCAAAATTGAACTTTTGACAGGAAAAGCAGTGAGAATAATTAACTACTAACTAACTAGGTTTTGTATGTTAAGTTGCATTATTTAAAGATCCTATTTTAGATTGGATTATTTTAGCCAATGAAATGGCGGTGTCCATCAGATCTCACTTTATCAATGCAATTTATAGTCATCAAAGATTTAATTTAATTTTAATTTGGTATTAATGATGTCAGATTGTCAATATCCAGTATGGAATATTATAGGACAGTGAGTATGAGGACTGTGAGGAATTCAAGTAAAGCAATAGTGAAGATGAGATATACTTACCTTTTTATATATAATTATTCTTCTCAAATTATAGGAGGCATTGTTTAAATTGAGTGACATCCCAGGTATATTTGTAGTTTGAAACCCAGTATCGACTAATCCATGAAACTTTGTCAGCTGGTACATTATATCATGTTATGGATTTTGGAACCTCTATTGAGAAGACATAAAGTCTATTCAGTACTTTAATTGTCTTTGTGCTATATAAATAATTTTAATAAATTTTGAATATAAAAATGTAAAATTATGCATATACAATTAATTTTAATTAATAATTATTTATTTGTTTATTTTATTAACTGTTCTCTTCCTTTTTATCATTATTATTATTATTATTATATTTTTAAATATAACTACTGTGAAGAACTTCTATATGTTATATAGACTGATCATATATACTGTTTTTAACAGGATAGTACATTTTATTTTCACCTTATGGTATTGGATCCATTCCATGTTAATCTTAAAGCGATCATTATCTATTATCTTTGAAATGTTTCCAAAGACTAAGGATTAATTGAGGAATTAAGAAAATCATATGCTAAGAGGAGTCTTGACTCCATTCACAGATAGCACAATCTTCAAATCTGTTAAGGAGACCCAAAAGTTGCTGACCCTTTTGACTTATGATAAAGATGGCCTTTGCTGGAAATGACAGTGTTAGACCACAGCTTCTACTGTTGTTTCCACCCTCTATAATGAAACAAGAGCCAGCTAGTAGGGAAGAGAATTCCCACCAAATGCCACCCCCATCCCACATCTGTTTCTTCAAAAGGAGCAGAATAATACTGCAGTGTGACCAAGCCACAGGTAATTACTATGGAGGTTATCTGTGACACTATGGGTATTACCAAATTTTCTGGTACTGGGCTGCTTACTGGGCATTTCTGTCACTATGGCATGTGTTTTCCACAAGACATTTAGAGCAGGATTTATAGGGTGTCAATATTGTTTTCCCCTAAGGTGCCAAAATTCCCTGCTCTGGCTCTGGACATTTTTATGAAGTCTTGGGACCACACATGGTTACTATGTGATTGCCAATCAATATTACATAGTACTTAATTGTTGCTGACCTGGCTGCTCTGCTCCTGCTCTGATTACTCCAACTTCTCCCTTCCCCTTAGTCACTAACACGTAACCCATCCTGCTTTGCCATTTTAAAGTCCAAGCTAGCTCCTGTTTCATTATGGAGAGTGGGAAACAACAGTAGAAATTGAGGTCAAACACTGCCATTTCCAGAGTTAGTTTTGGGAGTCTTGACCCAGTTCATATATAGTGCAATCTTAGAAGCATTCTATAGTTATTTCTTGCAACCCAGAATACAGAAGATACAGACTTAAGGCATAATTGTCAGCAATTCCCACACTGGTTATCCTGTCTATGGAAGGAGGTTAAAGTAAAGAGGACAAGGAAGAAGCCACTGGAATTGCACCTGCCCAATCCTGACTTGGTTAAAAAAAACAAAAAACAAAAAACAAAACAAAACAAAAAAATATCAGACCCCTAGAGTAATTAAAAAGATTAGTGCTACCATCAATGACTTGAAATATGCAAGAGAGCTAATTCCTACCACATCCTTATTTAAGATGCCTATTTGGACAGTGCAAAGCCAGATGTGTCAAGGAGAATGACAGTCGATTATCACCTACATAATTAGGTAGTGATTCCAATCACAGCTGCATTTCCAGATACGGTAGCTCCCCCGGAGAAAATTAACACAGACCCTGACACCTGGTATACAGCTATTGAAATAGAAATGCATTTTCCCCCTATCTCTGCTAGCAAAGGAAAACATAAGCAGTTTGCTGTCACATGATAAATACAAGAGTATCTCCTTCCTGTCTTGTTTCAAGGTATGTCACCAACCCAGCTTTCCATCATGAATATTCTGCACTAGGGACATGTGGTGTCTTGATACAGCAAGGAATGCAACACTGGTACATTACATTCTCAATTGCTTGATCATTCCAAAACAGATACACAGAAAATAGCCTAAATCCTTAGTGTAAACACAGGAGTGTTAACAGAGAACAAGAAAGCCTTCCAATATTCAGGGATCTATGCAATTGATGAAATAATTTGGATTTAAGAATTTGGTAAATTTTTCTTATGCTGTAGAAAGAAAAAAAAAAAAAAAACACCTTTATCAACCACTGTCAATAAACAGGTACAATGTTTAGGGAGTCTTGTTAATGCATTGTGTAGGTAATATATACAATATTTGGCCAGAGTATTCTAATCCTTTTCCTGGGTAACATTAAAGCTCACTACTTTTGAACTGGGCCCAGAGTTGTGAAAACTTCCTTGACACGAGTCTATGATGCAGAAACCTACTGTTACAGAAAGTGTCTGTTTCAGAGATAATTTGTAAGGAAACTTTACAAAATGCACTGAAAGATTAGGAGTCCCAAATCAGAATTTGGGAGGAAGACCATGACCTTTGCTATTGACAAGTTATTTTTCATTTGAAAAGTTGTCTGGCTCATACTGGGCTTTGTTTTGATTATGCTACCTTATATGGCAAAAAAGGATTTTGCAGATGTGATAAATCTCAAGATCTTGATATGGAATGATTACCTTGGATTATCCAGATGGGTCCACTGAAATTCTCAGGGTCTTAATAAGAAGAAGACATGAGTATCAAAGTCAAAAAATAGAGAGGACAGTGGTGTGTGTGTGTGTGTGTGTGTGTGTGTGTATGTGTGTGTGTGTGTGAGAGAGAGAGATTTGGCATGTTAATTTTTAACATTTTGACACAGTTAATTTTGAAGAGACAGACATCATGAGACAAGGAATACAGATATCCTGTAGAAGAAAAAAAATGAGATTAACCTCTAAATCTTCCTAGAAAAATTCCTCCATAATTACCACAGAATTTCTAATAATCCTCCACCATTGTGTATTCGACCCCCTTTACTCTCACCCTTAATCCCCTTCTGATAATCTAAATTCTATTATCAAAATTCAGAGTTAGTTTTGTTTTATTTTGTCTGTGTGCTTGCTTTGTTTCCTTATATGCCATATTTGATATTATTTCCTCTTCTCATTTAATTTAGCATAATCCCCTCTAGTTCCATGCATGTTGTTGCAAATGAAATAATTTCAACATTAAAAAAAATAGCTGTGTAGTATTCCTCTGAGAATTTATACTGCATCTTAATACAATCATCTGATCCCCAATGCTTACATTATTCCCATGTATTGCCTATTGTAAATAGAGTTGTAATGAACATAGGATGCATATATCTTTTTGAATTAGTGTTTTCATATTGTTTGGCTAGAAACCTGTAAGTGGAATTGTTGGATCATATGGCAGCATTATTTTTAAATTTTTAACTCTATATTGTTTTCCAAAGTGGCTGCATCAGTTTTTCCCACCTAGGGTACACAACTATTCCCTTTTCTCCATTTCATTGCGAGTTATTGCTTCTAGTCTTTTTGATCTAGGCCATTCTCAGATATAAAGTGGTAACACAATGTGGAATTACTTCAGTTTTCCTTATAATAAGTGTTCAGATCATTTGCCTATATTTTAACTGAGTTGTTTGTTTTTTATTACTGTTGCATTGAATGAATCTGTTACATATCTTTTATATTAACCCTTGCTGAATGGTATACAGATACTGTCTACCTTTCCTCTGACTGCCTTTTTATTCTGAATGTATTGTTCTTTGACCTGCAGAAAACTTAGTTTGATGCAATTTTTGGTTTTCATCAGTACTGATTATCCTATTTTTCTTCCGATAAAATTTCTCCTTTTCAAAGATACTAACATTTTCTCTCTGTAGGGTAGAAAGGCACCAAGCAGTATACATACTTGGATGAATCTTGACTAAATGATTATCTTGTTACACACAAATCAGGGAAGAATTAACTGGTTCTTAGACAAGTCTCAATGCTATAAAGAGGTTAAAAAAAAACAAGTACTGTGTATGTTCAGTATTACTTTAAGTGAGAAAATCAATTCAATAGCTTAAATCATATTCAATAAGCAGTTCTTTTTCCAAATGTCATTTTAACTTTCTAACATGAGAATCCCAGAATTTCACTGAGTGAGCATTCCAATCCTGGCATGCTAGAACTTTGTTAAGAAACAGAAAGTACCCCAGATATGGACAACTTATGTCTCATGAAATTATCTGATTCTGCTCACTGTATGATTTTCTTTGCTGTGAATGGGAATCTAGAGAAAGAACAACTTGTAATGTTAGAGCGGTCACCTGGTTTGAGGTGATTTCATATGAAGCTTGAAAGCATTTTAACAAGATTCCCCAAAAAAAGACCTGGAAAATTTTGAACAGACAATTTCAAATTTGAGGCAGATTTCTGCTAATGTGAAGGTGGGAGATCATTGAAAATAATATTTTAAGACTACAGTATAATGAATTATTTTCAGTCAGAATAAGAGACAGAAACCTCAGCCAATGATAAGACTTTAAAAATGAGCCAGAGGTGTGCTGAGGTGTTGAAAAAGAGCGTCTAAGAACTATGAAGAGTGTCAGATAGGTTGGCAGAAATTCTTACTAATGCTTTGATGAAAGTTTTGGAGTTAGTAAGTTCATAATAAAATACAGGAGAAAGATGGTATAATTTTTAATACTCTATATTTAGATCCAGAAGTGTTAAGCAGTCCATCATCCATAGAAGATAAGTAACCCTGTAATATGACTGGGGAAGAGTTGGCATGAGAAGGAAAGTTGGATTTTAAGAGAAAAATTTAGGCAAAGTTAAAGTTGTGGAAGAATATGTGTTAAGACAAGGAGGGTAGACATCAAAATAAAATCACAAGAAGCCATATAATATTTTCTAATAGGACTGGTATAATTAGTGTAAGAACATCAGGAAGTTTGTTTACAGCAATATGCAATGTGTATGAAGGGATGGAACTGCAAAGAGAGGGTTTCTAAGAAAACTATTCACTGATGAAAGGCAGAATGCAGAGGTCATGAGGAATTCAAGAGTAGAAGATACAGTTAACTGAACGCAGTAGCAAATTGTTTCATATGATAATGGGATTGGGTAAACAAGAAAGATAATGTGGTTTTTCAAGTAAGAGATGACTGGATATTGGTATCAAAGAGGGAAACTACTGTGAAGGAGCAAATTCCAGAGACAAGGACAATTTACATTTTATTAGGTTTAAATTGATCAAGTTCCATTGGGAAAGGTTGAATTTTATGTACCGATAGTATCACATCATTAAAAAGTGATGTTGAAGGAAGGTAAAAATGTGGAAGTTCTGGGATAGGAAGGGGTTGACATTTGTTCAGCTGATGATCAATGAATACATCAAGGATTGAGGTTCTTTATTTTCTCCCCCATCTTCCACATGTCATTTATATTAGATGAAAGTTGACATAGCTTTAGTCCCTTAGCCACTAACAGGCCTAAAATAAAGAAGATGGCACTGGCTACATTTATTTTTCTACCAGGTGCCTTTTGCTCTCTCCCCCTCCCCCTCCCCCCACCAGAACTGTCCTAATCTTCAGGTGAACCCACTGGTTCTAACAAGTAAAAAAAAGAAGATGGCTAGAAATTGGTTTGGGGCATGTCAATTAATAGCAACTTATATTGAGAAATCCAGATATTAAAATAGAATAGTAGGCACACCCTGGTGGAGTAGCAGTTAGGTTCACTGCCTTCTGCCAAGTGCAGTCCACATATAACCCAAGGACATGGGTGTGTTCAGGGATGAGGGAAAGCAACTAAGATGAACACAAAATAAAATATATTAAAAAAGATACTTTCTCCTCTCGCTTCCTGCCTACTCACCTTCATTCTTGCATGCATATTTTCTTAAAAAAAAAAAAAATATAAGCACAAATGTAAATATCTCAATAATTTACATTATGTAAATAGTGTAAACACATCCATTGAATGTCACCCAGATTGAGATTTAATTTTTTAAAAAGCAAAATATATCTAGCAAACTGCTGGGATACACTTCTAAAACATGATAATGAAGGACTGAAAACAAATAAGAAAAAAAAATACTGAGCAAAATACAAATCCCACACAGGAATATTAGCTTCTAGATAACTGCATTTTAATATGAAGCCCATTCATAGAGATGAGCAGAATTTAGTAATTAAGAAAAGAATTAAAGTTATTTAATAATTCAATGACGATTTAATTTAATCAGAGCTTATTATAAAATAATCATCAATAAATTATTAATAATATAAATATGGAGTTAATCAATTAAAAGGAATGATCAACTAAGAAATTATAACATTTTTTCATGTAAATATTGAAAATTAGATTTTGAAATACATGAAGCAATTATTTGGGAGGTTTTTTATTTCTAGGAATCTGTCCACTTGTTCATGATTAACAAATTTGTTGGCATATAATTGCTCACAATAGTATCATGAACCTTTGAATTTCTTCACTTTAGGCTATAATCTCACCTTTTTTTACTTCTGATTCTTTTTGTTAGGGTTTTTTCTTTGTTCTTTGCAAGTCAAGTTAGGGTCTATCAATTTTGTTTATTTCTTTTTTCAAAGAACCAACTATTACATATATTGATCTTTTGGATGGTTCTTTTATTTTCAATTTCATTTATTTCTGCTGTAATATTTTTTAAATTTTCTTTGTTCTGATTTTTTTCTCTTTCTAGTCCCCTTTTATGTGAGGTTAGGGGTTTAATTTTCACTTTCTTGGTTTTTGATGTGTGCTTATAAGGTTATGAAATTTTCTCTGAGACCTACTTTTGCTGCATTCTATATATTCAACTCTCCATTTTCTTTTGTTTCCAGATAAGTTTGAATTTCATCTTTAATATAATTGATGATCTATGAGTTGTTTAGAAGCATGTTGTTCAATCTTCACATCTTTGTGGTGCTAGCAATTTTGTTTTTATTTATTTCTAGTTTCATTCCTTAATGGTCCATGAAGACACATTTGATAATTTTAGTCTGCTAAATTTTCTGACACTTATTTTGTGTCCCAAGGTGTGTTCTGTCCTTGAGAATGTTCTATGTACACGTCAAAATAATGCATATTCTTTTTTTACATTGTTGTTGTTAGTTTAAAATACCCTGTATATGTCTGTTAAGTTCAGGCACTCTACTGCTTCGTTTAGAGACCTTATTTCTTTGATTGTTTGTTTGGACAACCTATCTGTTGATATTAATGGAGTGTTGAAGCTCCCTACTATTATTGCATTATTGTCAATGTATGCCTTTATCTCTGTCAGTATGGTTTTATATATTTAGATGAGTCAGCATTGGGTGCCTACATGTTAGTGGTAGTTACTTCATGATGAATTACCACCTTGATCATAACACACTGCCATTGCTTGCCTCAAGATACCTTTTTCAGATGGAAGTTTATCTTATCTGAAATTAATATTGCAGTTCCTGCTTTCCTTTCATCACTGTTGTTTTGATATATATTTTCCATAGCCTTTGACTTTCAACTTGCATTTGACTTTGGACCTGATCTTAGTTTCTTCTAAGCATGATGTTGTTGGATCTTGGCTTTTGCTCCACTCAGCAATGTGTCTTTTAATTGGTTCATTCAGTCCATTCACATTTAAGGTGACTACTGATATATAGGACACTATTGCTGTCCTTTGATTCTTGGTTTTCTGTGTGTGTTGCTTTGTTTTTAATTTATTTTTATTTGCCCTTTCTTCTGTTTTTTTTTTTTTTTGGTGTTGGTTCTTTCAGTTTCCTCTGCTTCCCAGCTAAGTGCCTCTTTAGAGTAACATTTTGAGGCTATCATCACTATATTATCACTGTCTTTAGATTCCTTTGATAGTTTTTTATAAGCTGTTGCCATATCATATTTATATGTTCATACATATTCCATAATTTCAGTTCCCCCCATTTGTTATTTATGCTCTCTTCTGTTGGTCCTGTCTTTATTTTAGCACTTGCCCTCTTTGTTTATCACCATTCTCACGGATTGATGGATACATTTTTTCTTTTTCCCTGTTGTAGGATCCTTTACAGAATTTCTCGAATAGCAGGCTTTGTGGTGAAAAAACTCTTATTTATTTTTATCATTGAAGAGCATTATTTCTCTATCATATTTGAATGATATCTTTTCAAGGTAGAATATTCTTGACTGGTAGTTTTTGTCTTTTAGTATTTTGAATGTAATTCCATTCTTGCCTGGTCATTATGTTTCTGTTGAGAGATCTGATAATAGCATGATGGGTACACTTTCATAGGTTATGTTTTTGTTTTTCTGTAGCATCCTTGAGTAATTTTTCTTTGTCATTAACTTTTGCTAGCATCTATATACCTAAGACATCGTTTTATATTTAGAAATTTGCTGTTATATCTGTTTTTTTGAACTCCACTTTTTGTGATATATGTGAGAAGTCCTTTGTTATTAATTCTTTAAGTAGGCTTTCTGTAACTTTTTCTGTCTCCTCTCCTTCTGGGACATCTATGACCCTTAGTTTGTTCTGCTCATGATGTCTAAAATATCTTACAGGATTTCATTTATTTCTCAGTTTTATCTCTCTCTTTTTCCATGAGTGTTGCCTCTGCGATCTTGTCTTCAATTGCCAAGATTTGTTCCTCTGCATTATTGAGTCTTTTAATGGAATTATACAGGTTTACCTTCAATTTTCGACTGTGTCTTTTATCTCCAACATTTCTGCTAGGACTAATTTCATGCCCTCAGTCTCCTTGGTGCCATAGTTCCTTTAATCTTTCACTTATTTTTTGAAGTCTTCCAATTGCCTTTGGGTGGTTGTGTGTGCTCATTAGCTTTTTTACAACTGTTCTTTGAAACTTTTTCTTTGTCAGCTTATCTGAGTAAATTTCAGTGGAATTCTCTGGGAGGTCTTGGCATCAACCTCTCTTTGAACCATTTGCGCTTTTTTAGGCAACTTTGTTTTTGCCATGGTTTTCTTCTCTGTCATGTATTTAATGCTGGCTTTCATTGATATTCTTTGTGGGTGATGATTTTGGGTGCTGGTATGACCCATACTCTCCGCTTGGTTTTCATGTAGGGTGCGATCTGTTCCCCTCTCTGTAATACTCACTTTTGGTGGGACACAAATGCTGTTTCTGTTGTTTCCTCTGGTTTCTGTGGAAATGAGAGGTAATTAATTGTTCTCTTGTATGTCACAGATAGGAAGCTATCTAATTCAAGGTCTGACTTTACAAGGAGACCCTATGAGTTGCATGAAGCCCAACGTTGTCAGCATAGCAGGTAGGGACTCACAGGTAGATCATCTTACACTCCTGTACTGTTACTGTAGCTCCTTTGGGTGATCAGTCCTGTGCTTTCTCTCCAAACTACTAGGCCAAGGAGCAAGATTTCCTTTCAGTCTCAAAGTGCTTTCTTTAAAGTCTGGGGAGAAAGGACGGGTTTCTCTCCCCACTGCTCTTCAGAGTCTGTCCCCAGTCCTCAACTAAGTACAAGTTTCAAAGTGTTTTTGCTTAAATAAAATTTTTAAAAGGGTGACTCAGAAGTAAAAAATAAATAAATAAATAAATAAACTCAATAAGAAATGATGAAAAAGAAAATTGTAGATTTAGATCCAATGTTTTCAATAGGTATTTATTAACTTAGATATACAAATTAAAATTATAACAAAAGAAAAAAATAACTAAATTTCCAGACAAAATAAATAATTTTATAGTTACTTTTGGAGATTTAAGTGCCACTCCCAATAATTGAAATAGAGGACAGAAAAATTAGTAAGACATATTGTAATAATACTGTCAATCATCTTGAACAGAATCAAAATATTTAGAATATTCTATCCAAAATAAACAAAACTCTGATTTTCAAGTGCACTTGATGTCAGGACAGACCATTTTGAGGTCCTCAAACAAATATATTATATATGAAATGATAGCAATATTACAACATATATTCTCTGACACCATTAAAAGAATGAAAATGCAAGATGCAGGCTTTGGGAAAATATTTAGAAAGTGCTCATATATTAGAATATCCAGAATATAAAAGCACATCTTGAACTTCAATTAGAAGAAAAAATTACACACACAGTATGACATCACTACTTAGCTTTAAAAAGTCTAGAATTGAAAAAAGTGGAGCAAATTATGGTTATGATAATGAAGAATAACTGAAAGCTATGGATTCTTCTGGGGGACTGTAAAAAGCCACAAGTGATATGAAAAACAGTGACAATAAACATGTACCTACCACAAAGCCTATCCACTCAACTCCTACATTTTTACCCGAGTAATAAAAAACATCTGTCCATGTAAAGATATGTCAATAAAATTTTCACCAATCTTATTTGGGGGAGATAATAACCAAAAATTAGGAAAGAGTTACCCATTGATAGGTGAATTGATAAGCATATTGTTTCATATCCATACAGAGGACTACTAATTAGATATGAAACAAGAAACAACCTGACTGATTTTAAAATATTCATACCAGGGGAAAAATGTGTGCATATCTTATCAATCCATTTACATAAATTCCCCAAATGCGATTTAAGTTCCAGGGCAGAAAGTCACTCTCTTTGCATAGGGGATAGTTTGCCAGTGAGGAGAAGACAGGAAAGACTACAAAGGGACACACAGAGAATGTTTGGTGATGAAAATATTCAATATTATTATTGTGCAACTGCTGATAGGTGTATAGGTGTGTCAAAAATCAGCATATAGCACATTTAAAACAAATAAAGTCTATCATCTGTCAACTATATTTCAATAAAATAAAATGCTTTCTCAAAAAACTAATTTCCCAAGTGAATTTTTTACTTATTACCCATATAAAAAGGATATCAGTATATTTTAAAAATCTTATAAAAATAAAAAGGGAAGAAAGATATCTAAATTAGTTAGTGAAGTTTTACCAAAATAGCCACAAAATTAAATATAACATAATCATATTTTAGTCATCAAAACCTCCAGATTTTAATAATGTTTAGTTAAGATATCATGACTGTGTGATGCATTTCAATGACCAACATATAAAAGAGAATTCATATTGAAGAAAGCAGCGAGATCCAAGCAACTGCTTGAACATATAGTCTGGAATGAAGTGAAAATCACCCAAATCAGTATTGCTGGCAGAGGGATGAGGGACATGTTATCATTGTGAACATAGTTTGACTAATTCAGAGTCTTCCTTCCTTTCTTCCTTCCATCCTTCATTCCTTCCATCCTTCCTTCCATCCTGTCTTTCTCTTTCATTTCCTTTCCTTCCTTCTTTCATTCTTTTCTTCTCTCTCTCTCTCTCTCTCTCTCTCTCTCTCTCTCTCTCTCTCTCTCTCTCTCTCTCTCTCTCTCTTTCTCTGATTAAAGGACAGGTGTGCACAGAAATGAAGGTGGATAAGTAGGCAGGAGGAGAGAGGAGGAGGAAGCATCTTTGTTTTATTTAGTTGTTCCTTTTGGTTGTTTCCCCTGGTCCCATGATGGAATCCTTGTCTTGGGAAGGATGTGGACTGTGCTCAGTTGGAGGCTGCAGATCAAACTGCCATTCCACTAGTGTGTGCTGAGATTTTTTCAATGAACAAAATTCTCATAATTATTTTTCTTTCCCAGTTTAAGAAGTGAACTATGGAATAGGAAGTCTGGTCTTATATAATAATTCAGATAGGTACTCATTAATCACTATGCTTTCCCTACCCATTTGTGCTTTTACAAATAAGGTGTATAATTTTGCACTGAAACACATCTTTTATTCAGGCAGACCAGAAGAGTGGAGAGATAATCAGGCTTATTACATAACCATTCAAATTTACCCAAGTTAATAATGAGTCTATAATAAAGTGAAAGAAACTGAGACAATACACTTAGCCTCACCAGGAGGAAAAGAGGTAGATTAAATTCTTTCTAATAAATTTAAATAAAGAATTTATTCATCAAAAGAAGTGTTGTAACTTTACTCAAACTGCCACTCAGATCAGACCATTCAAAAAGGGAAACAACCAAAATGCCCAGTAACACACAAATGAATGAATATTAATATTCATGCAATTGATGCTTTTGTATTCACATAGGTGTATTGACTAATTATTATCTGATAGAATATTTTTATTTTATAATACATTTGCTTATTAATTTGTATCACACCATGTCATTAGCAAAAGGTGTGTTAAATGAAGTACAAAGTATATTAATAATACATGATTTCTTTGACATATCATTTTGAAATGCATTTTGTAACTAGATTAACATGCATTATTGCATTATATACTATGTATGCATACTATATTATTTATGTATGTATTTTGATTTCATTTAATTATTTTCACAAGTGGCATAACTAAATGATATTTGTAGAAATACAAACATTGACCAGTCTGAGGCAGAACTGTAGACTATAAAGTGCTTGAGAATATGTAACAGGATGCTGGAAATGTAATCTACCTTAATTCGAGTGAAGGTTACTGGGTATGGAATTTTGAAATGTATTCATAAGACTAGGTAGCATTATGTACTTTATTAAATATAGTCTATCCCTCAAAAAAAGATAAAAACTATTTTATGTGTTAGAATGTAATGATTATGTATTAGAAACTTTAATATCATAAAAATGTCAATGCTTCATAAACATTATTCTAAACAGTCAGAAACATTTTATGGTGTTTTTCATCATTAATGTGTTTGTACTGTCTAATTTTTGTCCTACTCCCAAGAAAGCAAATGATCAGATATGCCGGCATTAAGAAACTTCTCTTGAATACGATGCTAGAGAAGCCTAGGATTGTGGTTGAAAAGATGGTATTGGAAATACATTTTATTGCTAGGAAATGATCCATGGGTTAAATTATATCCTGAAGAATATTTTAACAGGCATCATATTAGGATTTGATGGGCAGATGTTTTAATATGTGGAAAATAATAAAATGACTTAAAATAAATATTAAGCTACTTAGGACCATAGCTAAAAACTTTTGAAGAAGAACTAAGTTGAGATTCATATTACCATAGAATAATCATCACCATTAAGTATCAACAATTAAATTAATGTGATCAAGTTGTATGTTTATATAAAACTGACCAATAGACTTAAAAAGATAGTCCAGAAAAATTAACAAAAGTGTAGTTAACAAATTTATGATAAATTTCATCTGAAATATAATGAAGAAAACATTTTTTTAAATAAATGTAGATAGATAAGTTGGATATCTATATTGTGGAGGAAAATAAAGTCTGACTTATGTTTTTACATAAAAACAATAATATTGATCAAATCCAGATAGATGATAGACTGTCTTTATGAGTACAGGAAAATCAAAATTACCTTTTAAAAAATGGAATAACTTTAAAGGACAATATTGATAAATATTGAAATTTATTAAATTAGAATTGTTCATAAAAATAATCATTAAGAAAACAAGGCAAGTCACAAAAATAAGGGAGATATTTGAAATAATATATTTGAAAAAAGTACATACATTTAATCCAATCCTATTAGTAATTAAGGATAAAATAAAATCATTTAAAAATAACAAATATTTGAACATTACTTTAAAAAATATGATTAATTTTAAATCCTAAAGCCATGTATTTTAATAACAAATCTATCTTCTTTGACAAACATGTTTCAGGCTGACTTCCTTTTTTCAACAACATTTTGGAGAACAAGCACTATACCTAATCTTTTTAGTATGAACTATTCCCTATGCCATACACAGCTCTTGTAGCTTTCAAATCAGTAGGAATACTGAAGTAAACCTAGGATTAAGGTAAACTATGTCTTCTGTGGATGCCAAACTACTTTAACTACTCCCATTCATACTTGAATTTTTTTCCCACTTTTCACTTGGATTTTCAGTGATTATATGGACAAATACCCATTTATCATTTGAAGTTAAGCAATTCAACAAAAACATTTAACCATCATGAACTCTTGAACATATCTTGGTATATTTCATGATAAAAAGCAAAAATAGGCATATTTTGTATATTTAACTCAAAGACAGATGAAGAACAAAGGTTTGACTTTAAAAATATACTCACCTCCTTTGGAAAAGAAAACTAATCTTAGAAAATACATCTTACTGGATGAAGTGAGGAAGTGTTTTGAAATTAAATAGTTAATGAATAGAGAAGTTATTTATGACAGATAAATTACTGTAAACAACTTAGAAATTAGTGATTTTAACACACGTTCAATATGGAAACAATGTATTTCTCATGCCAAATTTCACAGAATTCCAAAACATCAGATTTTATAAAACATAATATAATGCCTGTTTTCATTCTTTCTTTCTGACTTTGTGATGTCAATTGATTTCTAAAAAGCTCTATGTCAAATTAAGCTGCAGGCATAGTTTGAAGGAAGAGATGAAATGTTTGACAGTTCACCATTCCATATATACATAGATAATTTTTTGGATTATTACATCATGAAACAGGAGCTCACCAAAGTAATTTCAAACATGAAAGTGTCAAGGAGTTCCACGAAAAGGTAGATTGCTTGCTCTTGCCTATGAAATATGTATTAACAGGGGAGTCGTCTATTGAGGATGAAATTTATAAAAAATCTTTTTATTCTCTGCCATAAGGAAACCTCATACATCACTCGTCGAAAAAGAGGAGGAAGAGTTCGCTGGAACCAAATAATAAAATGTCAGTAAGGGAAGGTGATTAAAAACACCATCTAAATTCTATTTGGGCAGGGAACTTGAGAATCCAGATGAAACAGGCCATGCATCAAGAGAGCAAACTAAAATTCACAATGTTCCAGAATGACAGATTAGATAAGTGCTAGAGAAATATACAGAGCCTTAAAGAAGAATTGCTAAGCAGACATCTTTAAAGATATTTCTTCAGCATTATTCTAAATAAGTAGGGACATATTAAATGAGTCTTTATCATTAATATGTGTGTGGGACTTAGTTTTGTTTAATTTTTAGCATAATTTCAAGAGCTCCCTGTCAGATAGTCTAGAAATGATTGGTATCTCTTGAATTTGATACTAGAGAGGCTTAGGTTTAGATGTGAAAAGATGATGTTTGCCTATTATTTTTAGATTAGCAGACATAATGTGTATAGCCTTTTAAAATTTATTTAAAAAATGAACACACAGTACAAAGTTCCTATACAGTACCTTTCCCCCTTGCCCTCATAGTTTTCTCCATTATTAATACCTTCTGTGAGTTTGCTATATTCCCTATAATTGATGGACCAATATTGGCACATTAGTAGTGACTGAAGTCCATATTTTGTAGTAGTATTCTCTTTTGTGTATAGTTCAATGAGTTTTGACAAAGTGTCATGTATCCAACATTACAGTATCATCAGGAAGAAATTCTTGCCTATAAAGACCCTTGCTCCATCTCTCCTTCCCTCCACTTAAAGACCTAGCAACCACCCACCTTTTTAATTCTCTTGTGCTGCCTTAATAGACACAAAACACTTGGTTGGTATTTTGACTGGGGTTACATTGAATATAGAAGAACAAGTTGAGAACTGACATGGTAGCGATATTGTCTTCTTATCAAATAATTATAACTTGTATTTTTTTCTCTTTCTTGTATCCTCCCTTTCTTAATCATAATTTCTGACATATGTTATTTTTCTAGTCTCTGAAGAACTTTTAAAAAATAATTCTCAAGAGCAGACCTACTGCCAACAAAAACCTTCAGTTTTTATTTGTCTTAGAAATCTATTTTCTCCTTCAATTTTTAAGGATCTTTTCCAAGAGACAGAATTCGTGTTGGTGGTTGTTCTTTCTGCACTTTAAAATTTCATTGCACTCTTGCTTTGCTTGCATAGTTTGTGAAGTCCAATGCTACTCTCAGAAAATATCCTTTATCTTCTATAGATAATACTCTTTCCTTCATATTTCTTCTTTAAAGTCATCTTTTTTATTCTTGGTTTTATAAAACTTGAAAACTTGAAGATGATATGCCTTGGTATGAATTTCTGGTATTTTATTCTGTCTGATATTCTCTGAGCTTCTGGGTTCTATTTAAAAAATAAAAATAAATAATAATAGAATCATCAGAACCTCTTATTTATAAAATAATGGTGGTGAATTGGATGCCTTTATTTTGAAAAAAAAAGAAATTAGGATGCTTATATTATTACATAAATCAATAATAATCAATCAATCCCTGATAGATGGTAGAATGTTTAGGTGACCTTGGGATAGTCAAGCTATATATTGATAAACTGAATTTCATTAACATTTTCAAACTGCACATTCGTTAGGACTGGCTCATGTATCACTCATTTTCTTAAAAAGAGCAGATTGAAGCATATTTATTAAACAGAGTCAGATGACCTCAAATATTTCTTAAGAGCTAGACTTGAAACTTTCACATTTCACTCTGTCTCATTTTATTGGCTGAAAAAAATCCTCAGAGTAGAGTTGCTCAACACTGAATTACATGATGAATTCCAGCTGTAATTGGACTGAATTGAAGACATATAAGAGGTAGACTAAGGGAAGAGTAAATAATGTGAGCAATAAGACACATACTAGGAAGAAGCTACTCCATTTTCACTTTATATCCTCACAGATACACTTGAGTTCAAATTTACTATATAAGTAATATGCCTTTTATTTGTTCTGTGATTTCGTAACTTTCTTTCCTTTCATGATAACTTGAATTGAGAAGTTTCTCTTACTGTCATTGCATCTCCTCTGTTATCTTATTAATTATATATTTGCTTACTATCTTTTTAACTATTATCAGGCAGATTGGAACACGAATTTGACTTATTCTAATGAATTTTAAATTAACTGACTTAGCACTTCTCATGCTGGAAATTACAGACCAACACTTCAAGAGCTGTCAGGTCCTATATCTACTTACACACATCATACTGGAACACTGTTGCTTTCATATGTTTTAATTCACTATCTTTTACAATCTAATGACCCAGCATTGTCATAATTATTTTATACTGTCATTATATAAATACATCCACATGGTTTATTTTCATTTTCTATCATTTCATCATTTGCTGGAATATTTTTAACTACAGATATGCTTTTCATGACAATATTATTCCTTTAAACTACTATAAACTTATCAAAACTATTGCTTTGTTTTTTTGTTAAACTGTTGAGAAATCTGTTGTACACCTAGGTCATCTGTGGGAAGCAAGGCTGAATACAATTTGTACTTTTGTCATCTGTATCTAATTTATTAAAATAGGTAAATAATTTGGGCATATTTGAGTCTAGAGAAATAAAATTTTAGCAGCATATTAGTAGAATATACAGATTTTTAAGTGACAAATGTCCAATGTATAAGATAAATAAAATAATTGTAAATATAAATGCATACATGTATATATTATAATCATCATTCTTAATCTACTTTTGATATCATGGCAGCTATTTCCATGCTCATATCATATCAAGATGCCATCAAATGTCTTCGTTAATTGAAGTTTAACTAGTAGATATATTTTTGCAAGTCTGTTCCAGTTATTTTCATTAAAGTGCTTCATGGATAAAGGGGATTTTATTTTAAAGAAAAGGAAATTCTGGTGCACATAATCAATAGTGGAATCTTGCAGAGGTGCTCAAAATGCGGAAGTAGGCAAGATGTGAAATCTAGTCAAAGAGATTAATGGAGGTTTTGAAGAACGGAAATGGGTGAGTTCAGACTCAGGCAGGGAGCATAGCATAATTGTGGCTGTCTTTGACTACTATCATCTGGAGGAATCCTAATAGGATTGAAGCTTCTAATGAGTAAGCTGGAAGCTAAGATGTGTTTACGGATTGGGTGTATTTCACTCTACTTCTATTTGAGCTCTTGTCCTGTTCACACATGATCCTAAAAATTGAGAGTTAAGATGGTATTACATTATAGATCTAAATCTTTCTCTATACCTTGACTCTTTTCTAGAAAGTCCTTGTATCATTTAGTTTTTTATTTATTTGCATATATCAGCTACCAATCTCACTAATTTAGTCAAATAAGTGTGATTTTTTTTTTTTGTGGGCGTTCAATAATTTGTGAAACGAACAAAACTTCTCCACTTAATATATAATTTTCTTTTTCATAATTTTAAGGGGCTTGTTCTTTTTTGGGTCCAATTTCCAAATTTTATTAGAAAAAAAAGAAGGGAAAAGGACAAAAGGCATGCAGAAGCTGGTTCTGTCTCTTCTTATGATGAAAAAAATTTTTAAAAAACAGTGTGTTTTTCTTATTTATATTCAGGTTAGAAAAGGCAACAAGGAAATCAGGCTTATAAAGCTAAATTCACCCATTTTCTTATTAACGAAATCTTTTTTTTTTTCTTTTTTTTTTTTTTTTTTACTGAAACAACTGAGCAAAAGAATAAATGTGCATCCACAACAATCTGTATGTCTGTATACCCTTTCAATATAAACAACTGCTACCAGTTGTCTCTTATGATTAATATCCTGGAGACTCGGGTCCTAATAATATGTATACTCCAATGATTCAGTAATGTTTGCCCTCAAGGAAATTCACACACACACACACACCACACACACACCCTCTACTTTATAATATGGTTTGGCTGTTATAAGACCTAAAGACAGTGGTTAAACATCATACAGCTGTACGATATGCTTCTTGCTTAATTCCTCTATCCTGCATTGATTTGGCTGTATTGTCCAACAAAGAATCTCATACTCATATATCTGACTTTTCCTCATTTCCACTAAACCATTTGTAGCTATACCTTTCCTCATAGTAGTCAAAATGAAGTTCAGTCTCTCAGTGAAGCAGTCTAGACCAAGTGCTAACTTTTTTCAGAGGGTTTCTACAAACCACTATTAACCTTACTGGTCATTTTAAGTTTACTGAGGTTTAGTCTCTTACTAATGGATGAAGGAAAATAGCTATTAAGTGGATATTGATGGCCCGAGGGGTGGGGGGAACAAAATAAAACAAGGACAAAAAATACAACTAGTTGCCCTTGCTAAAACAAGCTCTTAATAACAAAGTGGTCATTCCCACAAAGCTCCAGGACTAGCTAACACATGTTAACTTCCAGAAGAAACTGATCTATGCTGATATGATACAAAGAAATGGTCTGCGATAATCATTCTAAAGAGTCTAGCGTAATAGCCACCATCCACATCTGATTACTGAGCACACAGAATAAGTTCAGAATGAATGCGTAGCTTAATTTTCATTATTGCTTTTTTAACTATAAAAAAGTTAAATTTGCATAGCCACATATATATGGAGGCCACCATAAAAGAAATGTCTTTGAATATGAGTCATCCTCTGGCCATTAAGTTCACCTTCAGATCACATTCACAAAAACAAAGACCATAATTTAAAGATTCATCAGTGTATTCTATATCAGTACTTTTATACATTTTCCTTTGTTACCGCGTTGTATTTACCTGTGATAGAGAGGTAAACAAAAATGACTCCATAGGCTGTCCACTCGGTACATTTTTGATCAGAAACAGCAGAAAATGTCATAAGAAAGGTCTTTTCTTCTTTTCTAAGTCTCGTGTGTGCATGTGTACGTGTGTGTGTGTTTCAAGCCCAGCTTTAACCCAGGTTTTCAGAGTGTAAGAACTTATCCCCAAACAGCCTTCCCCTTCATCCTCTTCATAATAAGATCCTTATATGAATCTGCAGCAAAGGTGACCTGTAAAGCTATAACTTACCGAAATGAGCCCTCAGGGTTTTGTTCAGGATCCGGAGCCCACAATGAAAGATTATTGATGTTTTCAGCAGAAAAGCTGTCAATTAGATGTACAGTTTGCCATAACAGCTCCGGGGGATAAACCTGAACTCTTCTGTGAATTTACTGGATCTATTTTCTTGCCACGGGGCCAGGCACACAACTTCCCCCTTGCTTCCGGAGATCCAGATGTTTACCTCGTTCGGATGTGTCCTGGAAATTAGATTGTGTGTTTGATGCATTTTGGCCTAAGAGCATTCTGAGGGTTTAGCCTAAATGTTTATTTTTAAAAGTCCTTTTTTTTTCTTTTTTTCTGACTATAAAGAGATGCATGTTCAATGTGGCTAATTTAAAATGTAAGAAAAATCTGAACCAAATTATAGTTGCTTGTAATTCTACAACCTAGTGATAATGACTGTTATCATATTTCGTCTAAGTTGAGAAAACGGCTATTTTCAATAACTGTGCTTTACTATGTAGCGTTTTAAAGGCGTTTTCTTCCCCATCTCTGCTCTCTCATTTATCATTCACACTTCTCAGTGCACTGCCATCTGGCTCTCTTCCTGTCAATCCATTGTGGCTTTTGTTGCCAAAGTCACCAATGATTTTTTGTTGTTGTTGTTATTAATTTCAATGAACACTATTCAGTCTTTATTATGCTTGAATTCTCTGCCATAGTTCAGAGTCCTGGCCTGATACCTAGGGAAGTTTATAAAAACTGCTCAGTCAGACTACTTCCAAATTATTTCTTTAGCTTTTGAGACTAAACCGATTTACTTTTTGTGCCAAGAAAGAATTAAGACTAAGGCTATTTTGCCTCACATGCTAGTTTATGTCAAAAATTCCCCCAAAGACAAGTATATCTGCAGTTCTTTTAAAGTAGCCATCTGTAGCACCGATTTTTGCCCACACTCTACCGCTTGGCTATCTCAGCTCAAGAAACGTTACTCTGGAAAGGGAGTCACTCAAATAGGCAACCACACCCAGTGCAGGAATGGAAACACTGTAACGAAGATCAGTCTTACCTAACTCCAGTACTCCAGAGAATGGTTACTACAGGGTTGGACACACATCCTGAGAAATACCAGTCAGAGACTTCGAGAGGCACTGAGGTAGATGAGACAATTTTTAAGGATTTAAAGGATAGAGAAACTGAGGTCCCTTTTTTACACGTTAGAAGTATCCTGCTGAAGACTGAAACCAAAACAAAAGAGTAAAACAGAAGTAAAAGAGAAAGTAAGAGAAACATGATTTTGGAGTTTGAATTATGGATTATATGTAGCTTTTCTTGCTGATATGAGTCAGTAAACTACTTTTTCTCTCTCCTCCCTGATTTCCTCCTTCCTCTCTGTCGCTTTCTCTCTCTCTGTCTCTCTCTGTCTCTGTCTCTGTCTCTGTGTGTCTGTGTCTGTGTCTCTCTCTCTCTCTCTCTCTCTCTCTCTCTCTCTCTCTCTCTCTCTCTCTCTCTCTCTCTCTCTCTCTCTCTCTCCTCTGCCGTCTCTCCCTTTTTCTGAAAAGTGAAAACTGATTTATTTAAAGACCTACAGCTTTCACAAGATGTTTACTCTGATTGACATTTGAATCACCAGAATGATTTCAAAATAGATGGATATCTGGGTCCAATCCCAGCATTTCTGTGTGTTTGTTCAGGGATGAGGCCCAGGAACTCACATTTCTAAAAAAAAAAAGCTGCTAAAACTTTTTTAGAGAATTACCTTCCTTCTTTAAAAGCAAACAAACTCTTTTGAAAGTACTTTTGGAAGCCACATTTCTCTGTGACTTTATGGAAACCCCGAAGAGATCTCATTACATTTTAAATATATAAAAAAATTGATAGCTAAATAACATTTTTTCTCTCCGTGTAGCTCATTTCATTTTAAATGCTATTAGGACCCATTAAATAAAATATTTAAAACTTTTTGGTCTCACTTTCTTGACTACTGTCTTTTGCCATGTATTAATCTTTATGCCATATACATGTTTTTTCATCATGTAGCATGTAGAGTTTGTTCTGGAAATTAATCTTGCAATATTTATATATGTATATGTGAATATATTCTTCTTATATTACATATGTCAGTTAAGTTTGATTCAGTTGATGCCAATCTCTTTTTTGAAACTCTTTGGATGATTCATAGGACACCTTGTTCTATTGCTTTCCTTTAAAATGTTTTTGAGGTTGCTGCTTACTTTTAGTTAGTAGCTTTTGTTCCTTTATCCATTCTCAAAAGTCTTGGCTATTGACTGTCCTTTATTATCATTTTACTATCTCTTTAATTATTCCCAGTTTTTCTTAATGATTTTCAGCTATATCACAAAGATTATATATCTCTGTCTTTCTACCTGTATTCTACCTACTTATGTCCCTATTTATTTAAACCATACTCAATAGCTCAGGGATGACTTCAAATTAACAATATTTATTACATATCTGCATGTAAGCACTTCAAAATGAAGTACCAATTCAAAATAAAAGAATTTTTATTTTTCTCCAAATCTGCTTTTCTATTCATCAGACAAGAGAGAGAGAGAGAATATTGTTTCCATTGCAATGGCATTAACTAACTAAAAAAAGAAGTGTGAGTTAGCATGCATTTGTTTCAAAGAGAGGATTGGATCAGATTTGACCACACTAAAAATTAAAAAGTGAAAATAAATGTGAGGACAATTATGAAGAGTTGTTATGAAGAATTAAGGGAAATTTTTGTAGAAAACTTCTCCAAAACTACAAAATACTATTAAATAATAGAGAATGTATCTAATATCTGAAAGAACATAATTTTCTTAAAATGAATTTTCAATGTAAACAGAAATTTCCCTTCCCTTATGATTTTTTTATTATTTCCAGATCTTGATTTTTTTTTTATGAAAGAAGATGTTGCCAAGCAGCTGTTCTTTAATTTGAAGTCATGGCTCTAGGGCTCATTCTATTCACTTTAAGAAGTAACTATTATACACATATGCACCTGTTAATGTTAGAAATTTCCAATCAAACTTGCTATTTATGTGTGAAGAGAGAATTTGCAAAGTCTAAAATATACCTGGAATATGCCTTATTGCTAATACACAAAACCAAAACTTTTAAAATAATCTTATCTTTTTGAATGGGCAAAAGTGGTTTTTTTTTTTTTGAAGAAAATATCTGAAGTCATTTTCCTTTCAAATACAAAAGACATTTTTAGGAAGTAAAACATCTATGTATAAAATATTCTTATTTTAATAGCTCTAAAATGATATTTTGAAAAGTAATTTGTAACTTGAAAAAAGGAAGATTGCAAACTTTCAAATCTTGAAATTGCAATACAGAGATGCTGATATCAATGATGGATTTTTGCATAAATCAGAATTCAATACTATTGCCTATATGTTAGACTGTCTTTTTTTCCTATTACCTATATGTTAAAACTTTTTTAGTCATTCTTCAATTCTTGTATATGTAGTTGATTTTTTTCATTCCTTTTCCTCTCCTTGCTTTTTTTTTTAACACTTTTATTTGTTTTTCTTTATTTGTTCACACTGGTAGTTTTCTCTTTGCTGTTTAGTTTTGGAAGTTTCTGTTGCTATGACTTTAAGCTCAGAGAGTCTTTTCTCAGCTGTGTCCAGTATACTAATGAGCCCATCAAAGACATTATTTTTCTTACAGTACTTTTCAAAATCTGTAGCATTTTAAAAATTGTTTCTTAGAATTTTCATCTTTCTGCTTACCTCATTTTTCTATGTTGTCTACTTTGTTTTCATTAGAGCACCTACTATAGTCATCTAGCTCTTTCAAATTACTGGCTTTATAATCTAAAATTCCTGTCTTAACTGAATCTGATTCTGATGCTTACTCCTATCTCTTTAAACTTTTTTTTTTTTTTTTTTTTTTTACCTCCACATGTGTTTTATGAATTCTTTTTTGTAAGTCAGACTTGATGTGTTTGATAAAAAGTAAATAGCCCTTGATTCCTGTGGTGAGGTGAGGGAAGTGGGTAGCGCTGTTGTTCTGGAATTCTCGAACTTTTCCTGAGCCAGGACGCTTGACTGTGGACTTCACCAGTGCTATTCAGTATCCCCATTACTGTGAAAGACAATCAAAAGAACACGACTGTGAAATTAATTCTTGACTCAAATCCAGGCCATTGGTGGCTTTTCAAAGCCTTCCTGGAAGTGGTAATGTGTGTTTCTAGAAGATGCTCTAAGGACACACCATTAAGAGGGTGTGTTCTGGTGCATGTGTGCTCGTGTGTTTGTGTGTGCATGTGTGTGTGGTCTAGACTTTCTGGATTGTTTATATGACTAATCACAATTGCAGCTTATAAAACTTTGAATTTTTTTTTTTTTTCCCAAAAGAAAGACACAAGCAGGGAAGAAGGAGAGAAAGCAAGTTTCATTTATTTTTACTTTGTTGTACATCCTGGTTGTTCTCCTCAGTTGGGATTGTGAATTCAGGTCCTTGGAATGTATGTGGACTGAGCTCAGGCAGAGGACAGCTGACTAAACCATTGCTCCAGCACAGTGCAGCAAACCTGAGATTTGACTGGGGGAGGAGGGTGGTGTAGAGAACCACTGGTCTTGCAACTGCCCAAGAAAAGTCTTCATGAGTAAGTTCCTTTGTTCATCAAAATTGCTATCTACAGTTAAAAGTCACCTGTCTCTTTTGTCTCTCACTGCACTTTACATATGGGGTTCTTTCAGATTGTAATGAGGAAACACCTGGGTTGTGTGCTGATGTCCTTTTAAAGTGTTAAGCGTAATAGCTAGAGGATACTGACTTGTTTATTTCTCTTCCCTCATGTGGAAAGCTAGAGGAAGTTGGAGTTGATTATTTTTCTTCCCCTAAGAGGGATAATAAAATAAGCTGGAGTTGAGTATTTCTCTTCCCCCAAGTCAGTTAGGTTCAGATAAACTTCAATAGTGTTGCTTCTGGTAAAATAGCTTCTCTTGAGGACATAGAACACTCTGGTGTATTTCTCCCTGCCAGAAACAGGGGGACATCTTTACTATGAGAATCTGGTAGGGCTCATAGAGGCAAAACTAAAAATATGTGGGCATGCATTTTCCCATGCTGTATTTCCCTGGAGTTTTTAATTTAGACTTCTCCATACTGAGTCTGCAGCAATTCATTAATTACAGTTCAGATCTTCTTGTTTGGGCACTAATTCCCATAGAGGTTTCTATTTGTGGTTATCAACTTCAATAAATTATGATTCTCTGTATCCATATGTCTCTCTCTCCAGTTTGGGGAACAGTAGTTTGCCATGTTATTTGACACATCTGAAAAGAACTATTGATTTGCAGTTTGTTCAACTTTTCACTTGTTTTAAGACAGACTGAGGACTTTCAAACTCCATACATGCCAGATGAAAAACTGGTGTCTAAATCTGACTCTCTCAAATAACTATAAAAATTGATCAACAACTTTCCCTTCTCTGAAATTATTTTGAAGAAATTACCATAGGAATTTACAAACACTTTTAAGAATCACAGCAGTCCTTATAAAACTGAAACTGATTAATAATTTGAACATAAAGAGGAACAGTTGGAAAAGTATGACATTTATTTTGAATCAAAAGTAGCAGAGTAATTAAGAATTATAAAAAATTTGTCAGTTATTTGATCATATATTAATAAAATCAGTCTTCAAATCTCATACGATAAAAATGTATGAATCAAATGATAATAAACCAATGAATAAAACTATGCAGAACTACATGCTTATAGAAATATTTTAAATACTAACTGCTCTTTGGGTTTTGTAATTCGAATTCTGTTTAATGTAAATTCTTTATGTAATGTCTAGATTTCATGTACTGACTGTTCTTAAACTGTTGCTGTTAAAAATACGTTATTTCTTGACATATTACCAAAGACTTAATATAGTAAGTTTAATTGCTCACTCCTTGCATATCTATCTCTAAGGGAACTTGGAATTAGATTGACTTTTGGCCACCTCCTGGGAATGCGGCCCTTGGAATGCTCTCACAGTTAGTAATAGATGATTTCCTTGTTTACACCTAGCACAATGCACCATGCAGGACCAACTTGTCAGGATTGCTTTCAAAAACCCCAAGACTGATGATGTGCACTTTGTTTGGTTGTTGGGGTTTCTGAATTCCAGTTACCATGGATTTGAGTATAACAGGATGTGCTTATGTGAACTGTCCTCCATATAGTCTCAGATTCCTAGACTTAAATGAGTTTCTATGGACAGAGGCATTCCACACATTTTTCTGTAGTCTGCTTCCAGAAAGCAAGCATTTTTCTGTGTGGTCTTAGATGAGTAAGAACTCAAACTGTGTCTTGTCTCTCAGGAATCCACCCAATGTACACTTATTTCCTAGTGTTTTTGTTCTTTATCTGTTGCAGTAATAACCATAGCCCTGACTATAAGTTGTATTTAATAAGTCTTGTATGTCTTTCCAATGATCGTAAATTCAGGTTAGTCTCACAACCTCCAAATTATATAACAGTTACATGTGTTCTTATGAGTGCATGTTTGTGTGATGAATAAACAATAGATATCCAGTAATGTATTCTGCCTCTATCAAAGGTAAGTTGAATGCTTTATTAGAAATATAAAGTATCAAGAACAAAAATTATTAAACAATTAAATTAAGCACCTGTAAATTCCCTGAAAAATAATTTAATTATGCAATCATTTATTCATCTCTTATGTAACTTTATTAAATAAATATTTTATGTGTCTAACAATCTGAGGGAAAGAAGCATAATCATTAGAAGTAGAGATGCCCATTTCTGAGGCAATTTGATATTAAATAAGAAATAAAAACACCAAGAAGGTTTGGAAGAGACACCTTGGAAAAAAGAAAGACTTTTATACCATACTACCTTCAATGACACTGTTTACAGACTTTGAAGACACAGTGTTCTTTCATTTCACACTGAGCCTCTCAAACTATGTTGTGGCCTTTGTGGAAATCTAAGATGCTTTAACTACAGCAACAACAACAAAATGAATTCACTATGGAATGCATCAGATGTGACTAAATTCTGGAGAAAAAGATAAAACAAACTATTTCATATTAAGAAGTTATATTCTAAATGCAGAACAAGAGTTCTGCATTTTAAGTTTAAGAATCTGGAGAACCTATGTGCACAATAAATAGTTAACTTATGGTAACTTCACTGAGATGGATTTATGGTGCCAACACTAGCATCCGGAAGGTCTGTTAGGATACCATTGCTCCAACTTTGATAATAATTTCTATTTGCTGAATGCAATGATGACAATAATGGCAGGACTAGACTGACTTAAAACAAATGTGGAAGTTGAAAGACAGACATTGAATAAGAAGAAGAAAATGGGGGTGCTGCAGGGTAAAGAAACATAATTTTGGATTCTGACTTGGCCATCTAAGAATATGAAACTGTCATTTAGATAAATGTCAAAAAATCTTAACTGGAGATAAAGTTTTGAAATTAATCAATGCAAAATAGGTATTTAAGCAATAGAAATGAATTAGATGATTTGAAGAATGTGTGTTTATTGATAAGACAGGAATGATTGAGTCACTGCAATAATGCTGTCATTTGCAGTAGTCACTATGTCTATTTTAAAAGAGCACTTCCTGAGTATACGAGTCACGTTTAGGACTCCAGTACACACATGTGGGAATTGCTACTGTATTGCACAGCACAGATCACTGAACATTCCCATCACAAGAAGATTCTAATGGAGAATACTGCCCCCAACTTCTGATTTTCAGGGACAGATTTATCACAAATCATATAGGACTAAGAATAACTAGCTACAAAAAAGAGAAGAAATGATGTAAAATAAAGAAGAAGAGAGATTTTTAAGGGGAGGATAGTCAACCACATCACATGGTGAGGGGAGTTCAAACTGTATTAGGATCAAAATGTTTCTTTTTCAATCTCAAAACATGCAAGTGGTTTTATTACTGATATTCAAAATCAAGCATATCAACTGGCTAGAAGATATACAAGCAAGTGAAATTTAGAATAACATATAGTAATTATCTATCTAAATACCAAAATTATTATAGTTTCTACTTCCTCACTAATTTTCCCACATTTAGTAACCACTATTTTCTAAGCAGATTAAGTTATATGTACAAAGGGCCATTGCAAGGAAAAGTTAAGTTCATCAATACTGTTAAATTGGAAAAAATACTGCTGTCATAGTAAGACAAGGGTGGGTCTTATTAACACCCAGGTCCTTTCTACACTTTAAAAATGCAATTGCAATAGAGAATTAACTTCTCATCCTTTATTCTTCCAATTATCATTCTGCAGAAAATTGTTTTTAGACACACTAAAATGTATATTTAGTTTTATTTTGAGGTGAGATTACTTGAAATTTCTTTATCTATCACTTGTTATACTTATTTTTATTCCTAGATATTTTTGTTCGTTATTTTCTTAATAGTATTTGCTTTCATATAGACCTTGCACATTTTTTCAATATATAATATTGAATATCACTCCCTTCCTTAATATTTGATAAATAATTATCTTCATAGCTGTGGGTGAATGCAAAAGTCTTCTGACATTTACCAATCTTCTTCATTTTCTGTCCCTCTCTGTTTTTTCATTTGAAGATGTATTTATATTAGGATTTTTTTTTCTTTTGTAAGTGTTAACTTTTTGAAAAGGTACAGAATGATGCAAGTCAAAAAGAATAAAACTGTAAGATTATATAAATAAGCACATCTGCAAGCAAAAATTAGAGCGTGTACTAATTTAAGTACACAAACAGAAAGGTGCATTTAAAATCAACACCAAGGAGGATGTTGAGTTAAATTAATTGATTTCATAGGAAGTAAAGCAATCAGAAGTTCTTGAAGAAAAAGAAAATGCAATACATGTTGTGGAACTGTTTCAGAATTTATAAGGTATGAATATAATTTATAATAGTATTTCCATAATGTTATTAAAAATCTTGATTTATATAAATAAGCTTATATTTAGCATGAAAATGAAACATTAAAATTAATTAAATTATGAGATCATTTTCAAAAAGTCACTCTGGAATTGATATGGAAAATAAAAAATAAAAGTCAAGAAAATGATATCTGTAGTCTACTATGTTTATTTGCCTTTGGAAGAAAGTCTGTGAACCTAATCAACACTGAATTCTATTAAAACTTTTAATTTGCTTCTTTATGGGGATGGTTTTAAAGTGTAAATGATAACCTTTCTCATGAACTATATAAGCTTTCTGATAAGAAAAGGCAAATGTAGAATAAAATAATCAAAACATTTATGACATTATACATCATTATTTTTCTTAATTGATTTTCTCCTTATTGACACAGTGGAAAAACAAGTATCATAAAATATTTATTATGCCAAATGTTTCTTTTAATGTAGCAGTATCTTTACTGCATCTATGTAAAAGAAGGATTCCTTGTATGACATTATGCAAATATTAACAGCAGATAAAATCCCCCTGGGAATAGAAGCTGATAAAAGATTTTCAAAATTCACTTTTAATGTTTGTCTTGCAAGAGTTATTCACATGAAAATAATCTCTTCTATAAAAAATCACTTTCTGAGTTGTGAACAATTTTAAATATACTACCATATCATGCAATTCCAAGTCCTCTGGAATTATATATAGATTCAGACTTTATTGCTTTCCTGTGACATGTGCCTTGGGAAGAGATTTTTTTGTGCTTTGCTTTTATCATTTGTTCAGTGAGGTCAATAATTCATGACCTGCAGAATCATTGCAAAGATGCTGTTATAATGCAGTCTAAAATATTTCAGAATGTTGTACCAAGTATCTGTATATCAATTCTCCTGAATATATTTTTTAAATACTTAAGTGGGTAGAGTTTGACACAAGGAATTGTTGAGTAGACATTTCTCCTAAGTCAACTGCTTCATAGTTTTGCTTACTCTTACTAGCAACAAAGATTTTTGTATTTAGTAAAATGTCTACTCTTTATAAAATCATAGACAATCTTTTCACAAGATGAAAATTACATTAACATTTTGAACACTTTAAAATATTATTTAATTGTTCAAGTAAATAAACTTAACCATACATAATATATTATTATTCTCAGGGGTCATTTAAAAAGCTTCAATCTGCAAAAAAAATATTACACAGAATCTCTCAGAGACATGATTTCCCAGATTGAAATTTGAATTTATTGAGCCAACTCACCAAGTTTTCTTTGGCTATCCTTTCGAAAGAACTACTCATTGTCATTTTATATTCATGAAGCAATCCAATTTAGTATTGAAAAAAGAAAATTTAAACTCTCAAAGGTATAAGAAAGCAGATTGTTGATGAGGCCATTGGTATATGAAACACAGAATAGTTTCTGCTAAATAGAATAATGCTATTGTCTTTCAGTAATTATAACGACTTTTTATTCTTTATATTATTTGAAAAAAATATATCTACCAAATAAAGAAAAATCATTAATTACTCTATAATTTTTAGATATTCTACATCTTAAAAATGGTGAAAAAAATAACCTATTAGCTTACAGTATCCCTGGATATAGATACTTAAAGTGCATGCTCACTTTTAGACACTTGTGTGAACTATAATTTATATGAAAGATTAATATATGAATTCCAAAATTAATCAACTCTTTAGTCCATATCATGAAAGATTTACATTCTCTAAGTTCTATAAGATTCTCAAACAGATATGCTTTAAAAAGACAATAACTTTTAAAAAGTCTTTATATACATGAATTTAATAATTTGTTATTGTCACATTTCCAAAATGGTTAAAAAAATATTGAACATAAAATTTTCATCAAAAACTGGTGGAGGGACAGTGAAGGAAGATGGTGGCCTGATGGGGATGAGACTTAGATTCCCACAAACAGAGGCAAATACCAAAGAAGGGCAAACACAGATATAAAGTAGCTTTTCTAATGACATAGGGTAGGTGATAGCATCCCAGTATGCAGCTAAACCACAGATTTGGGGCCCAGCTTAAGAGCTGCAGTGGTGGAGTTGAGTTGTGGGAGGACGCAAACAGGCTGAAGACCCGGTGTAGAGGCATCATGGAGCATGCCCATCAGGGCCAGGATGAGGAGGCAGGGGAGACTGTCTTTGTGCTCCAGGGACTGAACTGGAGCCGCATGATGAAATTACAGTGGGCGCCATCATAGCCAGAAGGTACCCAGGGAAATTCTCAACACCCAACCCTCCCACTACCATTATGTTCTGAAGATTCAGGATCCACCCATTGATTATTCCACCACATATCCTGCCCATTTGTTATTCCGCCCACCAGATATCCAACCCACTGGATATCACACTCCCAAGATTAAAAGAAGATGTAGTCTCCCTGATGGGACTAAACCTTAACACTAACTGTGGGTACCACCATGTGAGTAGATGTGAACTGCAGCCTGATTGCCAATTATAGGCCAGTAGCAAGGTGATCACCCTAAACATTGCCATCAATGCAGGGAAACTGAGCCTTAAGAAATACAAACAGAATGCCAAACAAGGCAAAGGCACAGAGAAATTTATGTGAAATGATGGATTCTATAAATAACCCAGCAGGAAATCTGAATGCAGCAGACATATGCAAATTACCTGAAGATGAATTTAGAGTTATAGTGATTAGCATACTCGTGAAAATCCAGAGAATAGAGGACGTAAAATCTAACACCAAAAAAAGAAAGAGAAGAAATTAGGTAAGATATCAAAAAAGTGAAGAACATAATAGCTGAACTCAATAAATAAATAAATAGACAATAGAATTAGTTATCTGGAATATTGGGTATATGATCCCACTCAGGTAAATCAACAAAAAGATAAAAAATGCAAAGAAAGAAAGACAGCATTCATGGAGACCTTTGGGATAGCATAAAAAGGAACAAATTTGCATCATAAGAATGCCAGAAGGAGAAGAGAGAATAGGGGGCAGAAACTGTATTTGAAGAAATAGATTAGAACTTCTCAGATCTGAAAAATGAAGCAAGTCTCCAGATCCAGGAAGCTCAAAGAGTTGCTAATAAAAGCAACCCAAACAGGCATAACTACATACATTGTGATCCATATGTCAAAAATAAAGAATCTTAGAAGCAGCAAGATAAAAATGTGTTACAAAGGAGTTCCCTTAAAATTGCCAGCAGATTTCTCAAATGAAAATCTACAGGCTAGAAAAGAATGACATGATATATTCAAAGTGCTGAAAGAAAGGGGTTTTCGAATTAGGATAAGATACCTTGCAAGATTATCATTTCAGAACTGAAGAAATGATACAAAGCTTTTCTGATAAGCAAAAGTTAAAGGAATTAATCACCACAAAACCGGCTTTGCAAAAAATATTAAAGGATAGTCTACAAAGCATAAGGAAGCACCATATAAAAACAAGACAGCAAATACAAACAGTGGGGAGGAAGGGAAGAGAACTAACAATAATATAATTAGAGTAGGTGGAAGACTAATATGTTTTCAGATAAAATTAGAAAGTAAACATTGAACTGTGACTGTTAACTTCAGGGTAACCTCAAAATATTACTCCAGGGAAAAAGCAAAGAAGAAAACAAAAAACAAAATCAATCAAAACATAACTGTAACTTTCCAACCTAAGAAAAGAAAGAACAAAGATATCATCTGGAGCAACATACAAAAGACAAATTGAAAAATGACACCATATCAATAATTACCCTAAATGTTAATGAACTCAACTCACCAGTCAAGCAGAGTAGAGTGACTAAACGGGTTAAAAAACATAACCCAAACTTCTGCAACCTTCAGGAAACCTACCTTCTTCCAAAAGATAACAAAAGGCTGAAAGTCAGTAACTGGAAGACAATCTTACAGTTGAATGGTAACCACCAAAGAGTAGGAATAGCTATACTCATATCAGAAAAAAGAGACTTCCCTCTAAAGAGCATAACAAAAAACAGAGATGGACATTATATAATGATTAAATGGTCAATCCAGCAAGAAGACATAATACTTATTATTAACTTATTATTAACATATATGCATCAAATAAAGGAGAATCAAAATATACTTAACAAGTATTATTAGAACTAATAAGAGACATTGACTGCAACATAATAATAGTGGGTAATTTCAACACCAAGCTTAAAACAATGAACAGATCAATCAGGTGAAAAGTTATTGGAGAAACATGATTTAAATGACCATCAGAAAAGATAGGTCTAATAGACATATACTGAATATATCACCTATGGACTACCAATTTCACTCTTCTCAAGTGCACGTGAAACATTCTCAAGGATATATCATGTGCTGGGACACAAAATATTTCTGAACACATTTACAAAGACTGAAATCATGCCAAGTATCTTCGCAGACCACAATGATTTAAAATAAGAAATAAACTATAGAAAGAAAGCTGAACGATACCAAATTAATTGGAAACTAAGCAATATGCTTCTGTATGACTCTTGGGTAAAAGAAGAAATCAAAGAGGAACTTAAAAAAATACTTAGAGACAAATGGGAATAAAAGACAAGGGCTACCAGAATCTATGGGTTGCAGCAAAAACATTATTAAGAAGAAAGTTCATTGCAATCCAGTCCCACCTCAAGAAACAAGAAAAATTTCAAATAAACAAGCTGACTGTGAATTTAAAAAAATTAGAGAAGAAAATTAAAGCCAGAAATCAGCAGAAGAAAGGAAATAATCAAAATTTGAGCACAAGTAAATGAAATAGAAAACAAAAAAGACAATCCAGAATATCAAGGAAAGCTAAAGCTGGTTCTTTGAAAAAATTAACAAAATTGACAAAACATTGGCTACACTCACGAAGAAAAAAAGACAGAAAACTCTCATAACTGCAATCAGAAATGAAAGGGGAGAAGTTATAAGAGAGAGCACAGAAACTCCTAAGGAACTACTATTAACACCTCTTTGTCAACAAGGAGGACAACCTTGATGACATGGACAGATTTTTTAGAAAAATACAGTTTACAAAGACTGAACCTGGAAGTCCTGGAAAACCTGTAGAACAATCATAAACAAAGAATAGAAGAAGTAATCAAAAGTTTTCCTAAAAATAAAAGTCTAAGACCAGATGAATTTTGTAATGAGTTCTACCACAACTTCAGAGAATAATTAAAACCTATTCTTCTCAAACTCTTCCAAAATATTGAAGAACAGGGAACTCTCCCAAATACTTTTAATGAGGTTAACATTATACTGATACCAAAAGCTGGTAGGGATATCACCAAGAAAGAAAATTACAGACCAATATCTGTAATGAACACAAATGCAAAATTCTCCACACAATATTAGCAAACCTAATCCAACGATGCATCCATCATGACTAATTGGGATTTATTACAGGTATGCAAGGATGGTACAAAATACATAAATCTATTAATGTCATATACAATATCAAGAAGAGCAAAGAAAAAATCCACATGATCATATCGATAGCTATAGAGAAAGTTTTTGACAAGATGCAATGCAGTAGGAGTAGAAGGTACATACTTCAATATAATAAAGGCCATAAATGAAAAACCTGCAGTCAACATTATAGAATGGTGAAAAATTGAAAGCATTTCCTTTAAGGTCAGAATAAGGCAAGTCTGTCCACTGTCACCACTGCTATTTTACTGGAGATCTTAGCCATAGACACTAGGCAAAAAGAAAATAAAGGGAATCTAAGCTGTATATGTATATACACATATATGTATATATGTGTGTGTATATATATATATATATTTATATAGTCATGAAAGCTCTGTCAACAAACTTCTAAAACTCATCAACAAATACAGTAATGTGGCTAACTATAAAATCAATGCACAAATTCACTGCATTTATATAAACAATCTGCTAGAAGAAAGTGAAATCATGAAAACCACACCATTTAATATAGAAGAAAAAAGAATAAAATCCTGGATATATATGGAACAAAGGAAGTAAAAAACCTATACAATGAAAATTGCAAGGCCTTCTTTAAAGAAATAGAGAAAGACACAAATAATTAAACTGGCATCCCCTGCTCATTGCTGAGAAGATGCAAATCATTAAAATGATCATCTTATCCAAAGCAATATACTGATTTAATGCAATACTCATTAAAATCTGACAGGTCTATTTCTAGGAAATAGAATCGAATAGCTTAATTTTTTATGGAATAATAAAAGACCCCTAATAACCAAAGCTATTATTAGAAAAAAGAACAAATCTGGAGGATTACACTCCTTGACACTGAACTATATTACAAAGCAATAGTGATCAAAATGGCATGGTAATGGAACAAGAAACTGACCCAATCACATGTAGTCATTTAATCTATGACAAAGGAGCCAAAAGCATAAAATGGAGGAAGGAAAATCTTTTCAATAAATGGTGTTGGGAAAACTGGACAGCCACATGCAAAAGAATGAAGTTAGATGACTCTCTAGCATCATTCACAAAATTAACTCAAAATGGACTAGAGACTTGGACATAGGACCAGAAACCATAACGTTCTTAGAAGAAAATATAAGAAAGACTTTCCATGACATCAGTCATAGAGAGGTCTTTGGGGACTCAACTTCACCATCACGGGAAACAAAAAACAACTTGGACTACATCAAACTAAAGAGTTTCTTCACTGTTAAAGAAAACATTGCCGAATGTAAAAGGAAACCTACTAACTGAGAGAAGATATTTGTATTTCATTTTTCTGACAAAGGTTTAATATGTAAAATATGCAAAAACACATAAAACTCAATCACACAATAACAGACAATTCAATCAAAAAATTGGAAGAGGAACTGGAGTGATAGTTTTCTGAAAAAGATATACATATGACTAACAAACACATGAAAAGATATTCCTACTTGCTAGTTATTAGTGATAATCAAATCAAAGCAACAATGAGATATCACCTTATACCTGAAAGACTGACTATTATCCAAAAGTCTGGAAACAACAAATTTTGGTGAAGAGGTGCAGAAAAGGGAACACTTTTGCACTGTTGGTGGGGGCACAAATTGGTGCAACTCATATAAAGCAGTTTGGAGAGACCTCAAAAAGTTGAAGATGGAAATTCCATATGATATTGCCATTCCACTTCTGAAAATTATCCAAATGATACAAAGACGCTCAACCATAGAGTTTTATGCACCCCCATTTATTGCAGCCCTACTCACAATAGCTGAGAACTGGGAAACAGCCTAAGTGCCCAATGTCAGATGAATGGATTAAGAAGATGTGGTCCATATATAAAATAGATACTACACAGCTCTTTGAAGGATGAAATCTCGTTATTTGAATCAACATGGATGGATATAGAGGGGGATTATGCTAAGTGAAATAAGTCAAAAGAAGAAATACAGATACTAGATGATCTCACTCATCGGTGGAATATGAATAGATAAAACAAAGGAACAGATGAAACAAAATCAACCCTTGGACACTTGAACTGAACTGAGGTTACCAGTAGAGAATGGAGGGGTGTTGGCCAGGGTGGCAAAGCCAGTGCACAATTGGGTAAAGAACACTTGGTGATTTGGTGTAGGTCTTGACGTATTGACATATATTTAAGGAATGGGGAACCTTTACATAGGTTATTTTAATGTATAGAATAATTACTATGATACTATCTATCCATATCTATCTATCTATCTATAAATTCTGATGGAAATATTTGTGTGATAAATCCAGGTAACTAACTCCTTATGATTGCATATCAAATTAATTTTAATGAAGGTGTTCACTGTATATAAATAAGAATGTGCAAATGAATAAAAGGGAAGGAGCAATGCAAAGAGAATAATAAAGCACTCACACATGTATATATATATATATATATATATTACATTCCTTAAATGTTTAATATTCACAAATACTCTAAATATTTTATTTTATTAAAAATTAAGTTATATTGAGATAATATTATATTTTAAATATAATAAAATAAAGCCATCTGTCTAAATCATGAAAATCATTAAAATGATTATGTTAAATGAAATGCTTCCTTAATATTAATTTTAATGTTGCATTTTATCTAATATACTGAGAACTTTTCTTTATAGTATAATTGATTTATACCAAAGAATCCTATTCAGAGCCATGTTTCATCTTGTCATTATTAGTTTGATGCTTTGAATTATAGTTAGTGAGATAAATTAGGAAAAATATCAATATTGTATGAAATGTGGTGTATAGAGTTATGAAACATAGTAAACGCAAAGAAATCCTTTAGTCCATAGAATCAAATTAGTGAGTAATAGAAAGGAAGGGATGGGAAGTGGGTATATTGGGTAAAAATGATAAATTTTAAGGTAAAGTATAAAAGTGGAGCATAGTGATGAACTCATGTTTTGACTAATATGTACATCTTAAGTATATATATATATATATATATTTATATATAATGTGATGAAATGTTTCTTCAATACAATGTTTTTGGAAAAGTTAATTTCTTTGTAATGATATTAAACTCTTGAAGACATTTGAACTAGTAAAATTAACCATGTTCTGGAGCTTTTAATATATGTACACGTGATGTCATTTAGTTACTCTTCTCTGACCTTGATTAACTACAAAACAAACACTGTGTCTACCAGCTTACATTAAAGGTTAAACATTTTTTTAAACAATATATCATGTGTCAATGATGTTCCACATCAAGGAACAACTAGTGTATTTGTTCCAATATTTGTGTTCTAAGTAATTCATTAGAAAGCTTTAATTTTTTTCTCCCTTGAGACAGAAAATAGTCATATAATATTATAGTGGCTCTACATAAATATTCAATTCCTCATCAACATTTGACTGGTGAATTTTATACAGTTGATAATACCTGTGTGAAACAATCTTTAATTAGGTTTTTAAATTATTAAATAATGTCTTACTCATCATCATTTTTCTAACTAATGAACTCTAAAGGTAAGTGAGCTGTCTCACCATTTAAATTTTGTTAAATAAAGCATGGGACACAGAATAGTGAGCCTCAGTTCAGCATAAATCTCAAGAGAAATTACAGAATTATAGAAGTTTATTACTCACAGATCCTAGAGGAAGTATGTGATACTCCTGGAGGGGACCACACAGGGAGGTCACATCTGGGTGCAGGCACAGGGTGAGGGGATGGAGAGAGACCAAGGAAGGGAGCAAGGGAACGAGGAGATAGAGAGAGAGAGGTCTATGGGTAGAGTGCTTTGTGGATCTCCAGCAGTCCAGACTAGATTGGTCAATTCAAAACAGAGAGAATATGTTTTGTTAATCTCCATAGAACTCTTACCTAAAGGGTCTGCAAGAGAAAGGCACAGGGCTACGAAAGAAATTTAATTTTTATCACAAGGGCTCTTGAGCTATTGTATCAGGAACCTACACTTGCCTGTTACTGCATGCTAGGATATGTGCTCCCTTGAAGAAACCTGTTTTAGTTTCAGGCCCCCACAAGACGTAACACCAATCAAAATGGATACAAAGACAGTAAGACCATTGATGGCTTAGAGAAAGTCTCAACAGTCGTGTTCTACTTGAGATAACTTACTGTTAGTATTAACTGTGTGTTTTTTTCCTCTGGTAGCAAATCTAGAGACAATATCTTGAGAAGAAAGTGACCTCGATGAGAGTATTTGGATTCCTGAACCGCATCATGAGAGATGATTGAGTCACACAGTTCAAAGCAGACATTCAAGGAGAAGAAATATTTTCTCAGTGTCTGTTAAACCACTGCTTATATGTTGCAGAAGAAACCTAGTTAGCTAGAATATTTTTCTATTGAGTTATTACATTCCCCCCTGTTCCAAGAAGTTTTCTGCATATTAAATAACATCTCTCTATGTCTGCCTTTCTCCTTTTCTTTTTTCTGTGATATGATTTGAGCATATTATATTCTGAATTTCTTTTTGATCATTTGTTTTATAGCTTTAAACACTCTTGATTATAGAACAATCTTCAGCTTTGCTCTTAAATAACTGATTCCTTAGAGTTAATTCTGGATCATTAGAATAATTATGTAATTTTATTATTATACTAATTCTTCTGAATATTTATATTCATATATTTTATAATGAGTAACCATTGAAATCATGGAATACAGACATGAATTATGTGTAACAATTTCTAAATATTATTTATCCTTTTTTTGAAGTATTTAATCTTGGCATTTTATATCCATATTAGTAAGTGAAATCGGGTGCTATTTCATAATTTTGTACAATCTAAATCAGCACCACACTTTTAAACACATGTAATCTGTATAGTTTCCTTTATTAACTGTTTGTTCTCACAGTGGAAATGCGACATGACAATAAGCATTAAACAGAGAGAGTGAAATGATCTGAAATAGTATATATAGTCTGATCTTTTTGGAGATTTATTTCTTGAGAACATTTTCTATTTTTTGTATGCGTGAGAGCTATTAGACTACATAAAATTTTGAAAAAATATTTCTTCAAGAAAAATATGTTTCGAGTCCCCAGATTAATTTCCATAATGTGGAACAAATAAATTACATTTGTTATTATTATTAATTTCCTTTTGCAATTGAGATTTTCTCTTTGTTTTATCTTATTTTGAATATGTGACTTTATTTCCTTTATTTTTCTTGGATAAATTAGTGGTGTTATCTAGCTTATAAATGTTTTAAAATATTGAATTTTTACTTATTAATTCTACTCTTTCTGTGTTTTTATTTCTTGGTTTCTGAATTTAAATATAATTATCCTGTATTTTATTGACCGTTGTTCTTCATTTAACTTTTATATTAAATAATTAAAACACACACTACACATAAATTATAATGTGTATATTATATGTAATAAGCATAATATTGCTATTGATGTCAAGTGTAATATTGACTTTAAATATTTAGTCTTTAAATAGGTTATTTTTGTGAGCCGGTCATTAAAGATTAGAACTTTAAAAGTAACCACATAATTGGGGGAAATTAAAAAGTCAGCATGCATGCCCAGGAAAAGTGTCAGATTTAAAAAGACCAAAGACGAACTTAAGTTTACACCTTGGACAGATCCTTGATAAAAAGACAGCTGACAATCATGAAAAACAAAAACAAAAGCAAAACACCAAAACCAAAAAAGTCTGAAAAGTAAACATATGATTTTGCAAGTTCTCACATTACTAGATCTCTAAATGTCTAGTTCTCAACAAAAATTTAAATAAAACAAAAAAATAAAAACCAAAAATAACACAAAAAATAGGAAAAAAATTAGTACATTTAGAGAGGACAAATAAAATCAGCATACATTCTCCCTGAAAAAGATATAGAGGAAGTTCAGGAAACTATGTACAAGCAGAATGAAAATATCAATAAAGAGAAAACCTGGAAAGGGTTCAAAATAATTTCTAAAGCTGAAAATACAATACATGGAAAGAAAAATTCAAAGGAATAAAAAGTCAGCTTTGAGCAGCCAGTTTAAAGAATAAGAAAACATGATGATAGGACAATAAAAATGATTATTGGAGGTATACAAATGGAAAAAAAAATGCAGAAAATTTAACAGAACTTAATTGACCTTGAGATACAAGTGGACCAATTATACATTACAGAATTCACTGAAGGGAAGAAAAATGTAGCAGAGAGAATATTTAAAGAAATAATGATAAAGAATTCTCAAATGTGATGAAAGATATGAATATAAACATCCAAGAAACTCAAGAAATTCCAAATAGAGAAAAATCAAAGGATTCACAGAAATATATTACAATCACACTTATGAAAGTCAAAGGTAAATTATCTTGAAAGCTGTAAGAGAAACTAAATCATCTACAAGGGATACTCACCGAGGTGATCAGATTTCTCATCAGAAGATGGAGGGTAGGGACAGTGTACTGGTATAAAGTACTTAAAAACAACCAAACAAAAAGCCAGTTATGTAAGAATCAGCAAAAGTGTTGTTTAAAGTAAGGGAGCAATTAAGACATTCCTAGGCAAGCAACAAAAATTGAGGGAATTTGTTTTGCAGGAAATGCTAAAGGTGATCTTGTAGGTAGAAATGAAAGACACTAGACAAAACATATTAAAATCACATGGATAAATGAAAGTATGGGTAAATGTAAAACTGTATTATTATATCATTGATATGTAAACTAATTGTGTTTTCTGCATAATTAGAGAGACTAAAGATTTTAAAAGATTATTAACTTAACAGTTTTTGAAATACGGTGCATAAAGATGTAATTTTGTGACATTAAAAACTGGAAGAAAGGAATAGAGATATAAAGTCACTAAGTTTTTGTATGTTACTAAAATTAAACTAGTATAAATCCAAATAAAATTGTTCCAGATTTAACATGTTGAATGCATTTCTCCATGGTTATCACAATAAAAACAGCTATAGACTGTACAAAAGAGGAAATGAGAAAATAATTTAAACATTTCAAATTTCAATTAAAGTTAGCATAATACAAAGGAAGATAGTAATGCAGACAATGAGGAGCAAAAAATAAATAACATACATAAAAACAAATATCAAAATGGGAGAACAAAGTCCTTCTTTATTACTCATCCTTAAAAAGGAAGTTCTGATACATTACAACATCAGTGAGCTTTCATGCTAAGTGAAATAAACCATTAACAGAGAAGAAAAATATGGTATGATTTCACTTACATGAGGAACTTAGAGTAGTCAAAATCTTAAAGCCAGAAAGTAGAGTCCCAGGAGCTGGGGTAGGAGAGGGAAAGGAAGATAATATTTGTATAATTAAAGCAGGAATGAAATAAAGAGACTAGCAATAAAGTCATAACTTGTGGTGACTTGGTTAGGCTAGAAGTAGTAGATATGAAGTGAACACATTCAAATTGTTTGATAGTAAGTTTGATGAAGTCTACTGATTGATTAGGTATAGGGTTTAAACATAAATTAGCAATGCTAGACACAAGTGCTTCAGAACTTGCTTAGCAGAATAATAAGTGATGGAGTAATTATTATGTGCTCTGTGAGTGTTTGGAAAGGATAGATAAGCAGGACTTGCCAGAGCAGTTAATATATCCTGTAGAAAGGCATATCTAAATGAAAAATATAGGGCTATAAAGGATGAACTACAATTATTTCAACTGAGGAATGCTATAAACTCCCAGTATTTAATAACAGAGAAAATATTGACTGTGGTGCTATTAAATTAAACCAGCTATAAGATAAGATTAAGGAAGTAATCAGGAATCAAGTTATGAAAGATTATATGAGACATTAAAGAATATGGACTTTTTTTCAGAAAGTAATAAATTTTATAAGTTATTTGTCTTTGAAGTGGCTCACTCAGAATTGCATTTCAAAACATGATAGCAGATACCCTTTAAGAAACAGATTGGAAAAAGAAATAACACAGTTGGGGAAAACTCCTTAGATACATTTACTACATGAAAATAGAATAATGGTGATTCAAACTAGTGTGAAAAAGGTTAAAAAAAAAGTACTGTGGGATAAACTTCAAACTTTAACCTTTGGTACATGAAAAGTGTCGTGGTATGTTTATAAATTAAACTTCTTATCAGTTCATTATTCATATGGAATCATTTATAGGGAAAAATAGCAAAGTAATGGACTTGCATTAAAATATGCAACATAATGGCAAATAAAAAAGAATACTAGAACAAAGAAGATGGACAAAATGTTGAGAATTTCTGGATATGAATGTCTAGCATATATGTTTAATATATTATTCTCCAGATTTTTGTTTGTGCTTTTAATTTCTATATACATATTTAGGAATAAAGAGGAAACACATTCAAACTACAAAAGCATAGTGTTAGGAATGTGAGATAGTAATGTCAAGAGCAATCTATTGAATGAACGATACTTGGGCATGTGATCACAGCTGACCTATGGAGTTTCTCTGTACACCTTAGAGTAAAATGTACCAGTTTTAAGCTCTAGGTGACCTGTTGTGTGCTAGAAGACAGGGAGGAAAGATGCTTGTCCAGACATTCCAATGACTCTTCTGTTTGTAATTACTGTGAGGGTGGTTCCTCACATGGAGAAAACTAGACGGAAGTGAAGTGAGTTTTCCCCACCACAATTACAGTAACTTTTACTTTTTAAGATTTAGATTCATAAAACCTCCTAATATTTGTCTTCCCTTGATTAGAGTTGATGTTTCAAAGAACTAAAGACTGTGGGAATTGTGTGTAAATGATTGATGTGTATCTCAGTAAAACCCTGCAATTAGGTAAATAAGAAATTTAAATAAATTAAGTATTGGGTTCACCTTGGTAGCCTAGCAGTCAGTACACCTAGAAGCAGTCCCACAAGTATCCCAAAGTCAGAGGTTCAAGACCCAGGGCTGGAGAAAGCAACCGATATGAACAATTAAATAAAAATAAATTGCTGCCTCCTCCTCTCTCTTCCTGTCTGGTTTCCTATTCTCCTTCATTTCTTCCTGCAACTTTCCTTTTTAAAAAATAAATAAATGAAACATTGGTTCTGGCAACATTTAAAGTAATTATCATGACTTTAGCACTTGCTTGCTTATATACTGGATGTATAATGGAAAGCATCCTACAGTATAATTCTAAAAAGTTAATTTTCATTTATTTTGTTTGTCATACTAAAGCAAAGAAAACACTATGTTAGATGGAACATACACAGTCAAAAGTTTCTTTGAATGATATTTTTAAAGAAAGTACACAAAACTCTGTTGCATTTTGAGGAGTAAATGAGAAAATTAGAAAACACATGCTAAAAATATGTAGATCTTTCCTATATATATTAATACTATAGATTTTTATTTACAAAAATGATTATTGTCTTATTCATACTATATAACAGATGGATCTGTAGACACAAAAGTTATAGTAATTTAAAATGATAATATACAAAACTTCAGCAAAGATCAGACTTTTTAGTCTACTTTTCTGTGTTTTTTTAAAAACCAACGCAGATAATATATAATTAGAAAAAACTTTTCATGCTCATTTAATTATTACAACTATAATTAATTATTACAACTATAAAAAATATAAATTGTGTCTAACAAATATTCAAATTTTGGATAACATTAGAGTAAAACTATGTAAAATTGTTCTGAAAAGAAAAAAAAAATGACAAATTATTCTTTATAAATTTATAGATGTGGTTGGGGCATGGAAAAGAGGAGGAAATCTCTTCGTTTGAGCCATTCACACTTCATAGATAATAGTAACCATGAAAAATGGCCTGAAGGTGATATCATGGGAGAAAGGGGATCAAGTGTTAATGATTTCTAGAATTACTTTCCAGTCAGTTGAAGAACAATGAACACACTGCAAATCATCAAAAAGTACTCTCTGACCACATTTGTGGGCATGATGTTCTCCTACCTAGAGAATGTGCTCATTCCAAAATGATTTCTCTTAAATGCAGGGAAACATAGGACCCTAGTGAATGAAGACCTAAATGTTGAAAGATAATTTATTCTACAAATACATTATTCTAACTTACAATACATTAATTAAAACTAGCAGCTACTCTCCCTCCTAGACTACTGTCTTACGTGAAAACATTTTAAAATTATTTTGATTGAAGGAATTTAAATCATAATACTATATATGTTTAAGGTGTGTATCAATTGTAAATCATTATCTATATATAGACAAATTAAATTCACAATCACCATTTTGTTTTTTCCTTAACTATGCAATTGATCAGAATAAAGTCCCTATTTCAATATTCCTATTAAGCAGAAAATATACCTATGCATACATGTCACAAAGAAGTTGGGATTAAAAGAAAAAAAGTCAAGAAGACCCTCAGACAGCTAAATTACAGGCTATGAAAACCAGGTTTGAGAATTGCAGGAGCAGGGGGGATGGGAAAGGAAAAGAAAATCAAGAAAATGCTAGATGAAAAATATATATAATAAAGGAAGAAAAATTTGAGAACTCTGTGCAAAACATTAAGCAGATAATTGCTACTCATAAAGAAATCTGAATTATTTTAGAAATACATAATTAAGTTATTAGCAGGTAATTGCTAAGAGAATAAATTAGTTAAAAATATACTGAAAGATTTCAATAAAGAAATGAAAGATACACTTAATTACTTAATTTAACAAAATTAAATTCACATGCTTACAGAGAGAAACATAACAGATGACCAAAAATAAATCACTGTACACAAAGACATGATTTCACATAAAATGAAAAGGAGACACACAGATTAAAATGATTAGGAAAGACAACAACTACATTCATACAGATGAGGATTCTACATAAGTATAATTTGCATTCCCAAAAATTAGAGCAAGAATGACTAGAGTGTAAAAATTAAGATATAATAAAAACAAAATTTCCCTTAAGAAAACGAATATAAAGCACAATTATATTTTCCAGGATATTAAAATATTTTAAAATCAGTCAAGAGCCTAGGAGTATGCTTAATAAATGTTAAAATTCAGAAAATAAGACTTCTTGTTTCACAAATGAGGCAAATATCTAAAAAGAAAATTTATTGTTAGCTTCAGATGACTCTAGCAAAATTCAGAAAACAAGGGGGAAATGAAATAAGATATGAGCCCCTAAATATTTTCATGTGTTTTTTCTGATTATACATTAAAGAATATAAATTATTCTAATTTTTTTATAACTCAGCACAAAAACATAATAATCAGTCAAAAATGAAACATCTATTTATATGTGTGTGTAAGTGCTATGCATGCAATTTACTTGAGATTAACTCTTTAAAATCGTAAATTAATTTTATAAATAAATGAGAAAAAATATCTGATAGATTCAGTTACCCTGGTAGGGCAAATATATGCTCATTTTTTGTAAGACAGTATTAATTATCAGCAGCAGCAGCAGTAGCATTGTGATTTTATGACATGTAATGCCATGGGATCTATACTGGTCATCATCCCCACCTAAATTCATACATCGGAGTCCTAATCTTCACTAGCTGACAGCTTATTTTAAAAAAATACAGGGTTTTTAAAGAGGTAATTAAGTTAAATGTAGTCAGTAGGCTAGACTTGAATCAAACATGAATGATTTTAAAAAGAGATTAGGGTATAAAGACACACAAGGAAAGAGCATGTGAAGACACAAGAAGACCATCATCTATAACTCAAAGGGAAAGTCCTCAGAAGAAATCAACCATGCTAACATTGTTGTCAGATGTCTAGACTCCAGAATTGTGAGAAAATAAGTTTTTGTTAGTCACCTGATCTATTGTAGTAGCCCCAGTAAAGTAATTCAAATGTAGTATCAGTATCTATTAAAATAACAAATAATGAGAAAACAGAATATGCCTGAAATTTAATTATGACATTTTATAATCAATTGAACATATTACAATTAAAGGAATAAATATAGTATTTCACGGCAACTTACATGTATCTGAAAATTTGGAAACATTTTTTAAATGTTAATGCAATCAAATATGAGACACATGATTTTCTTTATTAATATCATGCTCCACCATCATAATCACAGGTAAAAATACTATAACCACTCTAATTGAAGCCAAGAAGGCAGTTTTGTATCATACAATCAATACAAATTAAAATATTTTTCTTGAAGTAATTGCCTAAATAATTGACTAGGAGATACAAATTGGAGAAACAATTTTTATAGTTGTAAAAGTAAAAACATGCTTTTTTATATAATTATATTCCTAATAAAAATAAAAGATTCTGCTTCAAATTCATCCTGAAAATATAAAGTTTTGTTTTATTATTCGTCAAAACTTAATACTCATATCAAAATATTTTATCTAAAAATAAAACATTAAAAACATAATAAAAGTATAATATACATAATAATTTAAATTTATAGATTTTAGGTTTGAAATATTAGAGAATATAGTTTATAGAAGAGAACAATGTTCAGAAATAGATTGCAGGTCATTTTGGGAAATTAATGTATGATATATGAGCATATATTAGTGTGAAATTTTGATTATTTAGAAAATAACTGAATATCCATTTGAATAGAACAAACCAACAGAATGCAAGAAATCATGCAATAAGCAAAAGGAAACTACTTTCGTAAGATGACACGAAACTCAGAGGAAAATTTAAACTAATGATACAGTAAAGTACATAAAACTTAAAGGAAAAAAGCAACTTACATAATAGATTTGAAAGGTAAAAATCATAAAATGGATGATACTGACCCAACTTATTTAATTTTTAAACACATGTATCAATATATTTATTTCAAAAATAAATGTAAAATTAGAATGGCAATATGAAAATATTGGAAAATAATTTAAATTTTTGTTGTATTTTTGCAGATATATTTGATACAGTCCATAGTTAATATAAGAAAAATAAAAGAACGCTGACATTCTATTGCCACCTACCACACTTGGAACAATCTAAATTTATGCTTTTATTAGTTTTATTTTTTATAATTCATTGAAGGAATATTACCTTATAGTAGTATAGGTTTAAAGGTGCCTCACTGTAAATCAGCATTCGATATAACACTTTGCTTACCACTAACAGTTCACCTCTAAACTTAGGAAGAGAATAATTATCAGAAAGTGTCTGATTAAAAATTATTTTCAAATGTCAGTTACACAAAATGTATGAAAACTAACAATATGTAAAACGTTTTCTAGGAAATTTTTTTCAGAATTCTAACAAAACTTTAATGGATATATGTGATGATATACAAACATTTATTAAAATTACTGATTGAACTATTTTATTTCACTTTTAATATTTATGGAAGCATAATGCAGCAACAGCAAGAGAAATATATAGAAAAATATTGAAAATAAATGAATCACATATAGGACAGACAGTGGTTGCTACTATCAAAGTAAGAGTTCTGCATTTTATTTCAAGGATATGAATATATTGATGATCGCTGACTGGGAGGAGTGATGTAATTCAGACTATATCAGAATGTAAATGCATTACTCTGATATCTACTATCTATATCTCATATATATGTGCATATATATTGCATATGCATGTGTGCATTATGCTTTTATATATACTATATTGATATACATATACGTATACATATGGACTAATTTAGAAATAAATTTTTGTGAAAAAAAAGGCTTTAGTTCTAAAACTATTCCTATTTCTTAATTTTTCCCCTTTATACAAACATAATTTCTTTTATTAAATATATAATACATCTTAAATAATTCCTAAAATCAGAAGAAGCAGACTTAAATGTCATTCTACTTGCAGTTTTTTCTTTTATTTTTATGTTTAAACAGTACATATTTAAAATTTATTCATACTTATCAAAATGCATTTTATAATTCCAAAATATTCTGTAAATATTTCCACATTAATGACAATGATTATGCCAACAGATGGGACTCAAACATTTGAATTAATTGAACTAATCTGACAGTGTTCTTTTGGATGCAGTCATGGCTATAATTGTGTCTCCTGCAAAAAGTTCCTATGTTTAAGTCTCTACCTTCAATACTCTAGAATGGGGCTATTTTGGAGAGAGGGTCTTTCAAAATGTGATGGAGTTAATATGTGAGGCCTATGAGGTCTGATGATTCTAGAAGAGCAAATTGGTACTCATAGACAAAAATATTCACAGGATGCTCTAACACAAAGGAAAGATCATGTGACGACATAGTGAGCAGACCGCAGTGAAGAAGTCACTTCCAGGCAGTCGTCTGGAAGCCCAGGAGAGAGGAGTCAATAAAAACCAAATATCTGACAGATTGATCTTGAACTTGAACTTCCAAAACTGAAAAAATAAATTTCTTCTTTTTAAATCACTCAGTCTGTGGTATTTTGCTGTGAAATCCCAAGAAAATTAATAGAGATACATATTGGTGTTTCAACTTTTTCCCCTTTTCCAAAGAATCTGTGAACATGAAACACTCTCTCCTTTTTTTTTTTTTTTTTTTTTTTTTTTGCACAGAATAGAGTCATGAAGAGCAATGAATGGCCAAAGACTATTAGGACATTTTAAAATGTAACATAGACCCCCAAAAGTTTTTCAGTTATAGTTTTAATAATTTACAATTTACCCTTATACAAGAACAAGTTATAGAGGAGCTCATTTTTTTCCAGACGGAATTTATTTTTAGTGTAAAATAAAATGCAACAAGAGGAATTGATTACCTTTGCTAACTGCAGTATAAGCCTTAGTAATTTCATCATTTTATATAATTTTATTTTGCCATGTTCTTTGCCTTTTTGCCTTTTCACTTTCTTGAGGTGGTCTACATTCCTTGGCCTAGTCTCCTTCCTGATGTGTCATACTTCCTGCTTCTAACTTCCACTGTGCCAACTCCGGATATTAATTTTCACTTCCTTGTGCCACCTTGTAATGACTCTCTTGATTATATGGGTCCACCTAAAAAATATAAGCTAATATTATTCTTTCAAATAATCTTTAGAATAAAAAAATCTCTTGTCATCAAAGTAAGCATATCATTCACAGGCTCTGGGTATTAAACATGGTTGGCATATTGGGGAGTCATTCCGTCGTGTGTATGTGTGCACGCACGTGCGCGTGTGTGAGCACGCATGCGTGTGACTATTATTATTACATCACTAGTTTTTGCTTGAAAGATTATACTTAGGTTAAATATTCCTTTATTTTTCTTTGTCTTTTGTGTTAAATGTGCCAATTGTACTATTTGCGAGCATTATAAAATTTATAAAAAAATAGAAAAATGTTTATATCTATTTCCATGTGACCTCCAGAGCTGCTTTGCAACATTTTCAGCCATTCTGTAGATGTGAAGCGAACACTCTGAAGGCTATTTCACCTTAGTGAAATATTCATTCAGTCGTTTGACTTAAGCTCCCCTACCCTTGGGTCTTTATAAATAATGCACAGATACAAAAAGCTGGTCTCCACTTAAGAGAGTCATGATTAGTGACTCAATTAAAGTGATCATAGGATATCTTATACTTTGCTATTTTTAGGTGCCAAGTTAAAAGGTAATTAAAAAAAGTACAAAAATACAAATCACTAAATTCTATAACTATGTATTATATTACTTACCAATATTTAACAAATTTTAAGAGCCTTCATATACCTACTGACTCTTTAAGTAGATTAGGTATCCAAATTTTCTAGATAAATTAATTTAGGTGGATTTCTAAAGACTAGATTTTAACATTATTTCATTTTTAATGGGATTCATTTGTGGTATTGAAGTTTCTCTGTAGTTCATGGTCCAAAGTTGCAACGTAAAATTTTTAGCTTGATTTTATTATCCTTTTAGCAAGGCAAAAATATTGTGGGCTTGTACTGTTTCTGGGGTATACCTATATTTTAGGGTTACCATAGGTACAGATTTGATTAAGATTGCCCAGATTTCACAACAATGTACACACACACACACACACACACACACACACACACACACACACACACACACACATCTGAATACCCCTATCTCATGTCAGTCTGAAGCAATATCCCCTACTTCCATAACAGCCTGAATCCCGTCTCCCTCTCCTGCTACAACCTGGTTATCCTCCCTTCCATGACAACTTAGCCCCCATGCCTGAGGAAACAAACTTCTGTCCACATCAACCTGAACAGACCCCTGCCCCTCCAGTCCCCCACCACCACACTCATGATCATTCTATTCATCCTGGTTTCAGTTCTCAAAATTTGGTAAGTCTGCTGTTATTTGATATTTCTTAATCTAGTTTCTCTCTTTACCTAACCTCATTTTCTCTCTGCTTATGTATGTCTTTTTATCTATCTCTATCTCTATCTGTCTCTATCTATAGATATCTATAGAGACAGATAGAGATAGAGATAGATAGATGTAGATATATATATTTTTCAGTTGTTCCAGGAATACAAACAATTTTAAGAAAATCTTTTTAGGCAAGCAGGAGTTATTCAAATAATTTCGATCAATGTTATATCAAATTTTATCTTCTCTGAACCATATTTTTTGACTCCTTGAGGTATTATTATTTTGTTTATAAATTGAAGATATCACAGTACATATTACTCATATCTCATCTAGATTTGTTTTAAGCACAAGATAAGGAAGCACACATGAATTTAAAATTTGGTTTCTCTGAAAATTAGAGATATTGTTGTTTCAGAATTAAATCGACATAATTAAGTCAAATGCTCTGATTCTCAATTGCATGTCCTTTACTCTATCCTTGTCCTATGTAGGTATATATTAATAGTTGCAGAGGAAATAACTTTTTCTTTTATAAATAAATTTGCAGGCAAGTATGAATACAGGTAGGCATTCCTTTTATTTAGCTGTTCATCTTGATTGCTCTCCCTGGTCCCAGGAAATGAACCTGAATCCTTGGGAGGTATGTGGACTACCTAGTCAGCTGGAGATCACTGAATTATCCACTAAGCAACCATGGCACACCTAAATTTTTATACTTAATATTTGTTATTATACTTAAATATGTGTTACACTCTTTGTAAGGCTTTCCATGGGTGAACACATAAAATAAACATTCAGATATTTATTTCCTCTGACTGATACCATTATAGAGCGTGTTTACAGTGGCATCATGTAAAGTAATGAAACCAATTTTAAATAGTTTTTTTTCTTAACTAAAGACCTAACAGGATAAAAATGACCTTGAAATTTCTTATGTTGAAACCCTAATCCAACATGTGGTAGTGTGCAGAGGTGGGATGTTGGAAAGTTATTAGCTTCTGAGATTAAGATCGGAACCCTGATGAATGGATTCATAGCCTTATACAGGGAAAGCCTGGAGAGACAACCACTCTCTTGACCAAGCAAGAGTACACCGAGAAGGTGTCATTCTACAAGCAAAGAAAACATTACTCAACCAGAACAGAACAATTGTCACCTTGCTCTTGACTTTCTAAACTTTAGAGCTTTGGGCAATGCATTTTTGTTGTTTAAAACAGCCAAATCTATTGTATTTTTGTTAGTGTAATCAACCTAAGACAACTTTCTTGATGTTTCATTTCATGTTTACAAGGACTTTTCTTTATTCACACTTATCCCTTTGCTTAATTTTCTTGAATGTCCCTGATTATCTAAATTAAACTCACTTCAGTAAATGTTCATTAACTTGAAGTACAACTTTATTATTCATGTACACAGTGACAGAGTATATACCATTCAAAGTACCAAACATTATTTAAAGTTGATCTTTTATAATCTGACTCACCCAGTTTCTTATCTCCAATTTCTGCTTGCCAGAATTCAGTGTAACAAGATAACCCATTGCCTAAATATGCCATGAACTATTACTATTCTATAAATATGTATTTATCATGTTTAGAATATTTTACTATATAAATATTCATAATTTAGCATCTAGTTAAAATGTGATATTGACCATTAAGTGTTCCTATTCAGTTGATTTAATTATGTTCTCCTAAATGTTATTCTATCTCTCTGCCACTTTTTTAAGACAAGAGTTTTTGGTTTGTGTCTGTAGTTATGTGTCTCCAAAGAACTGTGTTGTCTAAAATTGAAGACTTCATTGAATATTACATTATTCCCCCAAGTTCAATAAAGTCATCATTCTGTCAAGTGGAAAGTTGAGGTAGTTACTGCAATTTTAAGCAGAATTTTGGAAAATGCATATACATTTTTGAGCATTCACTATGTAAGTAGTTACTGTAGAGAGGAGCATAGCATAAAGATAAGTAATGTAACTTGTGGTAGGAAGTGACAGTTAAAAGTTTATATTACTGCCATTAAAACAAAGTTCATTTTGGTATATATAACTAACCTAAATGCCTCAATACTTTAACTTTGAAATACAGAGAGGTAAAAAAATTAAAATTATACTTTACACATAACTAGCACCAAAAATGTTAGCTGAGTACAAAATAAAATTTTAAATAAATAAGACAGATGGGAGATGGAATTAAAGTTATGGAGAAAAAAAATTTTGAGAAACCAGAAAAAGAAAGAAATACTAAGTAGTAACCATTATAGATAAAACTATGTCAAACATATTTGAATATGGAAGAGATTGATTCATTGAAGATGAAAATGTGATGAATCGAGAACAAGATATCAAAAGATGAATGGTCAAACAAGATGGTTATGAAAGCTGAAAAATGTAAGCGAGAAGAGGATAGGCTTAATAAGAGTAAAACTATAAGAATTTTGCAGAAGGCAAAGGAGAAATGGAAAATGGACTTAGAATTAAAACTATAGAGTATAAAAAAAACACTTTAAATGTTAAATTAGAAGTGCTACCTAGAAACAATAAATGAGTAATAAAGTCAATCATACTTTGCTGACTATTAAAAAAAAAAACTGGAAAGAAACAGAGAACATAAATTTTATAGTATAGTTTAATTGTTAAATGTTAGCACAGTGATGTCAATGGAACCATGAAAGTTAATCACATTTATGGAAGTGTTTGACCCAAAGAGGCTTATTTATATCAAGATCACATATATTATTCAACTAATTATTGAGTTTGCTTTTTTGTTTGTTTAGTTTGTCTTGCTTTTTCTTAAAGAAAAAGTGCAGTATACAGGCAGGAATGAAGGTTAGTAGGCAGTCAGGGAGAGAGGAGGAATAAATATTTTATTTTATTTTTATTTAGTTCATACTGGTTGCAGTGAGCAGCCTGACTCAACTCCCTATCACATGCTCTGGAAGCTCACCCTTGATTTCTCCTTATTGATGACAACAAAAAACAATACCCACTATTCTTCTTATTGGTGAGAAGAAAAGAAATAAGAAGGTCCTCTGCAGATTGTTGCAAAAGACCCCATACAGCAGTTTCTGTTGAAGATGCAAGTCAAACAATCTACATTTTAAACAAATGACTTGAGCTTAGGTCATTTCAAATAAATGGCCATTTCCCTGCTTGATTCTTTAATATTACTCTGCATCCTCTTGATGGATCTCACCCTGAGACTGCTTCGATTGTGGACCAGATTGACAATTTCTGTTCTCCAATAAACACTTTCTTGATTATACTATAGTGACTATGTCTCTGTGAACACACAGTAATTTCACATTGTCTGAGAATGAATGATCCAATACTCACATAATTTTTCTCTGACATTTAGCTTATTTTCTTGTGCTGATTTTTAGGTTCAGAATGTGCTACAACTTACTCCTTTCCACAAATACATGCTCACAAACACACACAACATAATTTCCCTGTCTCTAATATCTTTTATTTTTTGATTATGAGTTCAAAATTTGACATTTGTCTTTGTGTACCCATACTCCCCATCTCAATTCATAGATATGTCCAATTATTAACCTGGAGCGTTTTTATATGAAACGTGCATTTGATATCTATTATAATAGAATATTCTGATATAGTATTATGAAGAAAAGTTTATAAAATAGAAAATAATCAGAGGTTTTAAGCCTTTAGCAGATGTGGTTCCCTTTGTTAACAATAGCTTATTACTGGAATAATGGGGAGGAAGATAAGGCAGTTTCATATAAACTATGGAAATATTAGTGAATCTAGATACTTTTTTAATCTATCTATAGATCTGTTTTCATAAGTATCATCGTCAATGATCTATTATCTCTTATTCTATCATATGTGTTGTATATGCATATATACATAAACATGCATACATATATAATAAATATTTTAATGATTTTTGGCTTTTGGTGTTTAAGTCTTTATCATTTAAGTAAGAGTAATACTAAAATCAAGAGAAACCAAATGACTTTAGAAGCATTTGATGATGTAGCAAGGTAGAACTCTTCTAATAATGATTATTCCTTAATTGCAGTTATTGTGGTTGGATTATATAAGTATATTTCATTATATGCTATTCATTTTCCTGATATTCAGTAATTAAATTGATGTCTAAAATATGAAACCCTATTATAAACCTTTATTATTAATTAAAATTTAGTTTATTATTAGTTGAATAACAAATATATATGAGTTGTATTTTCTGAGAATATTCTTTTGCTATTTTATTTTTAATATTTGACTAATATTTCTGAAGATTTTCATAATTCTTGTGAAAAATAGAATGATCAATTTTGATATTATCAACTATGTAGCCATAATTGTGATTTATTAATATGATATAAGATTGGCCATTATTCTGTCAGATCATTAAAAATCACTTAACAAATTATAATATAGAGGCAAAATTTGTTTACTTTTTTTTTAAGGACAAATAGAAAATAAAAACATTCTATAGCAAGGAATTCTTATAGCAGAGAACTGGCAAAATATAATAAATTAATGAACAAACCAACAAATCCAAAATACAGCACAATTCTATACTTGTAAACGTTGAACATTTTTGATGATTTTTATATGGTCTGGCTCTATCTCAGAGTTATAATTAATAGGAACATGCAGTCCTATTTAACCTGTTTGAATAAGAACATGAAACATATCAAGTACAGTAATGACTCAGAAAGAACCCACTCTCTCATATGTTAGGTCTGATACTGTCTCTTGTAAAAAAAAACAACCTCTTGAAAGTAGTGCAGTAGCATATCTATACCACTCTATATCTTCAAGAATTTTCTAACATTTCATTCATCCTCACCAGGATGTGTTTACCTTTATGGACTCCACGAATAATACCTAAAAAGCTCTAGTCCACAGGTGTGCTTGGTGATTTCCTTGCTAAAAGTTGGACCAGTTGAAGTCAGGTCACATTTTTCTCATATTAGGAGAAAAAGAGATTCTTTTTGCGACACTGTGACATTACAAAAGATTTTGCATGGCTTCCCAAAGGATATGGATCATATTACTCATATAAGGCATGACTTTACATGGAAAACATAAAATAAATATATTGGATAAATACTCTATTCTTTTTTGTGGAATTGGCATCAATTTAGTGATATTTAAAAGCTACATTACATGTAAGAAAGCTTTTTTAACTGCTAATACACTGTAGTTCTATGCTCTCAGTCCAAATGGAAAATATCAAGGATCTTAAAGCAGTTTATGTATTCAATTAGGAGATCTTTTTTAAGTATTACATAACTAAAATTGCTTTTAGAATACTATCATATACCTCTAGGTTTAAAAAGGACTGAAATATTTCTGCATTCAGTTCAATTTTCACCATTCAAGTTTTTTTAAGATAGAGTATTTTTTAAGTATACTCATTATTTGAATTCAATTTTTTTCTCCAAGTAACATGTGGTTTCACAGGCATTTTTATATAATTTGCTGATTTCTTCTGTGTCGATGACAATTAGTCCTTATTATTCCCTATTGGGGTAATCAGATTTTGGAGACTATATTAGCTATCTACAATGTTAAAATTATATGGGTTTTATGTGATTTTTCATAAAAGATTTGCTTATTTAGCCTAAAGCTGTAGTCTACTGCTTTAACTGGCATTCAGTTAAAATTTGTTTCTGGTAACCTTCAACTCTCTTAAGGTTTTCATTCTCTTTTCTTTTTATACTACCGTTTTTATTTGCTTTATGTTTTTGCTTTCAAAAGCCTCATCAACTTTTGAAAATACTGTCTTTTTCAGTTAAAGAAAATTGCCAATTTTAGAGACTCTTTAACCCAATATAATCAACTTGAACCATTATCCTTTTATATGAATTTTCAAATGGAATTTTATTGTGATTATTACACACTACCGTAGAAAACATTTTGGAGTTCCTTCCTCAACAAATAACAAAAGAACAATGAAACAAATAATAACTTCAAAACATAAGGCAAAGTGCAATTATGACATTTTCTAAAGATTTGAGTTTAAAAACAGAGTCAGAGAGAATATAATATGAAACAATAAATATGTGGAGATTAACAATGGCAAAAGGTGTCTTTTGAATTCCCAAAGAGAAATATTAATGCATTCATATTTTCTATCTTACTAATCAGTGTGAGTTTGCCTCTAGAAAGCCCTAATGTATTCATATCGGAAGTTATTTGAAATGTACTTTTAATTTCATTTCTCAGCTTATAAAAACTCCCCATAGATTTAATTATTTGCAAAAGGAAACTTGAAAACAATCTAAAAGTTATGCAGACATATGTACATACACACACACAAGATGAAACTAAAAATAATATAGCAAATCATAAGCACGTTTTCTCTCAAATTCTCAGTAGAGTCATTGTTAGTAAGACTATTGAAATCAACATCTACTTCTGCTTCCCTGGAATTAAATCTTACTTTACTGAGTATTTGTTAATATATGCTGAAGTATATTCTCATTACTTCTCTACTAGTTACAGTGATATATTGATTAACTCTAAATGCAAAAGGCATATATGCTACATGGTATTTCAATCAATTCCTTAATCCTGAGATCTTTGTAATGATTTATTCTCATACACCTGAACATTAGATTTGACAGAAAAAGTAAGCATCATTAATAGTACTCTCAGATTCTAGGAAAAGCTTGAATTAGCTAATTTGAAATAATGTTAAATTATAAATGCAAACTGTATTTCAGCATTAGAACAGGAGAAAGCCATAATAGAGAGAAAAGTTACTTCTCTGCCATTGATGTGACACCATTGAAGAATATTGTTAGCTAATTACTAGGGGAGTCTATAGCCAAATATATTACAATTTCAATAGAATACACAGTTAAAGCACATTTAATCATATTATACTAATGAAGTGTGTATAGTCTTATTAATTCCATGAAACATCAAGCTCCAGGAAAATAGCTCTTTTGCTATTTCTCTTCAGTGACATGACTTAGTTTGTTTTCCCCAATGTGATTTTCCCCACTGATTACTTCTTCCACTAGATGTCAGGCAAGAGGAGGGAGTGGTACTGACTATAAAATTAAGACCACAGTTACTTCTTAAAGTGTTAACATTGATGACTAACTGCTGCCAAACTGAGCAGTGATCAGGCAGAAGGAAGACAAAATGCTCTGATAATTATTTTAAACTAAGTATCAATAAGCAGCTGCTAGAGAAACTATATTCTCTTATGCCAATATCAATTTTTATTTTATCTTCCTCCAAGAAACATTACCTGCTTCTGAAGTTTGGCTCTACTTACGTTTTCCTGAAACAACATGGAGTTCTTTGCAGCACACTTTTAAGTAAATAATTTCTGTTGTCCACTTGATTTAATGCACATTCCACTACCACCTACTAAATGTAAGTTGGTAAGGCTGGGAAAAGTCAGTATTGTTACCTACTGGAATATACCCACAAAAAAATGTTGACAGAAACTAAGAAAATGTATTTTATATCAAAGCACAGATATATCAGCTATCTGAGCATATTATTCATTGTCTACCATATTATGGTTCATTATATTGCATGTCATTTCCTGTGACGAGGAAGTTAAAATTGCAGAGACGATAACTTCCCATCCTTGTTGCTCCATGCCATTACATGAATTTCTCCCTGGGAAAAAACATCTTCCTCATTCTTTGTGTCTAAAGATTTTATTACTGATTGATTTTCTGGGAAATTTATATATTGCCTCCTAGATAAATTGTTCCCTAATTCCTCAGTCTATAATTGTCTAGTCCTCTTTCTTCTTGTTGCATGCTTTGTGCAACCACTGCAATTACAGATAGCAAGTTTTATTGTAGCTTAGAGATTTAAATGCATGTTTACCCTATGTACTGAATCTTTTCACAAAATAAGATCTTTATATCCATGGTATTTTGCATAGTTCTTCACAAAAGTTAAATCCCTAGTAAAATTGTTGCAAATATTAATAAAACAATAAAACCCATGTAGGTTGAGGGAGAACTAAAGAGCTTTATCATTTGCGTAGGTATTGAAAATAACATAAGCTGAATGTATGAGAGTATAATAAAGAATTGAAAAAGTGTTTATATACAGAAAAATGTAATAATTTTGTAAGCTTTTCTATGTGTATTGGTTAAAAGGGGGAACCTGAGTCCAGTAGAATAGGTATATGTCATAAAGTCAGACCTATCTATTATCCTCTCTCAGAAACATTTCAATGTCTTTTACCATTCAACTGCATCCACATATTGAAAGTGAGTCTAGCCTTTCCACCCAAAATAAAAAGAAAACCAAAACACACACACACAGTACAGTAGCAAAGTATCTCTCTTTTCCTCCCCAACTTTCCTCTACACTAATGGGTCATTTCTGTCCTCTAAGGGTCTGTACTTAGGATATCACTTTCATGACTCTTACTGGCATATCATAACTTAACACTGAACCTAGATGTTTATCTCTAAAGTCATCATTAATATTCAAATTGTTTTCATGTTTCGATTATTTCAACATTGTTTATACCAAAACTTTTCATTCTTTTGGTTGTTCTACTTTGTGTTTATGTGTGTTTCCGATTAGTATCAGTTATTGAGGGTATGTATATTTCTACATTTCTTAATGATGGTTCATTTTCTAAGAAATATATCAGTAGATTTTTTTCATTGAGTGGTGCAATGACACCATCCTACATGGTGAAGCCTAATACGAACCAAGGCTGTATGATGTACCCTATTGAGATTGCCGTTATATGTGGGTGATAGTTGACCAAAGCATGTCTGAATTCTTACTTTTAAATGAATGTTTGGTTAATTTACAATGCTGTATAAATTTCAAGAGAATAAAACCGCACCTAAATCAATGTGTGTCTCAGGTCCCACCACCACCAGAGTTACAGTGTCATTTGACAGTACAATTTGATTCCTTCTACCTGTAGTTCCCTCTTCCACTCCCTGAACCCAATTCTGGTAACCATATAATTTTTTCAGAGTTTGAGTATTTTTGTTTTGTTCTGGTAGTACATTCTCCTTGTTTCTTTATAGTCCATATATATTTCATGAAAGGCTAAAAACACTTGTACATGGCTCTGGATCAGTTTGTGTCATCCTAAACCAGAGAATCTCAGTGGTCTTAAAGAAAATGTGTCCTGTGAATTATTAGCACCATGCTTTATCCTAGTGAGTTTACTGATCCAAAACATTCTGTTTTTATTTTCATATGAAAATGAGAAGGTGACACATTAGTATCATGTCATATGTTTATGGTATTTCCTCACAATTAGCATAGTAATGTCAAACTAAAGCTAGTTATTTCAAATTGAATAATACTTTACTCATATCTAGACTATCTCCTATTATTTGCTGTTACTGCTTGCTTTCTATAAAATATGATTAAACCTTTTTTATGAATATACTTTGTTATAGGAAAATGATTATATATTTTCCATGCATACATTTTTAACTTCCACATTACTGTATTATTTATTCATAACACTTTTCAAAAGAAAAATAAAAACAGCAAGTTGCATAAGCAATGGTAAGCTAAGATTTTGACAAGGAAATAATTTCACCAAAATTGCATTCTACTGTTGAGGAATTGAAGACATTGTCAGGCTTCAGAATGCACTGATGATGTTTATTAAGAATTGAATTTTAAAATTATATCTGATACTCAAGAAATGTAAACGCTGCATATGAAATAAGCTTTAAGATAAGTCTTTTTGTCTGTAATAATATGGTGAAATAGTTTATGAAAGAATGCAAAATAATAGAAATTTTATAAAATAATTATCAGTTCACACATATTTATAAAATTATAATATGCATACATATGTAGAAAGAGAGTTTTCCTAGGTGTAAGGATATCAGAGATTAAGAAAATAAATATTATACACATGTATTTATATATTATATATTTATATTAAATTATATATATTTATATATTACATATATTTATATATATTGTGTAAATATATTATTAGCATATGTATCCTAATATACATACATTTAATATGGAGACTATACTAATCATGCACTGGAACAGGGAGTGCTAATATAGAAAGCAAAATTACTAAATGTTTATGTAAGATATTCTATTATTGATCTGAATGAATGACACAAACCTGAGGAAAAAAAAATATATTAGGGGTATGTTTGCACAAAAGCCAGTACATGAATATTAGTAACAGCTTGATGTGCAATAGTAAAAACAGAAAATAAATCACATGTCCATTAATGGTCAGTGAATAAACATACTCATCCAGTCAAATAATGAAGCACTACCCAGAACAAAAATAATAACAAGACCTATCTATATATGCAAGAACTTAAATGGATCCCAAGGACATTGTGCTGAGTGAAGTAAAGTCTATCTCTATGAGTTACGTAGTGAATGGTTGAATTTATTTAACATTCTTGAAGCTAGAAAATCATATTGAATCTTATAAATAAGTGTTTACCATTATTTAAAGTTGGTAGAGGGTTGACAACTAAAGGCTTGTAGGAAAGAATTTCTTTGTGGTGATGGATCAACATTTCTATATCCTGATTGTGGTCATAGTTATTCAAACACATTATATTCATGTGATTAAAGGACGTAAAACTACACACCAACAAGCCAAATTCATCCCCATCCCAAAAAGGATGCATGCAAAGTTTTCTGAAAGCCAAATAATTTATATAGTTAAGTTAATGGTATTATATTAGCATCACTACACTATAGTTGTTAATGTCCTATGCTTCTATAAAATATCTTTGGGTGCACATGAACTTTGAGTGCTATTTTTGAAACTTCTGCAAAATGGTCTTAAATGATTTAAAAATTAAAACAAAATACTGGGAAAAGATCAACTGCTAAATTTTCGGGTATGAATAAACATAGCATAATAGAGGAAATTGTTAAAAGTTTTATGCCCATCAAGAACACTGTGCATATGTTGGTAAAATAAGCAAAAATAATTAAACAATAGATAATCAAATATAAATGAAGAGAGAAAATTAAGAGATAGTTGTAGAACAAAATTTTACATTCGGGGTTCCATCATACTTAATTTTATTTAAACAGTTAAATAAAATACTTATTGTGGTATTTGAACAGAATAATTTTGAGTAGGAAAATGCATCAAATTAATTCATACTTTCCAAAACAGCCAGGTGAAAGATTTTCTTCTAAGACTGGTAATCATCATTATACTACTGACTTTAGCCAATGCATATAGCCAGTGAAGAAGAAGAAAAAAGGATGAAATTTAAAAGGAGTGATAAGATAATATGTTCATCTATTCTTTGAAAAATCACATTCTTCAAGCAACTGTCAATCAACTTCAGGGGATATAAAAAGTTTACTGTTTTAAAGTCCTTTGATTCTATGTCAATTATATAAAATCTGGTTTTTAAGAATGAAATAATGAAGCTAAATAAAAAGCAGCAAATGCCTTGGTAAAAATTATAAAAATGATATACCAGATTCTGTATAGAAACTAGAGTATTCATGTCATATTTTGACAATGACCTAAATCAGTTAATAGTTGCTTAACTTCTCTTCTTTTTAAAGATTTAAGTTATTCTCAAATTTTTCTATTCACCTACAATCCCAATCAAAAACTTCTCGAAATTCTTTGGTAGATTTTGAAAATCTTATTTTAAAACTTAAATGGAGTATAGTCTCTAAGAGGAGCAAAAATATTATTGAAAAAGACAGGTGTTTCTAGATACTGTTGAAGCTATAAAAATAATGAAATATGCAAGTTTTTCACTAGTACACATATATTATAAAGATACCATTGTAGACTGATATTTACAAAACTGATACATCAGTACAGGATAAGAAAGCTAGTCTTTTCAGTCAATGGTAATTATTAAATGGGAAGAGTCATGTAAAACATAAATAAATAAAACTTGATGAAAATCATTTTTACATAGAATTTATATCTAAAAGAGAATATTAAAAGTGAGGATTAAGTTATATGACATATTAGAATATTTTTTAAATAATGTGATGCAATAGATCTCATTATTAACCCAAGTTTTTGGCTACTGATTTAGTCTTTTCTTCCCCTACAGGATAAACGTATGTTCACCTGTGTCCTTTTTGAGACTTTGGTTTTGACAAGCTGATCTGTTAAATAAACCAGCACTGTCAGGGTGTCATTTGTAAGCTCAGGACTAGGGAGGTTTTAATAGTTTGTCTTCCATTCAGCTGCTAGAGAAAAACATATACCAGCAAGCCTTCTTGTCCTAAGAAGAGGATGAGAGGCATTTGGAGTGTCATCCCAACTGAGCTGAAGGTTGAAGGCAACACAGCTGCATCACTGATGTGCAGGGAGCAGCAGACTCACCCTGTCATCACTAACCCACCTGTATACTTGTTAGCAAAAAACAAAGACTGTTCCTTGAAACAACTGAGTATTAGATTGGTTTTATATTGATTATTATGTTGAAAATGGTTAACATGATTTGGGGTAAGAAAATCCTTTTAAAGTAGAAAATCAAGAAACACTAAGCGTAAAAACTTTCAATAGATTGAACTACAATAAAATGAAAAACTTTTCTTATAAAAAAATCACTGACATGTGAAATTTAAATTTTTTTCATGAACCATGAAAAATTTTACGAATCAGTAGAAAAGATACTAAAATAAATACAAGAGACTTTTGCAAGCACTCCTTAAACAGTATATCTAAATGACCAATAAACATTTGTAAAGGTGTCTCATTTTACTATCAATTGCATTAATACATATTAAAATGAATTAATTGACTTACCATTCCATTAATGTAGAATAAGTATGTGATGCTACCACATATCCTGGAATAAAAAAATAAAATGCAAACAATATGCATATTCCAGAATAAACAAAATGCAAAATGAAAACAGCAAATGTTGGGACTCTCAAATGTTGATTGTAGGATTATAAATGGATAGAGCATCTTTGAAATACCATTTGGCAATTTCTAGTAAATTTGATAATAGATGCACTTAAGATTAATAATTCTACTCGGTGGTTTACATGAGTGTTCATGGATACTGAGCTATCACAAGAATTTCAGAGTAGTATTATTTATAATAGCAAATAACTGAAAACAGATAAAATACTCCCCAACAGGATAAAAAAAAATAGTAATGGAAAATGAACAAAATAGACTTCCACTAAGCAAGAATGATGTCACAGGTTCAGAAAGCAAGATGGTAGTTACCATCATGAAACAGGAAGTATACGATTATTAAGATGTAGAGCTAGGGTGGCTTCTGTAATATATTTCCTGACCTGGGTCATGGTTATATAGAAGTTCTCAAACTTGCAAAGTTCATTAAAAAAAAATATATATATATATGCATATGTATATATATATATATGTGTTTTAGTTTGACTATTATGTTTCAGTGAAAATGTACCCATGATGCTCTTTTAAGAAGAGCCTATAGTTAGTCTCATGTGGGATCAAAACTGACTAGCTGGGAATAGGTTGCTAGTAGAGGGAATGTTGAAAAGTGATGAAGAGTGGTAGGAAGCTTTAATTGCAAGTAATCTTTGCTGATTTATAATGATCATAGAGGCAAATCTCATCTACTGTTTTATTCCATCCCATGACAACTCCAACAAAATGCTTCTATCCACACAACACATTTGTGCACACTTCTATCTGAGATTTAACAAAAGGTAATTGTCTGAGCAGTCTAAGTTAATATGTTGCTACATACAAAGGAAATATTTTGATTTTGGAATATTTTCACTGTCTAGACATTGATTTGGGGATTTATTAGTAGTTTTTTGGATTATCCCACTATTTTTACTTATAATTTATTTGTTCATTTTGGTTGTTTCCTTCCCCTCAACACCAGGTGAATAATCCCAGTCTTTGGACTTGACATGGAAGATGCCTCAGCCATGCGACTAATGGCTGAGCCACCAACCAATTATCCCACATACTTCAGTCAATCAAGCACACCATGAATTAAAAAAGGACAACACAATTATAGTAGACCGTACTATATTTTTGACAATTCATGCATGGCCTATTAAATGTTTTATAATTCAAGACTCTCCAAAAATTGTTCACCAGTATGCCAAATCAACAGTTTGGATATGTTATATTTCCCCCAAGGAGATTTAACTTAGATTATTTTTTCTCATGAGACATGGCAGAGTAGACAATAACAATCTTCATTCTAAGAAGCATTTCCTTTCTAATTCAATTGCCTTTTATAAATTTAAAACTCCTAAAAATTATATCAAATAATGTGTAATAACATATTAAATAATGTTTCAAATCCTCATAGGGATGTATTAAACCATTATTATAGGAGACAAACATTTTGTAAAATATGTATAATATTTTATATAACCATATATTTTAGCATTGCCTTTTTTAATATCACCTAAAGTTTTATTTGAATAGTTTGTGTTCCACAAAGAAAAGGTTTAAAAATACAATTTTAGAGACTATTATCAAAATGTTATAAGAAATAATTTATACACTTAGCTGTAAAAGTATGAGTTAAAATACCTTTAATTCTATACTGGAATGCTATATTATATTCTGTAGTTTTAATTAATAACTTCAATCCCAGTAATAATTGAAGATTTTCCCCAAATATTTCATTTTTATTAAATCTAATTTTCTTAAATTTGAAAATGTATTTCTCCAATGCAAAGTTAATTAGATGTGCACCACACTCTCTAATTATATTATAAGCTTAACCCATCCCTCAACAGACAAAAACAGTAAAAAAAATGAAAGAATATAAAATGGTTGCACAACATAGTAACAATTGTCTAATTTAGATAGATATCAAAAAATGGGAATTCTCATTGTTTTCAATGGTGTATGCTACATTTACCCAACTGACTCCAGTTGGCATCATAAATTACTGAAATAATTTAAAAGTGTTTGTCTGCATAGGAGGGAGCATTAAACTAAGAATGTATATGTAAAAAATAGAAAATCCCACGTATTAGATTAAAATATTACTAAGTAACCTATGATTTATTTTAAAAATTAGAAGAAACTTAGAGAATAATGAAGAAACAAAATTTGAAACTCACGAGACACAGTTACACTTTATTCCAATACTAATTTATAGCCTTACGTGGACATATGTATAATGAAACAAGTTAGGCACTCGCTGGCACAGTAATCTGTCTCAATACCAGAAAAAATGCGAATGGAGAATATAAGAATATAATATAAATTAAATGCATGATTTAGTAAAATGCAACTGAGATATAGTACTTTGAAAGTATTATTACATTTGGTAATTTCCCTAAAAATGAATAATATAAATTAAAAAGATACACAGCATCCATATCATCAATAAAGGACATTCTTTTGCATTTAGCAAGAGGCTAAACAGAGCAAACAAGTTGATTTAATATGTTGACAACTTTTAGCAAATGGCATTTATTTTAAAAATATAAGATTTTCACAGTTAGAGCACTTTTAAGAGAATAAACATTTTAATAGCATCATTTTAAGGCAACATGACATACTTGATTGCACAGTTCTTTAAATATACATATATTGCAGAAAAAAATAACAAACTTATGGTTGGATACACTTCACATACATCTGAAAGATCCTGGTTGGATGGAGGAACAAGCAAGATGAAAAACTCAATAAAATAAGTTAAATGCGTCTCCTCTCTCTTCTTGCCTAGTTGTGTCTGCTTGCCTTTATCCCTTCATGTACCTTTCCTTAAAAATAAAGAAGAATTAAATAAACTTTATCAGAAATTTTGTGAGACAATTTTTCAATCTAATCAAAGTTATGAAAGAAATAACTTTTGAAATGGCAGAGAGATTTGAAAGATATGATAACATTTTCTAGAAAGATAAAAGAAATTATCCTATATCATGACTGAGTAATTTTTGGTGTAACTTGTTTCTACATAAGAAATACAAAAGTTCACAGATTACCACATGTAATTATTTTTAATATATTTATATAAACCTCATCATCTGTCAGCTTCCAGTTTATTTTACTATTTTGTAGAGAAAATGCTATATTCTGAAAGACTTATGCCTTGTATTAAACAATGTTTTGTGCTTTCAAAGGAAAATTAATTCCCATTGTAATTTTATAAAATGTCTAAGAATTAACACTGTGAGGAACATAGTTTTGTCATTTATGAAAAAAAAATACATCTTCAAAAATAAGTTGATACAAAAATAAATCTAATATGATAGAAAAATATTTACTTAATATGGTACTTTCAAAAATTGAATCCAACTACACAGAATTGACTATGTTTAAAATATATCATTCAAAATGTTTATCCACTTAGAAGCAGTTAAATACAGGGTTTATTTTAGGAATCTAGTTGGTTTTGTTGTAGTTCTTTGTGACAGACTATATAACTAATTGGCTATAAGGCAATTTTGCTGCAAAGAAAAATAAAGTCACAGAAAATAAAAAGAAGTATATTAAATAGATTATAATGAAAGACTATTTTTTGCTAGAAATTTTTTCATTAAAAAAGATCTCAGTGTTCAAATACTACCAATATATGTTCATTAGTTAAACTTTGTATGATTGTAAAGCTTTCTTCACTGTTTGACAGACAAGAGATGCTATTTTTATTATATGTAACATGTAACTGTCAGTACATCCTTGGACATTTTTTATTTATTTATTGAGGTGCCATTTGTTTCCAATACCATGCAAGTTTTCAGGAACAAAGGTTTTCACCTCAGTATATGTTTGTGTATTAATATCCATCTGTATATCTATATGTAATCACCTATCATCCATCATCTAACATATAGCTATCGTCTCTCTTTCTGTCTCTCTCTCTCTCTCTCTCTCTCTCTCTCTCTCTCTCTCTCTCTATATATATATATATATATATGTATGCACACACACACACACACACGCACACACACACACACACACATATATATTATGCCTACTACCAAAAGTGTAGTTACTATCATCATTATCTACTTGACTCTTTCTACTCATTCCTCCTGCACCCTGGTTATCACCATTTTGTTGTCAAAGTCTAGGAGTTTGTATTTGTTTTTGTGTCTTGTTTTTTCTTTTTCTTTTGTTGTGCTGTCTATTTTGTGTTGCTTCTTAATTGTCTAAATATAAGTGAAATCATGTAGGATTGGTCTTTCTGAATTAATTTGCCTAAATAATTATATCAAGTTCTGTTCATGTCTCCGTAAATGATAAGATTTCATCTTTTTTTTTAATACCTGAATAGTAGTCCATTTTATTTATGTACTGCATATCATTTATCCAATTGTCAATGGATATGTAGGGTTTTTCCATATTTTGTACAGAAAAGAAGTATTCAATGAGTTTCAAACCCATTTAGTATAAAAGTAAACTATCAAAAACAGGAATAGATGGTACATAACTCAACATAATAAAGTCGACATATGAACAACTGGCAACTAACAACAGACTGAATGTTGAAAAATGAAAACTTCTTTCTCTAAGACCAGATACAAGACAAGAAAGTTCACTGTCATCAGTATCATTCAACATAAAATTAGAAATTCTATTCAGAGAAATCAGGAAAGAAAAAAAATATAAAAATAATGCAAATTGAGATAGAAAATGTGAAGTGATCACTATTTGCAGATAATGTGATTATATATACATATATGTATGTATATATAAAGCCTTAAATACACCACTAAAAATTACCATGAGTATACCAAAGTGACAGCATAAAAAATAACTATTCAAAAATCTTTTTTCTATACACTTTGAATTAGAGGAAATATAAATGAAATATATTTATTTGCAATCACATTAAAAACATAAAACGTCTAGGAATAAATAACTTTGTGGAAAAATGTACCATGAAAACTCTAAGATATCATTAAAGAAAATAGAAGACAGAAAGAAATAGATATACATTTGCAATCATAAGTTGGGAATCTTAGCATTGTTAATATGCTCATCCTCCCAAACATAATACACAGAGTCAATTCAATCCATTATCAACATTCCAATGGAATTTTTTAAGCCAGTAGAAGAGACAACACTAAATTTTCTATGAAGCCATTAAATACATTCAATAATTAAAGCAATCCTGGGGACAGTATCATACTCAATGACTCCAACTGTGACAAAGAGCTATGGTAATCAAAAGATTATGGTATTGATACAAAATCAGACATTCAGATAAATAGAAAATAATTGAAAGCCCAGGAAAATAAGCAAACAAACATATACTAGAGATAATTTATGACAAAAGAGTAAAGAGAATATGTCTTCAACAAATTTTGGGAAAACTGAACAGCCATATGCAAAATAATGGACTACATTTAAATGTTTCCACACATGCCTAGTCCTTATATTTCATCAAATCGTCAAAATCAGATTCTGTGACTAATACTAAAATTCTCTCAGCCTTATGTCCTCCAGTACCAAATAAATAAATAATAAAAACACTATTTTTAAGAAATTTACTCATAATCCTATAATCATTTTTCTTTTTACAGATATGATTCTTCTTTTGCCTCTATTTATATTAGTGCATAATAAATTTGTTAAAGTCCTCATTGATAACCAGCTAATTTGTCTAAATTAAAAAACTTATACTCATGCTCTTGAATATTTTACTAACCACCTCTTATATATTTTCCATCAATTGGTAAATTTTAGATTTTGACAGGTGAGAGAGATGACTCTGCTCACTAAAGTATTTGCAAACTTCTATGTTATCATTTTCTAGTGTAGAATGCCATCTGACTTTACGCTCTTTTATTTCACATTTCCAGTAAGTTTTTGCAACATATTTTTATAAGATAAAAATGGAAATATGCAACAGTTAATACTAAACCTGAAACCAAATTGCCAAACCAAACTGTCATCCAATTATTTTATTTTTCACAAGAAAATCGCTTTACAGTGGTGTAAAGTTATGTGTTCAAATGCTTTCAGTGAAAATGTTTGTGGCAAAGAATTATGGTGAATCTACCAGACACATATTTTTATTCCTTACAAAAAGTAACATTATCTTGTCCAAATGAGTTCATCAAAATATATATATATCTGTACCACTTAGAAGATACTATTTCAAGGATTCTTACCATTTTAAGATATGTAAGCATTTTATTCAATTAGTACAGAAAAAGCATAGTTACAGCCTTGTAGCTCAGGCAGCTGAGGCAGCCAAAGTGTATACCTTGTAAAGCACGAGGATCCAGATTCACAACTCAGGACTGGGTTTGGGTGAAACAAACAACAAATGGATCAAATACATTTATAGCTTATGACTGATGCTAATAGTGTTTCTTTTTCTTTTACTTTGGCCTATGGTGTGGCTAATCTAATTTCATGTCCTTAAATAATTGAACTATGCAATATGCATTATCAAAAATGTCATTTTTAAAAAATTTCCATAGGTTATACTTTTATTTTGCATAGATATGCATTTATGGGATAAATAAAAATATGTCATCATTAAAGTTTTTAAACCTTCTGAGTTGAATGAGGCATTGACCTCAATCACTATCTGTTTTTCAGAAGATAGAAAAGTGAATCTGGTGACACCACAGGAGATTTCTGTATTGTGGAATTATTTCAGAAAGAACTTCAACAGCACTCCTCTCATGAATCATTTCACTAAGTACTAAAATTGTATTCTGATAATTCATAAACTGTCTATCTTGTACCTTTCTAATTTATTCTTAAAATATACTATCTGTCTTTAAACAGCTGAATTATTTTAGAAATCATTTTACAGTTTCAGATCTTTTTTCTAAAGAAATAATGAGAATAGCACACCTTCATATTATGAACATTATTTTGCCCCTACTTTAGTTAGAGTCAAAGAATTATAGTAATGAAGGACAGGAATTCATTGTTCTACAAAAGACTATTCAAGCCATTTTAATACCATCATGGTCTATTTCAGATTTTGTCTGAATTCCTAGGAAAAAGTAATGTCTTCATCAAATTTTGACAAAATCCTCTTACTATCTAGACATATCTATCCAAGACATTTAAAAATTTCTTTTAGAGATTCTTGTACTGTCTTAAGGATCAAAAATATATATAAGCCATTAGAACTTAGCAATGAAGAAGACAGATTAAATAAAGAATTGTAATACTAGCAATTTAAGATTTAAAAAAATATACTTAAAGTCAAATATTAATTCAGAAACACTAGTCTCAAAGTACTGACACTATAATACATTTGTTAGATATCAGTTTTGAACTAGTCAAGTATAAAATAAAATTGAACATGGCACTTTTCTGATGTTCAAAGGGAATATAAATTAATTTTACTGAAAAAGTTACCAGTTAATACCCACCCAAGAAAAGCTTTATATTTACTATACAATTGTGTTTTCATTAATTCTGAGGATTCCAGAAGGTCCTTCTCTTACTTAGAAAAATTATAAATTATATTTAAATAATAAAAATGTTATGTTAATTTTACATCTGTATGATTATAGTGAAACATTCAAAAGTGAAATTCCTTTTTTAAAATATATATGAAAAAATTATTTAATGACATATATGCTTATCCATATTTTTATATCACGCAGGAAAAGTATTATTCACTGGATGAGTTATCATTATTGTGAATAGATGATAATTCACATATATTTCAATGTACCGAGATATTTCATTAAGCTTAAATGTTTTGTGTATTTTTAACTAGTCAACATGAAAAGACAAACAACACAATGCTGAAGACTATGATTTGGTATTGCAATTAAAAAGGAGAGAAAGTATATCTGAATCCTTCCTCAGCTACCATAAAGCATAAAAAATGCGACAAAGGAAAAACTTAAAAAAAAAATGCACATATCCTATGAATCAAGGAAACATGTATTTTAAATAAGTGAATATATATGAAGAAATTCTAACTGATGTGAAACAAAACCTCAGAATCAGGAAGATTAAGCACTGAAGGTGGATGTATATGAAAATCAGGCACAAACAAAACTAATAAAGTACAGATAAAAGTTAAAATAGAGAAAATTATACTAGAAAACAGACATAAAATACAAACTATGAAGTGACATCACAAGTTGATGAGTAAGAAACTGCAGAAATCAGAACTCTTCAAAGTACCACTGTTAAACTGTTAAAAATGGTCAGAATAGTCATTTCAGAATTCTGGTGTCCAGCCTAAACTTTGAAGTGTCTAGAGGAATGCTTACTGAAAAAAAAAGAAAGTTGGTGCATTTTGAAGTTTGGTGTGTCACCTTGCAGCTATCATTCCTAAAATCAATCTGTGGAAGACTATCCAGAGGTTGGTACTCTACATTCTTAGCGTGGTTCACTGGTTCTAGAATGGACATGAAAACCTGGTACTCCAAAAATTGTGGTGATGTATTTTGACCATTGTTCCAACCCCGCTGGGCTTAAATGAATTTTTAGAATATATCTATAATCTCCCAAAATAATTAAAGAAACAAAATTTTTTAACAAATATTTTCTTATTGATTAATCTTTTTTCAGAGGATCCAAACATTCAGTGATATCTCTCTGATGTCCCCAACTAACTATAAAATTAATGAAACAAGGATTTAAGTAATCAAATACAACAAATAGTGAATTGCAAATTATAGTTTGAAAAGTTCACTAAACAAATGGATAACTCTAGGCTCCCACAAATAATAGCAATATTGGGCAGAGGATTATCTGATTTACAAGATTACCAGATTACAACTTTTTGAATGCTGAATTACCAACAGAAAGATTACAAACTGTGTAGAGGAACACAAAAGAAATCCTTTCTAACTCTTAAAACTAATCATAATAAAAGGAAAATAGCCAGTGAAGGTTCATTTGCTCCATTCTTTCTGTCATTTGAATAGTTAGATGAATCATAATTAAGTCCTGACTCTGTCCCTATTCAGCTTCCACACAATGGACAGATTTTCAGGCTAAGGTCTGTGAACTCTGCAGCCAACTAATTGAGAAGATACTTGCCTAATCTTAGAATTCATGGATTTTCTTCTATGGCTTCCAAATCTTCTGAAGACAACTAGTAGTCTGTTTATAATTCAGTCACAAAACCATAGGAACCCTTCAGTCTAACCTGTTCTCTCATGAGCATTGTTCTAATTAGTAGTAGTTAGTAGTCACCTACTAACAATATTCCCATCTCATTATCGGCTCTTTTCCATCAATTTTTGAACCATCATGTGGTCCATGGAATTCCTTCGGCCAGGCAATGGTATAGAAAACCACTCTGTTACCTATAAATAAATATCATCAGCAAATATCAACTGGAATAAGAAAAGAGAACAAAACAAGCAAAGACAGCATTGTCTTTTTAGAGAATGCTGCTTGGACTGGGACAGAACTCTATGCACTATGGGTCTGGTGTCTTCGGATGAACTAAACCTCTGTGACTCGAGTTGCGTAACACCTGCTTGAGAGCTGGTTGTAGGTTGTGAGGAGATGTTTATTTGGGGTAAAGTCACAAAGCAATCTGTATTTGGGATATGTATTTTTAGGAAGTTGCTAGAAAGATCCAGAAAAGAGTAACCTAATTCCGATGCCATAGAAAGTTGAGTTTGGCTTAGTTTTAAGTTGGAATTGCAAGATCTTGTTAATAGACACATCGGAAGATGTTTCAACAATTTATTTTCTCCAACATTTTGCATTGTAGTATGTGATTTGGTTTGTCATTCTAGTATAAGTACCACTACTTATTTAAGAACAAGAATAAATCACATTTTAATTATCATTTTAAGACTTGAGAGTTTTTATATAGTTTGAGTAGCTTTTATATTCTAAAATAGTCTTTTGATAATTCAGGGAGGTAGTACAAACATTGAGAAAGTACATATAAAATAAGGAAGAGTAGAATAAATTAATATATTTTAATACAAAATATAATTAAATTTATTTCCATACTATCAGCTGAGCTCTGAGATCTGATTACTCACAGGATCTTCGACTTTCTCCTTTATTTCAGTTTATTGAGTGAGAAACAGTGTTGCGATTCAATGTATCTAAATTATTTTACTTATTGGACCTTAAATGAGCAGAGAGGGATGTTTACTCAGTTATTTCATATAATTGTTTTAAAAAAAGACAATATTGTTGATAAGGCATTGTAATCCATTCATGTTAATCATAAAAACCAAAAATAAAGTATCTAATTTAGAGGACAGGAAACTAAGAACTAAACCCTTTTCAAGTATAGGATAATCTGATTAAGTGTCCAAAAGAGATAATTTCAAAAATAAGCCCAAATTCAAAGTGTGATTATTTTTAGAATACTTTTCTACGTCTCTAATATTTGCCTTTTAGACTGTCAACATGACTTCTTATTTTGCTGTATTATTCCATGTTCTCTAGGAAAACAGAACCATTCATAAATGTAAATACACAAAGGTGGAAAACAATTTAAGAAACTGGCTCAATGATTGTGAAGGCTAGCAAGTTCAAAATCAGCCAGCAGAGTCAGGGAAGAGCTGATGTTGCATGCAGAGTACAGAAGCAATCTGGAGGCAGAATTCCCTCTTCCATTAATATCTCAACATGCTGTCTGAATCCTTCAACTAATTGGATGAGGCCCATACACTTTATGAAAGTTACTCTGCCTTACTTAAATTTGGCTAATGTAAAAGCTAATCTCACTTTTGTGTGGCAATTTTTTAAAAAATCATCCATTTAAAAAATTTTATTGAAGAAATGAATTTTTTATTGAAGTAACTTCTACTGTAGCATCATATAAGTTTCAGGTGTGCATCATTATTTATCAATATCTATATCTCTATATTAAATATATCTATATATACAGATATAGATATTTCTTTGTGTTCACCACTGTGTCCTATTTTGTCCTTCACCCTATAATTGAGACTTTTAACTCAATTTTCCCACCCTGTTCCTCCTTCCATTCTGATAACCACTGATTTTGTTTTATGATCTAAAAGTTTATTACTATTTTTGTTTCATTGACTTCATTGTTTTCTCTACATAGAACATTTAAGTAAAATCATGTTGCTTGTCATTTTAAATATGACTTATTTCAGAAAACATAATACATGCACTCGAGTTCCACTGATGGTGTTGCAGATGGAAATACTACATCCTTTTATTAGCTAAGTAGTACTCCACTGTGTATACAAACCACATCTTCTTTCTCTAATTATCTGTTGATGGACACTTAGATTGTTTCTAGGTCCTAGCTATTGTAAATAATGCTGCAATGAAATGGGAATACATACACACATATGATAGATAGATTGCATAGATAAATAATAGATAGATATTATTACTATTTTTATATTTTAAATACCCAGTAGAGGTATAACTAGAGCATATGGAATTTCTATTTTTATTTTTTTGAGAAATTTCCATATTGCTTTCCAATTGGCTGCACCACTTTCTATTCATAATAACAATGTTCAAGGGTTCTTTTCTCTCCACATCCTTTCTGACACTTGTTTCTTGTAAAACTTAATCTCAATTTAAAAAAAAAAAAATACTTTCATAGAAACATCCAGACTGGTATTTGACCAACTGTCTGGGTACTGTGATTCAGTAAAATTGATTCATAAAATTAATGATCATATACGACTAAAATAAGGTGGTCTAATTAATTGAACTATTTACTTGTTTTGATATTTAGTATGCATAATTTATGGAGACGCATAAAAAGACAGGTGAATAAACTAATGTTGGAGTGTCACTGGTTATTTATGCCAGAAGTAAGTGAAAGAATAAAACAAGGCACCAATGACAAGCATATCTCTTGCAAAGGGAGAAAAAGTAAACATTTACAAATTTACTAACAAGAAAGAATTATTATGAATATGAAAAGAAACATGCCCACTTTAGTGAATAAAACAACCTTTGGATATATCACACAAATTATGAATTATTAACTTTTAACGATCTCCTGTCTTATATTTCAATGTTATCTACATTTTTGTAGCACTGCAAAACTTTCAAGCATTTTTTTTTAATAAATGAAGAGTTAATAGCAACTAAATTGAAACTTTAGTGTTTAGGTACTTCTATATTTTAATAACCAAATCAACTGTAAACACTGCTACCATATGTTTTTAAATCCTGTAGGGAATTTTAAACCATAGCTTAAAACTATAAGCCAAGGAAAATTTGTCTTTCATTAAAGAGGGGGAGGAACCGAACGTGTAGATAAAATTGTTTAAAACAATTTGCCAGTGTCCACAGATTAAGCAACTGTCAATCAAATTATAGAAATTCTACAAGATGAAAAATTTAAGTTTATTTTATGCTTATTTATTTTCAGTCTTTTGTTTTTAGACTAAATGTTCTCAAAATCTTTACCTCCCATGTTGCTAAATGATATAAAAAGTATTGGGAGTAGGAGACATTTGAAGTTATGCTATAGGTAAATAGGAAATGCAATGTAATGACAGTGAATATTAATGTGAAGTTAAGAATAGATTAGGGCAAAGATTTATTACTCCATAACATCCTCTGTACAAGAAAATAAATGTGATATTTTGTTCTTTATCAGACAAAGAACAAGTTTAAAATTACAATTAAATAATATTGATATAACTAAAAGCTCTCATTAAATTACATTGAAAGGACAACGGAAAGTGAATTGTTCATGTTTTAACTGAGATTTGTAAAAGAAAAGTAAAATCCAAATTGACTATTGGAGGAAGTCAATAGACTTTTGAATGTGCATGTATGCTAGTTTATGCGTGCATGTGTAATTTAATTAAAAATAGTTAATAGCAGAAGAAAAGGAGGTAGTGATATTAAAGGATACTTGCATTTCCTATAAGACTAGTATCAGAGCTTTGAATTTCTTCCAGGCAGTTGTATATATGCAATTTAGTGGAAGAACTCTAGAGGTTTCCATTTGAAATGATAAATGAATAGTACCCTTCACTGAAGTCTTTTATACCTTCAATCAATCTTTTCTTGCTTGACCTGGTTCTTCATATTTATTCCACAATCCTAATGCCTAAGATTATATAAATTCCCCAGAATCTTTTCTATATGTCACAAATAGATCATGATCTTACAGATTACTTACAGTTGAATGTTTTTTTCAATAATATGTCTTATAATAAATAGCTCTTAACTAATTAGAGGAACAGCCAGAGATCATTTCTAGAAGTGCTGCGAATCATTGTCTTTAGAGCAGAAGTCTGGAAAGGAGTAAAGGAGGAATTTTTGATTGAAGAATGCCAGTCTTTTCTCTAACATACCTAAAACTTCTTCTGCCATCCTATATTGAAAATTAACAACTCTTCATAACAAATTTTTTGACATTGTTAGCATGTTTTGTAGAAAATTAAGCGATCTCTTCACATCATATTTCAGACTATTTTTCTCTACTTACTATAGCATAAAAGCTATTGTATTTCTCAATTAAATGTAAAAATGCAATTGTGTTATGCATATATTATATATACATACAATAGCTGACAGAATTATAGAAGCTCATATTTTCAAAGATGCCTTAGAACATTTTTCTAAATTCGTTTAATCATCAATTCTTCATTAAAATTTACACAGAACTTTTTCTACAACAAAGAGTATGTTTGTTAATTATTTGGGGCCATTGTAAGCACTAACCAACAATCAACAATTTGATTCTTGACTATTGGCTTATGATGACTTTGACCCATTGCTCATCTTAGAGAAAATATCAAGCTTATTCCAGTTCAGTACTATATGCTCTTTTCACATTGGCAAGTATCAGATTTTATTACCTGGTACAATGGCTGTCCCCCACATGGAGGTAGAATTTAATTTTAGTCATTTACTATTTAGAAAGACTCTTGTCACATACCACTGGAATGCAAATTTCTTTTTTTTCCTACAAATTTCAGAATGCCATAACAAAGTACAGCATATTTTTAAATTCCATACAGATCAGCAAGTATAAAAAGGGAAATGAGATTGGGAAGAACGAACAAATGTTTTATCCACCATGTTTCAACACAATAATTATCTTCTCACAAAAGGAGAAGTCACATACTTTTTTACTTAATAACCTGTTAGAATACTAAATTTACTTACAACCTTATGCTGACTATGCTAGAACTTTTATGGAAAATTTTGAATAAATAGCAGGAGAAAGTTCTTTCTCCAACCAGAAACTAAATTGAATCATTTACTTTATGACTGAAAGATTTAGATCTTAACAAGACAAACATGATTTATATGATTTGTATTTAAAATGTTTTCATTTCATTGTTTCATTCAGGATAGTTCTCTGTCAGAATTTATTTCTTTCTCTTTAATTGTGTCATATATCAAAGCAGTGATGATCCCTCCTGCTAAGAGTGGCAGGAAAATGGGTGTTCATCCATTGCGATATTCCATTTACAAGTTCTTTCTACTTTGATTGCTAAAAGCAAAGCAAAGCACTCAGATTAATATTTTTAAGAAAAGTATATGTTTATGAGGTTGACATAAAAAGGGACACTAAATGATAATGTCATGTGTGTAGTAAATATTAAGTAATGCATTCCTCCATTTAGCTATTCTTTTCTTGATTATTGATTGACACTCATTTGTGGGGCCTCCTTCTGGTTTCTAATATGTCTGCCTCAGAAAACAGGATCAGTCAAAAGAAAACTTGCTAAATTTAGCAATCCCTAATACAGCTTTCTTGTAAGTGTATTTTGAAATCAATCTGAATTATAGAATGCATATGTTTTATTTAGAATAATTAGTTTCTGAGGAAATATCCCAGTACTCTTGTTTCCCACTGATTAGTAGAAAAGACAGTTTATAAACTGACAATAGGTATTCGGTAAATCTAGAAAAACTTTATATAGATATACTTTATTGCATGTACATCTAGATGACATAAATAATATCTAATTACATAAATTCAATCAAGATGTGTCTGCATAAGTCATATTTTAAGTGGCTGGAGTTTGGACTCTGTGATGCAAACCAAACTCCCGTATAATATAATACCTAAAGAGCCAGATAAATATTTCAATGACATATTGCATAAATTAAGGTGAATGAAATAAGAAGTATAACCCTATTTTTTATATATAGATAAAACCATGATCTTCCTATTAGTGAAAGATTGGCTTTTATCTGCCTGATACATAAATAACTCAATTTGATTGGATACTTGAGAAAACATCATGAAAATTTCTCACTAAAAATATTCCAGAATTCTTAGTATACCTCTCTAAGTGCTACTAAGCTTGACAACATATCATATTTCTTACCACTGCATACATATCTGGCTTGGGTATATGTATGTTAATGCTTTGACATTCATGCTTTTCATTTATGGATATACTCTTCATGAAGTTCTTTGTTCCATAAAGTGGAAGCTCAAATACCACTGAGATAACTATTATAAATATATAACAGAGGATTGAAACCTCTATAAAACAGATTATCCTTGGACTTTTTACCCCAGGTTTACTAAGACATAACTGATACATAAAATTTTATAAGTTTAAGGAATGCAATAAGTTGATATGCTTATATATGGTGAACAGACATTTATAAACTTGTTTTAGAGCATTTCTGTATTTGAAAATGTGGGCAACTGTGTATACCCAGAACATGCATAATTCAGTGAAAGTAGCACAGCTGAGCCAAGGGATTTTTTTTTTTATTTATTTTAAAGTAAAATTACCAGTGGAAAACAGTCACACGGATATGCAGAACATCAAAAACCTGCCTCCTTAAAATATGTCTTTTTTGGCTTAAGCCATATTTCATAGAAAAGGGTTCCGAGGACTAGGTGGAGGTTGTCCACTTATAAAGGATATTTGCATGTTTAAAGAGAAATCTCTCTCTGTAGGTGTGTCTCTATGACAGTATTGGAAAACCTAATCTTTTTCACTCATCAATAAAGAAAGCAGAACCTAGTTTTACATGACAGTAATGCCCTTCTTTACCATGCCTTTCTGGTAATTTCCCTTGGGTGACCCCACCCCTCACCCTCACTCCTTTGTCTCTAGTTGAATATATTTAAATAGTGACTGACATAATGTGACCAAGGTATTTGATTTTACTGGTTTTCTTCCAAATATACAGTACACTCACCTGTTATTGATGTTATGGACACGAATGTAGATGAAGCACGTAGTTGGTCCAGGAAACAATTCAGTAGATGTGTGATGACAGCATCTTCTGCAAGTTTATTAGAAACAGAACAGAGAAACACAATGCCAAGTTCTCCGTGGGTAGGAAGAATACAAAATGGAGTAAACCATGGCTGGGTACAATATACTCAGAGGTCTCTTCGTGGTAGTAACTAAGCGCATGGTGCCTGTGGCTAGGGACTACAAGTCCTTTCTCAGCATGCCTGCCAGTTAGATGGGGGTTAGTAGAAGGCCTGGCTAAGGAACTGGTTACTGAAGAAATGTCTTTTCTCTAAACCCACCCCCATTATACCTAGAGCTAGTGTGGTTGGGGTATTTCTGGGTGATACTGACTTATTTAAGCATACCTAAGGCTCTGACAATTTATCTCCTCCGTATACATCGGCAATCTTTTTCCATTTTTAAGATGCTCCCCTTGTCTCTATGTTGTCCTTCATCACTTATAATTCAACTTTTTTCCTCATCAATCTGCCTGATACCTGATTATTTTCCAGTCTAGAAGAACCCTAGGGATAGGAGAGATTCCTCCATATGTCATATATACAACAAATATTGGAGTATAGATTGCAAATAGATTGATACACTATATTTATTACAAGTAATAGGTAAAACATTCTGAAAATTGAACATTTTCTAGGAAAACAAATTATAATCAGGATGGGTTAGATATAGGTATGTGATTATTGTATATTCTTTATTTTAAATATTTGAGAATGTATTAATTCCTAAATAATCGATTCACTAATAATTTCCTAACTACCAAAAAATATTTCTAGCTAGTCAATTTATTAATCCATTTATTGATGTAGCATCAATGAACTAGATTCTAAAATTTTCTAAATTATAAATTCTAAAATTTTCTAAATTCTAACTTTTTTCTGTCACATAACTTAATTTTTAATGCAATATTGAATTAAGTAACTTGAAATATAATTGACAATTGACTTTTTAATTTTCATTCAAGGCAAGTCAACTCTAGTATATTATTGATATGCCACAGCAATATTATGAATTTCACTTATCACATATCATGGGTTGAGAAGATAAGATCTTAAAGCCAGGTCATCAGTAAAACATGCACAGATTCCCAACTTTCCCATTACTTGAAAGAAAAGTGTGACGGTTCAGGTCATTTGCTGGTCAATAAGCATAAGTGATGATTTACTAAGTAAACTGTCTTTCATATTGCTGTAATTTTGCATTCTAAACATGCCAATATGAAAGTTGACTTTATCCATGGAAGCTTCTACAACTCATTCTGGAAGTAGTTATCAGCAATTTGCAGAAATAGTCTGACACTACTTGTTGCCAGGTCCTAATGTCTTGCAATATTATGGTCCCCTAGCAGAATGTGGAAGACACAGAGGAGGGGAAATGGGCTCTGTGCAGGTTCTCTGTGAGAAGAAAAGGCAAGTTTCACTCCAAAATGTTGTTTCTACAGTCCAAATTGAAAGTGTGGAGCCATTTGTGTATATATGGCACGCTTTTTGTACACAGTAACATCAATCTTAAAGTTTCTATATCTAAAATATAACACTTTGAAAAAAAATTCTATTTATAGTTATGTGTAACAAACCACAAACAAATCAACGTTTGTCTATTCTTATAAATTCTTTGATCAGGAATTTAGAAGAATAGAGTCATCTATTTCTGACACAGCAATGTGGTATTGAAGTCATTTGGAGGTGTTTTCAATCACATGTCTGAAAATGTATGTGTGCTGATCTTGTGAAGTTCAGTTTAGTTATCCACCCTGATATCCACATTGAGCAATTCCATGTGTCTTTTCTGCCTTGACTACTTTGTTCTTCACAATTGTGTCTGAGTTCAATGAATAAGTATCCTATGAAATAAAGGTAGAACTTCATGGCCTTGCTATGACAGTCTCAGAATTCAACTACATCACATTTGTCCTTTTCTAATAATCAAAACAGTCACAAAAGTCCATCAAATTTAAGGGAGGGTAGGTATTCTCTTGACTGAAAGCAAAGTTCTAAAAGAACTGAGGGGTAGGGGACATTATTTTGGCATCATTGGAAAATAATATGCCACAGAGAGAAGAATTTGCATCCTTTAATTATAATCATTATAGAAAAAAATATTTGATTGTAACAACTCCATTTTCCAATTTTAGTCAAATTTATTTTGTTTCTGTTTGGAAAACATTATTTTCGTACAGGTGACAGAAACATACTCAATTTGAACAGCAAAACTGAAAAGTCTGAAAGTGTTAAATACTGTATATACTCATTAATTGATGAACACTGAGATAAAATTAGGAGCTAAGACAACAGCATATCTTCCTTCTCTTTCATTCTCATTTTCATTCTTTTGTGCAAATATGGTGATGGGAATATATTCAACAGCTTTTGATTTTAAAGAACTTTTGAACTTCCAGAGAAACATGAGAACTTTAGAAAGAATAGATTTTGTCATCTGAGGTTGAGTATTGTGTTTGTTCTGTTTTTAGCAGTAATAGTCAGCTTTGAGATTTTTGAAGAGAACTGGGTCATCAGAAAGTTTGTTGTGGGAGGTGACTGAGATTTGTTCTACTTAATAATAAGATGGCAAATAAATATGTGTGTGATGAGATGTGTCTTTTTAAAGATAATGCAGACTGTCTCCAGTGAAGTCACCACAGAAAGGAAAGAGTGATAATATCACTAAGTTGGTGGAAAATTATAACTGGTTCTTTAGTTTGGGGATTGCGTTGTAGTTCCACGTTCTAGTCTCTCATTAAGACTGTCTTTATCTTGTTTACTTCATTTTTTAGAGTGTATGAAGGAATCCCTTTTCACAAATTTCTTTTTCAATGCAAAATTCTCTTTTCAATGCAAACACTTAATATGATTAATTAGCCATTAGAGAGTATTAGAGCTTTACAGTGATGAGATAAAGATATTTAGGAAGGGATGTGATATAACACAAGGATATTCTAGTTTATGAGATATTTTCATGAAAAGCAAATGAAACTTGGTCATCAGAGATCTCCAATCAAGCAAAGATGTTCTTTTACCTGTTTTTTTTTTTTTTTCAGTTTTTTTTTTATTACAACCAAATTATTCCAGACTGCAGTGTTATTCTTCAGTGTTATCTGATGGTTGAATGGTAATTTTATTCATATATTTTAGTTATCAAGATAAAAAATTAAGTTGAATACTCTGTTTAGTTCAAGAACTAAATCTCTATTTCTTGCTTAGAATATTCTTAACTTCCCAGATATCATTTCATTTTCTCCATGGCTATATAAATAAACTTCCAAGAAGTCTCTTGAATTTCACTCTTGAATTTTCCGTATTGAAATGCATTGTAGCTTAATAGTAGGGCTTATGTTTATATGAAGAAATTCAAAGCCAATTCCTTTCTCATTACAGTTTTCAAGCTTCATTCACATTATCATTTTGTTTAATTTCCATATTGAAGAATATATTATTATTATTTACGTAATTTTGCAAAAGAAAAGAGAGCCGAAAAATTACTTTGGATAAATTACAAAACACATTTTAATTTTATGGCATTCTTTTAGTTCTATAAATGTATAAATATTCCAATGCATTAACTCTAATTCTTTCCTTTTAATCCTTCTATCATGTATTTAACTAAATCTTTATAGGATTACTATATGATTATGAATGATTGCTTCTCTGTTTTCACTTAAATATTGTCTATTTTTTGCAATATTTGTTAATGAGAGTTTAGGTTAACCTAAATATTACAAAATTTACAACAAAATTTGTAACAAATATTACAAAAAATACACAATAAGTGAAAGCAGAGAAGCAATCATTCATAATCATATAGTAATCCTATAAAGATTTAGTTAAATACATGATAGAAGGATTAAAAGGAAATGATTTAAAAATAACTCATGTTAATTCTGAAATAAAACAACTGAAGTCTGTAGCTTAATAGTATCTAGTTTTATAGCTATTTAAGGTGCTCATTATTTGAAGATTTAACAAAACCAGATGCTGTCAAATTCTTCAGTAGTTATAGAATCCTGTGCATAACAGATAATACAGTCCTTTAACTTTAGTACAAATGTGTGCTCTAAAAAAAGATACCAATACTCAAAGTGAAGTCTAGAAACCAGTGAGTTAGTATAATGCCAAATGCACATAAGAAATATTCTGCAAATTTCCCATGAGAGGTGATTCATTATTGTGAAGACGTCGATCAGACAGATGTTACTGTGAGTTATTTCCTCTAGTTTCTTTCATTTATCCTTCACTTGCCAGTATATTTGAAAAATAGTTTTCTGGATTGATATTCCTGCCAAATGTTCATCTTTTGCTCTCAGTTCCTGGGACTTTGAACATGCATGCATCTATTTTTACAAGGAAATGATGACATAATTAATGATTGAATAGTAATGTTCTCTGAATAATTATTCAGTAAATAATCATCTAGTATTATTCAAAACTGCATGTATTTGCAAATGAAACAGTTCTGCTTTGAAATCTTGCCTGAGTCACATCAACACATTAAGAGTGAATTATGTGTTATGTGTTGTCTATATTTGTTTAAATTTTCAGATTTTATTTTATTGCATTCGAGATATTTATTGTGTTTATTATTATCTAAGTCTAAGAAATTTTATATTTTTGTAAAAAATGACTTATTTTTATAGAAGAGCATTGAATCTGTAAATTGTTTTGGGTAATATGGTGTTTTTAACATTAAATCTTGCAATCTATGAACATGGGTAACTTTTATTTATGTCTTCTTAAATTTAATCAATATTTTATAGTTATGAATACACAAGTTTTTCACATTTTTTGTTACATTTATTTCTAAGTATTTTATTAGTTTTGATGTAATTGTAAATAGGATTTTTTTGAATTTCTTTTCAGGAAAGTTCATTGTTAGTGTATGGAAACACAACTGATTTCTGTATGTTGATTATACATTGCAATTTTAGCGTATCTGCTCATTAATTCAAATAATATTTTTGTAGAGTGTAATTTTCAAGATATAGATGATGTCATCAACAAACATGTTATTTTACTTTTTTCCTCCCCAATTGAATGACATTAATTTCTTTACTTACTAATTCCTCTGGATAGAACTTCCAATATTATGTTGAAAAAAAGTGGTAAGAGTGGGTATCTGTACATTGTTTTTGAGCTTAGAGGACAAGCTTTCAGTTATTAGCAATTGGGTATGATGTTAGCTGTGGATTTTTCATATATGACACACTGATATTTTTTAATGAAAAGATGTTGATTTGTTTCAAATGCTTTTCCCACATTTACATCATGTATTTTTTACCCTATTTATTGTTGAAGTAGTATATAACATGATTTGATTTCCCTGTGTTGAGCCATCCTAGTATCCCAAGGATAAGTAATGCTTTGTCATGATATATGTTCTTTTAATGCTTTGTTGAGTTCAAATTACTAATTTAGAGCCACAAAGATTTCAAAACATCAAAGTTATCTTATGAAAGAAGAATAAAGCTAAATTCATCATATTCCAGATCCCAAATATATTACAAAGCTACAGCAAGTAAAAATGTAAGATCCTGGCATAAAAAGAATATATGAACCAATGGAACAGAATAGGAAGTATAAAAGCAAACCCATGAAATTCTGTTTAACTATTCTTTGACAATAACACCAAAAATTCTGTTTGAAAAGGATAGGCTCTTTAATAATGGTTTTGGGAAAATTAAATATCTATAAGAAAAAGAATGAAATGGAATTTCATTTTACACCAGAAACAAAAATCAACTCAAAATGGAATAAAGACAAACTGTGGATGAGAAAGCAGAGCACTCTAAAGTGAAAATGAAAGGGAAACATTTTATAATATTGATCTTCATATTGGTTACTTAGATATCAGATGTGGAGCATGAGAACAAAAGCAAAAATTGACAAGTGGAAGCATTTAAAACTAAAGCTTCTCTATATCAATGGAAACAACATAGTAAAAAAACCCTACAAGACAGGAGAAAATATTTGCAAACTATTGTATAAGGAATTAATAGTCAAAATATACAAAAATTTGATATAGCTCATCATCATAAAGCAATAATATTTATAAACCAGAGGTAAAAATATATATTATTTCACACATATATGATATATATACAACCAACACAGACTTTAGTCTAGAAAATAAAAATATTAGTTACAAGAAGGGAAGGGAAAAGGCACAGGCAAATTGGGCAAAAGGTATCAAATAGATTTTGAAGGAAGACACGAACTAGTAGTGGTAAACTTTTTGTTATGTATAAATCTTAGATTATAATTACGTACACCTTAAATCCATGTAATATTATAATGCAATGCTTTTAAATGGATTAATTTCTAAAATGGGCCAAGGATTTGAGCACACATGTCTCAAAATATGTTTAAGTGATAACCATAAGTATATAAAATATATTAAACATGACTACTCACCAGAGAAATGCAAATCAAAGGTATAATGAGATAGCTAAAATGGCTATTATATGACAAAGGACATGACTGCTGGAAAGAATTTAGAGAATTTGTACATTACTCATAGGAATGTAAAATAGCACAATTACTATGGAAAATAGTATGGAAATTCTGAAAAAAAATTAGAACTACTGAATGAATCAGCAACCCCATATTTGTCTATATATTCAAAACAATTAAATTAGAATCTCTAAAAGTTATCTTCACAACCATATTCATTTCAAAATTATTCCCAATGTTCATGAAAAGATAATAACCTAAATGTCTATCAATAGACAAACGGATAAAGTAAATGGGGTATATACATATGGTGGGATATCCTTTAAAACAGAATTAAATCCTGCTATATGTGACAACATGAATGAATCAGCAGGACATTATGCTAAGTGGAATAATCCTGTAAAAGATGGAGAAATTCTGAAGTGTTTTTATATGATTCATCTAGAACAGTCAATGTCAAAGAAATAGACAGTAGAATAACACAAAAGGTGTGGGAAGGTGAAAGTTTGGATTCAAGGGATATCCGGTTTTAGTTACGCAAAATAAATAAGCTCCATGTCTGCCACAAACATTGTGCCTGATAGTTAACAATACTGTCTTGCATACTCAAAAATGTGTCAAAGTTATCCATTTCTGGTCCAGTGCTAAGATAGAAGTTTATCTATTGAAATTTGAGTATTTGCTGACTATGGTTTTAGCAGACATTGTAGTCTCTGTTATCACTAAATGTAAGTATTCATCCTTAATTCCACATTTATTAAAATATAAATCTTATTTAAATACCAATTAAGCAATTAAGGTGTAGTGTGGAAAGGAAGATCATGATGGAAATAGGCTAATCTTGAAATAGTTTGATATAGAATAAAAATCAAACTGAGAATCAGGACATCTGTTTTGTGGGGGTAGCTGAAACTAATCTGGACAAGAAGCAGTCCCAGTTTTCAATTATAGTTGAAACTCTTGATGCACCTTTTCTCCAATAACCCTTTCTATGGCATGATTTAAATTTTGAGAAAATTATCTTTTTAGATAATTCATAATTCACTTTATAGTTTTTCACAAAAGTGATTTTTAAAGACACTATCTTGAATTGAGTTTGCTCATCTTCATATTGATCACATGGGTAAATCTCCATCATTTGCAACATGTTTAGAAACATTAGCTCTTTCTCTTCAACAAGATCTCCATTGAAAGAGAATAAATCTTGGAGCATGAAAATCTTGTTTGAACCACAGCTCTGCTGCATGTCTGTCACTAAAGTATGTTGAATAATTAGATTTCTTCTTTGACTTCCAACTCCAAAATAGTGAAGAGATAAGTTGTAGAGATAGTAGAAAGAGTATCATTACTCTTGAAATGAATATCAAATACCTGGCATATTAATATTTGTGATGTTATGAATAATTACCAAAATTAATCATTTCAGATGAATATATAGAAGTATCTAAAAAGCTCAACACAAAAAACCTAAATAATTTAATTTGGACATATAAATTCTATATTAGAAGTCCTAATAATAATTATGTATATATTTTTAGAAGTATCTGTGCCAGGCAATTTTGGCCATATTAGCTTAATGGATAATTATTATATGGGTAGCTCTTTGGAATAAAATCAATAAAAATAACAAATCACCATATACAGCTCACCTCCTCAGAGCATGTACTCTCTGTCAGTAACTGTCTGTATTTATTCACTGTCTAGTTCCTTCAGGGAGTTTCTTTTTATATTATGCTCAGAATTTATAGCTGTTATCTACAATAAGGTCGGTCTGATAAAACCTTGCTCAGGTCTCACTGGAGACCGAAGTTTCACAAAAGTATTCTTAAAATGTAAATTTGATCATTCTTAAAAGTCACCAAGAGTTTCATATTGTTCTCAGAATAAAGCTGCAACTATTCAATTTGCCTGGTTCTTAATGATTCTAATACAGCAAGACTTCCGCTCCCCCTTAGTAGTCTCAACATGATTCATTTCTGTTGTCCTTTTCTTTCCCTTTAATCTTCTTTTGTCTTTTTCTCTAAGGATTTCACTCACATAGTTCAATTTATAAACATTTCTTCCCTTCCTTCTCCATATAACTGCTCTGCTGAAATGAGTTTCCTTTAGAAAAGTCAGTACTGTTTTCCCATTAAAGATTAGAATACACTCGCAATTTCTCATATCACTTTAAAATTGTTCTTCAGACTTGAATAGTTAGTTAGGTAATGGTTATACTTATATATTTAGTTATATGTTCGATCACTGCAAGAAACATATGCATTCTTTATGGTTGTTCTCAGATAGAAAAGAATAATAGATTTTTTTGTAGCCATTGATGCAACATTATTGTAAGCTTACTTGGTTTGAATTTATTTTATATTTTATTTCAACATTATTTTTACTGAATGAACACATTTAAAGAACTTTGTATAAAATGGCTAATTATTTCCAGGACAGTAGTCCCTCCCATTTATAGTTTTGCTTTTGTGATTTCAGTTAATTATGGTAGACTGGAGTTCAAAAACAGTAAAATAAGATATTAAGAGAGAAATAGAAAGTGCATATTCACATTACTTTTATTTAAATATATTACTATAATTGCTATATTTTAATATTATTAATATTTTCTTATATCTACTTTACAAACTGAACTTTATCATAGGAATGTACGTATTAAAGGAAAAGACTAGTATATATATATGTATGCATATACATACATATATGTGTGTACATATACATAGATAGTTTGGTAGTTCAGTAGTATCAGGCATCCACTCGTGGTCTTGGAATATATCCCCTATGGAAAAGAGAGAAAGACTGCAGCTTCCCTCAGAAAGAGAATAAAATAAAATTAGGAATTTTGTGTGTATTTCATATTTATACATTCCCTTTTAATCATCCAGTTTTGTTGAAATAGGGTAAAATAAAAAAAAAAAATTACTCTTATGACCAAGTTAGTTTAACTTTCTCAGTAAATAAAAATTCTTTGCTGAATATTGCATTTTTAATATATTAAAAAAGTTGAAGAAATTAATTAACCTCACTTAAAGGTGGATAAGATTTAGCTAAAGAAAAAGAAACATCACTGTGTAAATAGCACACTACATTTTTAGACACTTACAAAATGCCCTGATGAAGTGTATATATTCAGATATGATAATAATTAATTTGATATATATTTCCTAAAAGTAAAATAGATAAATCTTAGCAGCACCTTCTTGTATATCAACCTGTGGGATAAACAAAATATAGACCTTGAATTCTCCATTCTGTTTTTGATAGAGTCCTTCTCCCAGATGTTTGCATAATATAAAAGTGAAGTGAAATGCAAGGTTTCTCAGTTCCCCTAACACAGTGTGTTCCAATCTCATGTCGAAATTACCCATCCAATCTAATATGTCCTTACTTCTTCCTTCACAGAGGGTATTCTACTTGAGGATGGAATTTTGGGTTCACATTAACAAAATCTAACATTTCATTGCTATAATATCTAAAATTGCCTGTATAGGTAAAGTGATATTAAATAAATGAGAGCAACAATGAAAGGTTTGGGGGGCTTAAAATACATTCCAGACAACTACAGAAACATTAGATTTAAGTCTATCGAGTGTATAGAAAGAAAACAAAAATCTGAGGACAATTTGACAGATGCCCCAGAAAAGGCTGAACTAACACAATTGCTCTAACGTTTGAACTGATAGCAAATCTAATACTATATGAACTCTACATGTTTCAACACCCCATTCTGTGATTATTTATTTTCTTAATGCCACTCCAAGACCTTGCTACCAAACCAAGAACAATCATCATGAGTCTACCTGCCTTAGAAATAGATGATTACTACAAACAAAAAAAAGGGAAATATAAATTACATCTATATAACTAAGTAGTAATAGGAAGAAAACAGGTGGAATGAAGATAGACAGGCACCAGGCAGGAAAAGAGAGGAGGAAGAAGCATTTTATTTATTTAATTGCTCCCCCCACCACAGACCATGAACCCGGGGACTTTGCCTTTATTTAGACTACATCGTAGATGTGGAATTAAAACCTGAGCCATCACGACTTGTTTATACAAATTATGTCTTAAGTAATATGATATTATCCATGATAATGATGGAAATTATGTACAAGGACATGGAGGTCAGCATAGTAAAGTTTTCCACTTGCTTTCCAGACGTACAACTACAGAGTAGAAAAGTCTACATTGAAGCTGAAGACAGATATTGAAAGTGATTGGAGGGGTTTTTGGGAAAAGCAACACTGACAGCAGACAGGGAAATTTATTTCAAACACTTTGAATTGTTACATAAAAAAGAATAATACTAAATTAAAACTCTTGAGGAACTGAAAACTTAGTCCAATGCCTCTAGGTAGGGGTGACAAACTGTAATCACACAAGAGATGCGTGGTATCGGTATCTGTTGAAGAAAGAGAAAACAGAAAGATAAATATCCTGACTATTTTGGGTGTTACCACTTAGAAGAAACACAGGTATATGCATATAGCCAAGTTCATGAACTATTTATGTAAAATATATGTGACTTTTTGCATATCAGTGATATCTCAATGAAAGTGTAAAAAATAAACTGTCAATTTGGTGTATTAAAAAAATCTTGGAAGATCAAAGAGACTAGAATTCATGAAATAAATGTGCCAGAATTACACAGTCATCAGCAAAGGGTGTTCAGGATACTTCTGATCAGCTCATGAGTAAATGACCAAAGACATTTAAATAACTTTCTGAGAGGCACCCTGGTGGCATACAGGGTTGGTCCTCCACCTTCAGCTAGAACAATCCATATTCATCCTGAGGATCAAGGTTTGCATTCCGGGGCCGGGAGGACCAATAATAATGAACAAAACTGAGTAAAATAAATAAAACACTTCTCCATCTTCTCTCTTCCTGCACTCTCTGCTCACCTTCATTCTTTCCTTAATTTCTTTAAAAAAAAAAAAAAAGTCTGAGAAAACTAGAGATAATTGTAGAGTAGAACTGAAATATTGCTTAGAATAATATCTATTCCCACCAATTTTCTCGGAAAGCTTCAAAATTCATGTGTGATTCAGTATTCATAGAGGTCTTGATTTAGAGTAAATATTAAATCTTAGGTTTTATATAACATATTCAAAATATTTATGTACCTAGTAAGAGTTTTAAAATGAAGTCGAAACACAAGAGCCAAGATTAAAAAAACTGAAAGGGAAAGTAGACAATTTAACTCATATCCAGAGCTTTCATTTACTTCTCTCGTCACTTTATAGATAGATACTGTGTTCAATCAGCAAGGTTATAATAAATATGAGCAGCAACATTAGTACCATAAGCAAATTGACTTTTATAGAACCCTCCACCCAATGCTCCAGGACTGAACACATTCTTTAAAGGATTCATTAACCATTAATCAAGATAGACCATGTTCAGAACCACAAAGCATGTCTCAAACATTTAGTAGATCTTATATAATACAAAATATGGTCCCCAAACTAATAGGTTTTACTTAGAAATCAAGAGCATTAACATAGCTCATATACACGTCACTTATGAATAGTGAAAAGCACACTCAACTAACCAATGTGCAAAAAATAAATCAAAAGAGATGAAAGATTTTTGAACTGAATGAAAATAAAAACACATGTCAAAATTTCTTGACTAGCACTAAAAGAGTGCTTTGGGGTATGTATAATGCTAGAAACCTGTATTAGAAGGGAAGCTTCCGTACAATTATAAGAAAATCAATAAAGACATAAAATATTTGAAATACCCTATAAGTCAAGGTGACCTAAAAGACATTTGAAAACACAGCACCCCAAAGGAGTGCTTAAATTTTGTGAAAAATCAATACAGAACTGGAGGAGAAGCTTGTAAAGCAGTATTTAGGGGTAGATAAATAGCTCTGAATGCCTCTCATAAATAAATGACGTTCTCAAATTAATGATACCAGCCTCTACTTTAAGAAATTAGAAAAAGAAAGGCAAATTAAGTCCAAATAAAGCAGAAAAAAAAAAAAACAAACAAACCAGGAGCGATAAAAGCAGAAATTTATGAAATAAGTATGATAAGAATGATAGAGAAAAATCAAAGAAATAAAAAACTTTAAAATATCCATACTATTGATCAACCACTAGTTAGAATTATCAGTGATTCTGGAGTAAATATATAAATTGTCCATGCAATGAGAGAATGAAAGGAACCTCAATTTTGATTCAGGATAATCCTGATGCCAACTTGAAATTTCTATTCTGAAGATTCTATGGGATTAAGCAAATTGCCTGTTATAGTCACATATTTAAAAATATTTTTTAAATGTCATTTTAAGTAGGACATTTACAGACAGGAAAACCATGGAAAATTAGAGAATACCAAACGAGTATTTTAAAACATCAAAAACTCTCTTGTTGGTTTTGTTTTACTATTTGTTCTTTCTTAACCATTTAAGAGTGAATTTTCAATCTACTGTGAACTTAACACTTTGGCAACCTAGTGATTTTATTTTCTGTTTAGAAATAACTATTTTTCAAACAAACGAAAAAGAAATACATTGCCATATTGGAATTTTATCCTCATAACTACCTACTTAGTCATATTTAATTTACTACATTTTGCCACTGGATGAATAGAACAGGTCATAAGACAGAGAAAGGAGTGTTTTTGTTTTAAACAGATGGTTTTGTGTCCTCCCTGATTCAAGAGGAACCATGGCAACAAGCAAAGATGGGGTGTTGCTTAGTAACTGGAAACATTAATGAAGATATTTCCAAACTCTAAGAAAAAAATAGTGCTTTGGAAGAACTTCAGAATTTGGCATAAAAATATATCAAAGTTCATTTATGAAATGTGCAAAGTACATAATCACGAATCTAGAAGGCAGAATGTTTTTTAAGGGAAAATATCAAATGAGTAGCTTACTGGACATTTTTTAAAAAATAATAATTTTGCATTGAAAATTGTATTCATGACAAATTATAACAAAAATCAAAAGCACAAATGGTTGTTTTTAGATACAATAATAAGAAAATCTAGGTTAATTAAAAATCTGTTTCTGTCATATGCTGCAATACAACCCATTTAGGTATGATGAAGAATTTATCTAGTTGAATTGTGCTCTGATATTTTTGTGAATATTTATGAAATATGTACTCACTCAGTACTCTTCAAGGATTCTCTTCCAAGCAATGCAATGACAAAATATCAATATTTTTGTTAACTAAAATATCCTTTCCCCTTTAATATATCTTTCTTTTCAACATTTCTGTTTCCTATCCCCTTGCAACAACAATATCTGCCATCTTATCTTCTCATATATTTGACTATTTTAAATTTTGTTTCTTATTAGAATCATAAGTGTATGCATATATTCAAGAAGTTAAGTATGTGCAACTTTCTGTGTATCAACACATCAATAAAAATGTAAAAAAAGGCTTTATTATGCCTTAATGTTAATTTTTAAAAAATGATTCATTTAAGTTTTATTTGCTAATATTTGTGAAAATAGAAAAAAATTATCTCTGAGATAGTGTAACTATTTCAACATTTGTCTTTATATAGTCCTGTATCTATATAAATAGTTTAATGGTCTAAGCAAAGGTAAATGAACATACATTTCAGGTGTGACACAAGAATATGTTTATATATCTTTTATAATTTAACTTGTCTTTCCCAGCATCTATCAATATTTTGGTACTGTTTGGATAATGATTAAAAGTTTTTTGTCTTCCTCATCTGTCAAAATTAATTTTCTAATGATTTATAGGTTCCTATAAAGCACCATCATTCTGTGTTCACTATAGGAAGCATAAAACTTATTGTAAAGGCAAAAATACTTCTGTTTATTGACTCTTCTAGTGAAACACTCAATACTTCTCTACTCTGGTCATTAAAATTGTGGGTGTTTTTCACATATCCTAAGTCATTCTGCAACACCAGCTGAGCAATTCTGCAATTTAACTCCATTCTGACACTGTTTTCCTAGAAAAGGTATAATATCCTGCAGGTTAAGAGCTCAGTCCACAAGACTGGCCCCACTTCAGATGTCAAAAAGAAATCTAGGATTCTAACTGTGCTACCAATCAGAGTCTATAAAGAAGAAGTTCCCCAAACCCCCTCATATGGTATAGTGACTCATAGAATTCAGAAAAATACTTTATTTATGGATTATAAATTATGTAAGTTGTAACTCCAGACCAAACACACAGAAAAAATGTATAGGAAATGGTATGCAGGAAGGGGTGCTGAGCTTCCATACCCTTCCTGGCTGAACTACTCTTTCAGTACCTAATGGAGGCTTCATTAAGTAGACATGATGGGTTAAATCATCGACTGTCAATTCAATATTCAGCCTCTCTCTTCTTCCTGGAGGTGGGGTGTGTGAGACGGAAAGATCCAACAGTCTAACCATGTGATTGATGTCCCTGGCAATAAGTCCTCATCCTTAGTACTTTTCAGAAATTTCTTCATTAATGTAAACTCAGGTGTGCTTGAAAGAAGCTTGTTAGGATTAACGAAAGACAACTCTAACACTCTTCTCATTTAGGAAAAGTCAAGAGTTTTAGAGATTTTAAGCAAGGAATGGGAGAAAAGGCAGAGAGAAATTTCTTATGATAAGTCATAATGTTACACCTATATTGCTAATCCTCACAAAATGTCTGCAAGTTGTTAATGTTTCTAATTTAAAATGAGGTGATGAGACTAAAAAAGGTTAAAGAACATTGACAACAGTATAACATATTGCTCATAAACATTGCCTCGAAGCCTGAATTGCATGAAGTCAAATGTCACCTCTGTGAAGTCTGTGTAAATTATTAAAACTCTCTGCTTCTCAGTTTCTTCATTTTTAAACATAACTGAGTATTTATGATTACTAAATGAATTCAGCAAGGAGACCATTAGATTAAGGAGGGCCTGGTTTTGGGAGGAGGTGTGATACATAGACAAAACAAAAATCTAAATATTTAAATGTCTCGAGCACAGAATTTAAAATTAAAGACAACCAATCACAGAGGCAATTTAAGCTATAGTTGAGGAAGTCATTTCTCTACTTTGTTTTCATGTCTTTTCTATAAAAGTCTTTTCTTTTAACACTACCTGAGGCTGTTAGGACCTAATATGCATAAAGCACCAGTAAATAGATGAAGTGGTTGAATAAATATACATGTAGTTGATTTGGCCTATGTATTGCTATGTTCCTTTTCTTAGTGTTGGTATAATTTGTTTGCATCATTATTATTATGAAAGCTATCCATGTAATAAGGGGCTCTTCTGGGAGTTAGATACAGTTATGATTAGCAATAAAGTCTATTGTTTTAATAAAAGTAATTCAATATATTTTATATTATCTTAACAAAGGAATAGGATATTTGTAATCAAAATAACTTTAAAGATTCATCGAATTAAATTTTTCTTTAAAAATTCTTTTGTGTGATGTTCTAGACATTATACTATGTATTTTAACCATAATTTTAACCACATTATCCATATATATGTGTGTATATATATATACATATATATATATTTATGCTGGAAAATATCCATTCTCCATAAATTGTCCAGTTTCTATATCCAAGAAAGTATCAGAAAACTGTCAGTTTTCTATTGGAGAGTAACTAGTTACCAGAAACTTAAAAATTTAAGCAATATCCATATGCTTTCTACAGCAAGGCCAGTGTCTATTGAGTCTCCTCTTAGACTCTCACAGTTTTTAAACAGAGTACTGGCAACACCAATCACTGTCTAGAGGCTCTAGAGAAGAATCTGGTAACAAGCTCATTTCTAGGTTGTTAGTGAATCCAAATTTTTGTGACAGTAAGTCTGAGGTACTGTGTGTGTGTGTGTGTGTGTGTGTGTGTGTGGCAGCTGTTGGCTGAAAGTCATTTTTCACTCCTAGATGCTGCCAGTATTCCTTCTTACATAACTTCCTTAACTTCAAAATAAGCAATGAAGTCAGCATCCTTCTCACACCTACCATCTCTCTAACTTCCTTACTGCCACCAGTGAGAGAAAACTCTGTTTTTAAAAGACATATGATTAAGTAAGATGCACCCAAGATACTACGTTTATTTTAAGGTTAATAGATTAACAATCTGCATTACTTATGCCAAATCCCATTTGTCATGTAATGTTACATAATCATGGAATTAACATTTAGTCATATTTACAAATTCCACTCATATTTTTAGGGGAGAAGGTTTATGAGGAAAGAGAAAGTTCATTGGAGGCTATTCTTAGAGATCTGCTAAACTCAACACTCAAGTTATGACACCAGAATATCCTTTTAAACACATTTCGTTAATACAGAACAGTATCTAAGGCAGTTCTGATATCTGTCTAAATAAATTTTAAGATAAACTAGCATTAGAAGCATCATTTTAACTGGATATACAACTAGATTTAAGAAAAATTATCCCTACCTTCACAGGCAAATTTTGTCTTAAATTCCTCTCCTATGCTTTGAGAATATTATTAAGATATCTAAATTAATTGTCTTCTTGGCTCCAGATTTAAGGTCCAGATGTTTCATGAAAACTGCAAGATGAGTCTTCTTTTTTCTGAGTTTTACATTTATTCTATTATAAAAATCAATATATAATTATATACTGTGTTGAACATAACTGATGAACCCACTTTATTATTTCTTTTAATTTTGTCTGTTCAATAAAATATTAGTATTATTATGGGAAAATTAATTTGTCATCATCTCTCTGTTCTTTCAAGTAATTATCAAATATTTTATTATTTTTCAAACAATGATCAGAATCGATATCCGATAAAACAATGAAACATAAACCCTAAAATTAGTAAGCTAGATTATAATGTGTGGAAATTTGGTCATTATTCTCTTAGATTTTATACAAATTGTATAAATGGAGGGCTGTTCTCATTTAAGTATGTATCACCAGTATATAGAAAAGTGTTTTTAATACCTTAGTCATTAAATGAACGTTTCAAACAAAAATTGTATAAAGAGGGGAAATTAGATTTATTTTATAAATTAATAAATATTTCAGAAAAACTAATGCAGATACATTAATAGGCATGCTAGTTTAAACATTATCTTCAAAACATTTTGCATACTAAAATATGAAAGCTAATTAATATAACTCTGCTAATATATTTAACTCAGTTTGACAACCTTTATTATATATTTTGTTGGATATATTTTAGTTAAAAAGTAAATTTTTAAGCTGCATTGTCTATAAAATGTTGCTCATGTTATGTTTATGTATCTTGGAATAATAAGAGCTAATTATATCAAGTATACTAAAGATTAATATATAGATGTTTCATATTTATTTTATTTTAATTTTTAACCCTACATTTATATTATTTTTAAGTCTTTTCTCAGTAGAATTACATTATGAATGAGACATCTTAAACAACTATGTCAGAAACTCTGCCATTGAGAACTAGCATACATAGTTCTTGTGTCTTCTTTTTTGATTCTAGGGCACATAAATTTGAGAATCAGTGACTAATTAGTTCCATCATGATACTTAAATATCCTTTAAAATACAACAGAAAATGCTAAATCAAAAAATTAAGAAGTCTAAACTCCCTTAAATAAATGCAAAAAAAACCAAAAAAAACAAATACATTTTGTTCTTATTAATCATTTATTTACTATACAAATAGGATCTCCCTAAGTGGCACTATGTGATATGATAATTGCAGAGAATAAGAACAACAAATAAGACAGAATATATTCTAAAACTTAAAATCTGCTAATGATACTTAGTAATTCATATCAATCACTTATTTCTGAAAACATTTATTATCTTGTTTTAATTCATTTTTGGAATTTGGTAGCTGCACTTACTTCTCTTACAAAGATAAATGCTCTCAGAGAGAGATTCAGATTTCTTAAGGAAAACTGAGTTTAAATATTCTTACTCAAATTTGAATCAGCTTTTGTTGATTCCTGGGAGGGTAGAAACACAGTATGGAACAGATGTAGGGAAATATTTCCCCATATCCAAAAAACACATGAACTAGATCAAAAATAAATATACATCAGAGGAAGTTCTACTTGTAGGTATAAACAAACATAAAATGTAAAAAGAGATAAACAGAAAAATATTTACAGAGACACCTGTAAAAATCATGTTTAAAATCCTTAGAGAAGTAAAAGGTGAAACCAGTCATAATGAAAGAATATAACTGTAAAAACATAAAAGCTTATTTTAATATAGGAAAAAATAAAAATCTGAAAAGCTAAAAAACAACACAGCAATAAATCATTAAGATAAAGATTAGAAAGGACACAGTAAGCAAAACTCATAAGTTAAATATAATCATAGTAGCTTGCAAGTGAACAAAAAGAAGGGGAATATGAAAAAAAATGTTTAAAGTCATAGTGTCAACCCTGTTTTTAATACCTTTAGAATTTGAAAAGAAAGGATAGTAAGTATGGAAGACAGGTAACCTGTAAAGAAAGTGAGGCCTAAATTTTACATAAAAAATGATGTCTTCAACATTAAAGTATCTATAATATATTACTTCAAAAAACAATAGCTATGATACCACCAATACCTAGAAACAAATTCTGACAACAAAAACAGGTAAGCATTATAATAAAACTTCACTATATTAACAAAAAAATGAAAATTCTATGAGCTTTATGGAGAGAGTAAACAACAAATGAAAATGGGTTTTGTTTGTTGCTTAACAAATGTTAATCTAATAATGTCAGTCTCTGTTCTAGATTCATGGGAAATATAAATCCTAACAATGATGACTGACCCTTACCAGTGTTTTATTCTAGACGAAGGAAATGGAGACAAACCATTGGAATAGTAAGTATACTATGGTATTGAAGAAAGTTTAATTCTCTGGGGCCAGGGACTAGATAAGGTTTGGATAGTAAGGGTCAAAGGCAAGGAAGAATTTAGGGTACACTTTTTTGAGAAAATGTCATCAGCAAAATCATGAATGGAATGAGGAAAAGGTCTGCACAGATGCCTAAGTGAAGTGTATACCAAGCGGAGAGAATAGGTAGAATAAAGCCTCAAAATAATTGAAGAACAAAAGTCAGGAGCAAGTATGAGAGGAAAATAGCAGCGAATATAACTAAATTGATGCATGGAAGTGTTTAAAGAATAGAAAAGAGAAATTGGAGACAAGATATATAGTTTATTCATTTGGGAAATTTTGTTTTCAGAGAGGAAAGCAAAATCTACAGTTGAACGATAGGAAAACCCTCTTCCTCTTTCTCTCTCTCTCTCTTTTTAAAAATTTCATTGAAAGGGAACTGCATCATTACATTACATTGCATACATTCAAGGTGTACATAATCATAAATCAACATTTGTATACAACATTAAATTAACCAGAAACAGTACAATTCTATTCTACACTACTCTTTTAATTTGGAAGAAATAATACTATTTTATAGCAATAAAATGATTGAATAGAAAAAAATAAGCATACTTTGGAGTGAAAGAAAATTATTGGAGTTTTATTCTTGAGTAGGCAAACAAAGGAAAAAACTGATACATGAGCTGCAACATTAGCATTAAAGAGAATCATGAATAGTTCATAGGCAGTAAAACAGATTTACATGAGTTAGGACTTGGGATATATACCGATATTGCAAAGGAATTCAAAGTACTTCTGTCAAGTGCTTTCATTTCCTAAATACAATACGAAGTTAGTCTGTTTAGAGGAAGGGCAAGAAGATGATTAAACCTATGATTTTGCTATTTCAACTTCTTCATAAATCAAAATAAGAAGTTCAACCAAATTAAAAATAATGTTACACATATGTTTTGACCAGACTGACATTGATTCATGTTTCTTTAAGGTACATCATCAGTTTTCTCACCTCAACTTTTGGACTATTCAAATATTGCACAGCATATACTTGTGATTAAAGTGAGGATAAAAATTGACAGCTATTTATCCCACATAATTTTAAAGTATAATATTGATGCACTTTTTCCCATAGTAGTTTCTTACAAGGGTAAAATTACTAGCCAGAAATTTAAGTGGAGAAACGATGACATCAAGAGTAAGATATCCCAGGGAGAGAATTAATGTCAAAATAATTACATGGTTCACAGTCAAGGCTCTATGGTTATTAGCAACTCTAAAGAAGCTAATTAAGTAACTCAAAAATTGTGTTTAAGCCAGTTAAGTCAGAATGTTTCTATGGCTTTTGAACAAATAGGTAACACCTAAGAACTGGGAATGTACTCATTAATCAAAAGAACTGAAAATTGTATCACACTGATTAAAACCACATGTAGTAAAAATGCCTATTTAGTCTTCTTTTAAAATGAGATCTTAGAAAAAGCTGAACTGCTACTAACATTAATTCACTCCTACAATCAGATAAGTTTTCCCTTTATTATTCTCTCACAACTATTTTTGATAATTCCCTAATTTTCGTCAACATTTCAGTCCCTCCTTTTTATCAATATCCATTATTAGATTTTAAATTAGAAAAAAAGATCACACTTATTTAAAATATAGATCCAACTTTTTGTATGAAGACTGCAAATAAGAAAAACAAATGCTTCCGTGGTCTACCACATTTAACAAGGGAGCTAACATGCAGTGATTATTCACCACTGAAGTAAAGATGATTCTAATTATGTGCAAATGAATTTGTCCTTAAGAATTACAAAGATTTTACTCAGGAAGGAAAACTATAACAACAGAAATGTCTGCCTGTCTAACCATGTCAAAAATAATATACTTGGGGAAAAAGAAGAAAAAATTGAAAAAAATAGAGACCACTGACATCATAAATAGCACGTCAATGTCCCATTTTAAAAATCACTGTTCATTTGCAGACCACTAATATAGATCTTTTACCAGGTTGCCCTAATGAGTGTTATTTTTTATGAATGCACCATAACAAAATATTTCGGAATATTGCTCAGATTCTCATGAAATAAATGAAACTTAATAAATTAACTTACCCAACATTTTCAAAATTCACATCCAAGTATGTTAGTTCAATCCATGCCCAATTAAAGCAGAAAAGAGTCTGACAAAGACATAATTGTTTTCAAGAATATTTCATTCTGTTTAAAGAAGTCAAGTTTTAGCATTGTTTATATTCAAACACTGAGTAAAATTTTGGAGGTTTTTTATTTGTTGAACATTATAAACATTAAATATTAGAAGTTTTATATAGTGTATGTATCTTGAAAAGATGATGTGGACACACCCCAGTAACTGGCATTAAGTGTGATTCCAACATAGTCTACATTAAGTCAGGGACTGGGGAGATCAACAATTATAAACAACCAAATAAATATTATTAAAAAATGTTCCTTCCTTCTCTCTCTTTCTTTAAAAAGAAGAAAGAAAACTTTATTGTGTAGTGTAGATTCCTTGAGACCATGTAGCACTTAGGAAAGCATATTTGTGAAAAGAAGACATAGGTATTTTTATAATATTTTCATCCTGATGCACTCTGACCATTAGGTCAGTCACTTCTGAAGGAGCAAGTCACGTACCCCTGAGTTTGAGTCCCAGTCTAGTGGAAATAACCAAAATGAACAACTAAATAAAATAAAGATGCTTCTTCCTCTTCTCTCTTCTTGCCTGCCTACCCACCTTCATTCCTGCCTACACTTTCCTTTAAATAAAAAAAAAATACATATATTTAATACTTGAAGTAATGTTTTATTGTCAATCTCATTTAGATATAAATGTGTATAAACATGCTTAAATATATACAAGCTAATATCTCCTAAAATGTATTCTAATTTTATAGTCCTATTCCATATTTGTGCATCTTCATTTTCCATAGAGTTCAGTGACAAGTGTTTTTATTTATATTTAAAAATGCTATCACAAAAATGTTGTGGACAATAATTCAACTTCCATTTTAATTCACCCTAAATCACTGAAAACACACTAGCCTCTAGGAGATAGAAAATTGAAGATGATGAGTCTTCTAATCTGATCCATCTTTCTATAATCCTGGATATTAAAATTAGTAGATGTGTGACTTTAAAAAAGTTACTTAAATTTTCCTAGCATCTATGTGTCATCTGTAATGTAGGGGTAATGCCTATCTTACTAAGAATTGGAGATAATATTTACATAAACTAGCAATATACTCAACAGAGAAAGGAATTTAAAACAAAGCAAAACGGAAGAGAAAATAGAATTATTCAGATATTCCTTAAATGATTTTATACTTGGGCAACATACTAGAAGGTTCTGACAATCGTTAAAAATGTAAAAACAGCCATGGCAGTCCCCGAGATTAATCAGATAAGAATATTTGTGAGAGGGCCACTGGTATCTGTTTAAAACTCTGTCATGGTTTTTCAGATGTTAACTGTGGCTCCGGTTGAACGTAGTCCACGAAACTGTGTTCTGGACTCAGGGTGGGGGCAGGTGGTGTTGATGGGAAAAACAAGTGAACAAAGAAATAAAATACATCTTTCTCTGCTACCTACTTTCTTTCATTCCTGCTTCCTTCTTCCCTCTAAAACAAACAAACAAACAAAAAAACCCCAAAACCAAAAAACCTACAAAGATTATATAGTCCTACCATATTTGAGAATCACTGATTTAAATACAAGGCAAATTAACATTGTTGCTACATCGCTCTACTCTAAAATATCCCTTGATTATGACTTATTATTACTAACAAATTTAGTATTAACCACCCTTAATGAGGTCAACAACCAAAATAGCAACAACAAAAATCTTTAGAGTTAGCAAACAGAAAAAGAGATTTGAAAGCATGATAGGAAAAAATTATAGAATCAAAAATGAGAGAAAGTAGATTAATCCTATGCTTTTAATTGAAAGGACAATAGTCAAAAGCAGTGTATTTTGAAGAAAAAATGAGGCATGAAAGCTTTAGCACATTCCTTTCGTATATTTATATAATTCTGATCAAAATAGAAAGGCAAGTTCTAAGGTTAAATTTCCAAAATTATATCTATTGATGCAAAAAACATGCAATTACATATGCAAAATGGGTAATTTTGCAAGTAATCTGTAATTTGCTATTGTTTAATTTGAAGGTTAGCTAAATTGCTTCCTTTGCCTGTAGAGTTTTAGTTCGCTATATATGTATATTTTTACCACTTGAGACATTCTAAAGTTATTCACCTGCATTTGCCTTGGAGATTTAAAAACTGATCTTAATTCAATATATGTGTTTTCCAGAGAAAATTACCATATAGTTATGACAGTTTTTATAGCTTTCATAGAATGAAAATAGACTCGATTACTAATTTTTCATGTGTCATTTTGTTAAATAAATGTATTGTTAAAGATACAAGGGAATTGTATTAACTCCTTCTAATGCAAAATAAGAGTGAAACAAAAAAAATAAAAACAAAAACAAGAGAGAGAATAATATATATTTGCCCTTTGAAATATTCAAGAAAAGAACACACCCACAAACTCACATACCTATATGAAAGCATATAATATAGGAAGCCTTAGCTTATTTAGCAATTTGAAAGTATGATCTTATTACCTATTTATTTAGTTTAAAATACAATAGAAATATATATTAGTAAATGAAATATTTATGTATAAGATTTTCTTTGGAGTTGAGTTATACTGCCACATATTTTGTATGTATTTTATTCTAATACCTAACCCTGCAGCACATTTTTCTTATAACTTCTAACATCCTAATGATATGAAAGAAGTAAAGCTTATTTAAGGGATGACCTTCCAGTTCACTGGAGCAGCCATTTATTAAATAGTACCTGTGGGCTAAAAATCAAACACTTCTTCAAATGTTTCACTTGAAGGCAAGAATTAGATTCTCCATACAAAAACTATAGCCCATTAAATATCTCCAGTTTGTATTTTAAAAATATACACAATGACACAGAATCATGTCCCCTATGGAATGTCTGTATCTTACTAGCTGGAATCTGTGAGTATATTTCTTTTTGCTACAAAAGACTCTATAAATGTGACAATGATAATGATTTTGAGATAGGGAGATTGTCCTGGATCATCAGATTGGTCCTGTGTAACTGCAGATGTTTTAAAATTGGAAAAGAACGACAAAAGAAGAATAAATGCTAGAATGATAGAATGTGAGAAAGGCAAATGAACAATGCTGACCATGGAGATGGAGGACACAAGTTAAGGAATGTGCTGGGAGTTGTAGCACACTAGTAAATGATTTCGTCCCTGGAGTTTTTAGAGGTACATAGCTCTACCAATACTGCAAGTTAAATTTGTGTTGTTTCCAATCACTAACAAGGGATAATGTGTTTCAATAGTATAGTATGTGTGTATAGAGTATGGGTGTACATATATGATTGTATATATGCATATATGTACACATGTTTATAAATTGTTCTCAATAAACACTATTAAATATTGAGAATACTATTTTGATCTATCAATTTATGGTGAAACTTCCTCACTTGAAATTAACATAGAATTGGATTTAAAAATTCTAGAGAAGCAGAAGAAACTATACTACTCTTTTTATACTCTTTTGCTTTGCTGTTTCATTTAATTTTATTTCATGTTATTGATATTACTTTTCATCAATAATCTGCCTGTATGTATGCATGGAAACTGTTTTAAAGCTAGTAATGTGGCTCTCTATGATCTGTATTAGTAGGAGGGAACAGGACTTAAAATTGGCAATTGTGACATCTTGAATTGGTATTTATTAAATCCCTTTGAATAAAAAGATAGTCAGAGGAATTTCAGAGTGCTTCTAAGAAAAGGTACATTTGAAAAGTTAGACTCTGGGTAAAAAAATCCTAGCTGGATTTTTGAGAATATTCAGTTAGTAGGGAATATTGTCACTGATGAAGTTAATGTTTTTCATCCGAAAAAAAAAAACAGTAATGTAATTTCATGATAATCTCAAGTGATAATATTCAATCAGATGATTATTCTGCTACATACCACATGCTCCCCCACCCGTGTTAAGACCCCGTCTCTCTGCATCACCACAGAACCAGTACTAAACTGTAGATAAATTAAAAATTACATGTAAAGATAAGAAAAATAAACCTCAAGTGATATCTAAAGCAATGTAACTGCTTGAGATTTCTTAAAATAATCAAAGAGATTTGAGCATGAAAGATGAGAACTATTTCAACTTGAATTCTACCTTTCATATGAGGATATCATTTTTATCTGACATTTCCCGAAATATGCATGTTACTCCAGGAATATTTTTTTCCCAGAATAAGGAGCATGAAAAATGTTGCATCTATGAAATTGTCAAAAACACCTTCAATTTTAAGCTCTAGTATGCCTTATTATTTATAAGGGGACAAACCCCTGAGTTATAATTTATAAGATATAACTGGCAATACAGAAATTTATTTCATGCTTCAAATTAATATTTGTGAAAAACAATGTTTCAGAGATGCAAGGGACACTGTGTCTAGTTTACTTGAGTCATGTTGCTCTGAATAACTAATCACACAATTTTCAAAAATATTATAAAAATAATTTTCACAAATAACTGTAGGTAAGAACTAGCTTCGAATAACATTTCATTGTCAGCTTTTTATTTCAGAATTAAAGTAAAAGATACATCTTTCCTATAAATTAACAATTATAGTAATCTCATTTTGCAATTGTTTGTCCCTAATTTGTCTCTTTGACCATCTATATCTTAGTTTAAGCATTCATAATGTGACCTGGATACTTCATGAATTGTTATAATACTTAAATCCAAATAACAAAGATATAGAATCGTAGAGAAAAGGAATAAATTTAAAAGAATGTGCACTCCCATATCTTAAAATATATTAAATAAACAGGAACACATAATGTGTTCACACTGACAAAAATAAAACAAAAATGTAGACATAATTTAGACATGTGTAAAGATTATTTCCAAAACTTACTGATGAAGCAGACAAAGCATACCAATCACTTGATTCAAGCTTCTTAATCAATGTTGATAAATGGATAAATAGCTCTTTACCCCAACTTCTTTGCCATTAAAATATTCATCAAATGTATACTACAAACCTACCACATATTATATATTATGTAAGCTTTTGACACAGTAATGAAGAAATAGAAATAAGATATTTGTCCTCAAGAACCAACATCTCAGCAGGAAAATCAACAAAAATCATATTCAGCATATAAATTGTATAATAATTTTAAAAGTTTTAAATATTGGAAAAATAAAGAGTAGAGCAGGTAAGAATTACTAGATTTTACTTAAGACTCATCCAATGAAAATTAAAGATGAAAGAATTTACTTTTATTCTTCCAGACTTGTATGTAAGACATGAAGTCATAAAATACACAGCAAAAGAAACTATCAGCAAGACAGAGAGAAGTTGCTGATTGGTAGTAGATATTTGAACATCACACATGTGCTTAGGGATTGATATCAAAAATATATTTAAAACACTCTAAAACTTAACAATGACAAAAAACAAACTAAACAAACAAAAAACTAAGCAATCTGATTAAAAAATATAGCAAACCATCTGCACAGACATTCCTCCATAGAAAACATGAAAGATGGCCAACAGGTACACAAAAATGATGTTAATTCTCTCTTATACTATGGGAATGTGAATCAAAACCACAGAAATCTATTACAGCATGCTTATGAGAATGATGACTATCCAAAAGACAAGAAACAAGGATTGTTGGTGAGGTCGTGGATAGAATCTAGCTTTTGTCCACTGATGGTGGTGTTATAAATTGACATAATTTTTAAAGTCAGTATGGAGATTACTCAAAATATTAAAACTAGAAATTACATATGATAAAGTTATCCCACTTAAAGTTTTAACGCAAAAAAATGCAAAAAATAATTTGAAGGCATATATATACCCTTATATTCGTTGTAGCATTATTTTCAATAGCTAAGAGCTGGAATCAATTTAAGAGTCCATTGACAGATGAGTGGATGAAGATGATGTACACAATAACACAATATTATATACACAATAACATATTACTCTGCCAAAAAAGATAAATTCCTGCCATTTGCAACAACGTGGATGGACCCAGAGGGTGTTATGCTTTGTGAAATAAGTCAAATGGAGACAGATAACTATCATATAACTTCACTCATATATGGTATAAAGAGAAACTAAATAATGGAATAAGCTAAAATTAAATAAAACTCAGGTTTTAGACTTAAGTTTAAATTAATTGTTACCAGAAAAGAAGGGAGAAGGAGTTTGAGCAAAAACAGCAAGAGTTTGGTTTAAAAAAAAGTCAATTACATAGTGAAGGATAGAATTGAATTTTTAGTGATGAAATTAATGTAGTTTACATACAGCGCATCTCGAAGCTTATATGGTGTTATGAAATGTAATAATGAAAATATAATAAAAATAAATTAGGAAAATGTCCCCAAAGTGACTTCATGTATAGTATCCTTCTGTAATCTTTAAAACTCCTGATTTATGCTTATCATTAAAGATCTTTGAATTGAAAGAGTGAAAGTTAATATGGAAAATAATATAGCCAAGTGCACTCAGACCCTTTTAAAAATGTCTTTGTGTTTGCATGTAGCTTTGTGACATTATTTTCTTGTTGGTTTATGTTGAATAATGGAAGTTTTATATAAAAAGGATAGCAAATATTCTGTTTTGAATACCCTTTTCAACATGGAAAAATCTTTATGCCATCGGTGCTACTCACCTAGCAAAGGAATCCAGACTTCCCAATCCATTTGTAGCTAGAACTGAGTCGGGTATACGGACCCAGGAGACTTGACATGCAAAGAAACTCAGTATAGAATTTCCAGTTTTGCAGATATGAGCAATGAAATGGTGTCAGCTTTTAGAGCTAACATCAGCACAAGTTCCTAATGGTTGCAAGGTCTCAGAATGGTCTCTGTGCTGACAGTAGCTACTGCAGTGTAGTCAAAATACATATTTTAAGCTTCATAGTTGAGGTGACATTTTATCCCCAAATGAGTTCTCGTTGATTCTAATGGGACATCTGGAGGGGACACATAAACATCTTCTCTGTTACTCTGAATGAACAGCAAGTCCCCTGACAACCATTAATGGCTTCTTTTTCTACTAAAAGGAGATAGAGTTCTTTCAGTTATTTAGTAACCAAGAATCTTGACTCATATAATAGATTTAAATAGTAGACATCTTCTCAACTCTGTTGTCTCTTTAGGATCTGCACTACATTTATGGTATGTATTCATCATCCTATGTGCTCTTATTTCTCTATAAACACGTGTTTCTCATTAATTTAAAATTCATTCATCTCCAAGACATGTCAATGCCCACTTTGCATCTGCCACTTAACATGTGCTTCTCTACAGATGTCCTTGTTTCCATCAATGCTACTCACCCTGCTCACCTTTCAGATTCACCTATTCTTACGCTGTGGCCATTTTTCCTCATACTCTCCAGGAAAGAAAGAGGAAATATATTTTTATCACTCAATATGCTTCACACTAGACTTGAGATTTTCTTTTATTGTGATTTCTGTTTGCAACACTCTCAAGAATCCTTATAACTATGATTTTGTTCAGTGCCACTACCTTCTGTTTTTTTATCTCCAGTTTATTAATATATTGCATAGGAATGTACCCCATTTCTTCTGCAGTTCCTCATAATGAGCTATTCCTGTGACATTGTAATTTTTGTTTCATTCTACTTAAAAATTCAACAATGTTTGCCATGTGCAAAACTCTTTTCTTTCTAAAGACTGTATTAAAGTCAACTTATTTAAAATGTGTGCAAATACAAAGAGGAAGGAACGATTATTATCTCATGTACAGAAACATACGTAAGATGAATGGTTAGGTAAGTTGTCCAAGTCCCTAGGGCAGTAATTGGAGAAACCATAAACAAAATTAAAGTGTAACTCAGGATCTATGCTGCTCTTAAATATGTTGTCATTTTCTCCTTTATTTCATTAGTGATTCTCAAAAGGGAAATCTGGCGTATAACCTCAATTCATTACTTCTTGAAAAATTGTATTTCTTTTTCATATTTTGGTCTTTAGCACTTAAGCGTAAAGATAGGATTTTATTTCTTTAATTCGCCATTATTCTCCTATCTGTCCCAGGTATTACTTTCCCCCAAATATAGAAATCATTCATAAAAGTAAGATGAAATCCTAAAGAGCTAAATGATTGTCACTGGCTCTAAGTTCATGCCTTGTAATATAAGCTTATTCTCAAATGAAAGAGAACTCACATGACTAATTAAAAGGAGTTCCTAAGACAAATATGTATTTGTGGAGAACAGTGTGAAAATGTGTAGTGCCTCTAACTGCTCATACAATGTGTTCTGTAATGTTGCCTTTCACTTTATCTCAGATATATTAACTTTACATGCGTCCTAAAAAGGATGACATCACTTGAGGCAGGCCTGGTCCATACACGGGGTTTAATTATCTCATTTGAAGTTTCCACTGCCTATATTATCAAGTTATTTTCCAGATGGAGTTTCTAAACTGATATTATTTCAGTGCTAGAGACTGATTTCCTGCCATTTCACTGTTGTGTCAGTTTCACATTACAAGCATCACACACTCAGTTTTGAGCATAGAATTATAATGTGTATATCTAAATATGATTATATATAATACTTTTTTTGTATTATTGGAATATGCGATTATGATACACGATTGTATTTTATATAACATTAATTTCCAGTAGGAAAAATAGGGATCCCCATAAAATAAATTAGTCAGCATTATTGAATTGTGTGGGTCACTTTGTGTTTGGTGATTGGCAGTTATCAAAATGAGTTCCAGGTGCACCCTGGTGGAATAGAGGTTGGATGCAGTTCACCTACATCACAAGGACCCATGTTTGCATTCCACAGCCAGGGAAAACAGCTGAGATGAACAACGAAATGAGTAATCTTTCTCCTCTCTCATCCCTCCTGCTTGTCTCTGTTCATTTTCATTTCTACCTGTACCTTTCCTTAAAAAAAAAAAATGTGGGTTCCCAGTCCCTCCCCGGGTACTCTGGGTGATGAGGATTCTAGCTTCCTTAGTGATTACAACTTTTTCTTTAAAAATACAGTCTTGGTTTATGAAACTGAGAATCTGAGAAATTTTACATCTCAGAGGGGCAGACAAAAATTAAAATGGAGAGTCTTAACAAGCAAATGCTCTAAGAAAAGGGAGGTCAGATGACACTCGTAAATAAGAAACTCGTTCAAAATCCAGTGAATCTGAGGGCAGCATTAAGGTCATCTTGCTCAGAATATGTGAATAGTCAACAGAATACTTCCTTCTATTCACATAGAAAACCTAGGAACTTTAAATGAGGATTACTTCTCCGGGAGAGAGAATACAAGGCACGTTGAGTTCTGTTTTCCATTCTTTTACTGCTGTGGTGACGCTCTGCTCTGGCTTCTCCTTCAATTCCCATCTTCCGAGTGCTGTGAGTGAAGCCTGGGAAGTCTGTAATAAGAAAGAAAGAAATAGATCATTGAAATATCTGCAAAATAATGAGCACTTAAGATAATTTCCATATAGCTGTCTTTAAAACACAGTGAAATCAAAGCCAGGAAGAGTAGAGCTTTCTCTAGTTCATCCAAGACAGTATGGGAACAGAATGAGAAGACAGCAATTTTAGAGGAGTAGAAGACTAGACAGTGAGCGAGATCAAGAAACCAGAGGAACAACAGGAAGCCACACGGCCAAAGACAAGTTCTGAGGAGCAACTCAAGCAGATTCTCTCAGTATTATGAAAAGAAAAAAATAAAGTTCATACATAATTTCCAAGAATGACAATGGATAGAAGCCACAAATTATCCCCAAAGTTTAAGTAGGCATACCTATGAAATAATTAAAGATAGTCCTTAAAGTCTTTTAATAGCCTGTGTGCAGACTTACATTCAGCTTCAATGACCCTGTACTGTACCCAGATTGATTTAATCCAGTGATCTGTTTCACATGCAACCTATTCAACATAGAGCGGTTGCAAACTGATCACCATCTTTTAGAATGAGAATGTTTCATATATTTCATAAATAATCTCAATAATAAGAAAAATATATAACTGGAAGTAGCCACATAGACTATTACGATTATGGTAAAGCCTTTGAAAGTCTTAAGAACAGAAACATTAAACTGAATGTATTTTAAGTCACAATGCAAAGAACAGGACATGAGCAATGTGAAGCGGCATGATATCCTAATAAATCTCTGCTTTTGGAGAAGTAATTACTCATGCTCTTCTGAACTTTTGGTACCTGCTATTAACCCAGTAGGAAATTTTAAATTGTAACTTACCCTGAAGTCAACCACTCATAGAAATAAATGGATCCCTCCTTCCTACAGGAATAATAACATTCTTCTCTTCCTTCACTTGAGCTAAAGGGGCTGAACATTGCATATAAATAGTGTGTGCATTGTTTTCATTTTAAGTATTCTTTGTTTTACTATATTATTTCATTTAAACAAGTCTAAAGTTAAAATATATAATAGGTAAAATGTTTTCATTTTAATTGTTGTTTCTTCATATTTATACTAAATATAGCTTAAGCTTGATAAATTTCAGCAAAAGAGGTATTTGTCATCCTTTTATTTAGAACATTCACAAAAGAAATATAAAATAATTTGTGCCTGTTGTCAGATAATACCCACTGGCTAGTCATTTCATTTTTTTCCCTAGCATAATTTTTCAAAGGCCCAAAACTGAATACTTTAAAGTACAACTATATCAGTCACACTTCTTGACATTTTCAAATGTACATTTACATCACATTCAGACTGGACTTAGGAAGACAACAAGGAGGTATAATATGGAGAAACGGCACTTAGAAATCAGAAAATAGTAGGTGATTTCTAATTTAAGAAAAATGTTTCTGCGATGTTACTGAGTTTTGTGTGTGCAGGAGACCATGTATCTGAAGATCTCAACTTCTCTATTCCAAACTATTGTAATGTCCCAGAGAACATGAGTCATTAGTTCATAAAGTAGCTAACACTGAATGCACACTCTGACATAGTTTGACATTAAAGAATGCTGTGAATATGTAGGTGATTTGGTGGGTGAATGAGGAATTGACATAATTATGGGGAAAAAAAAAACAAAGCACCAAGAAGTTTCAGAGAAGTTACAGGTGCATAATTTGGAAATTGTAAGGCAGACTTTAGTATTGGAAAAGATCTTGCTTTTAGGCAGTTATATGAAATAAGTAGACTTAAGTGAATTGTTATTTGACTCAATATCTCATTTTCCCATCCTTTTTATTTCTTCATAGGGATATACAGGAATGGCAAAAATTTATCTCAAGAAATTTAGCATTTAAAGTGAGTATCAATTTCTGTTCTATTTATGATAATATTCAAAATACAATATGTCTTACATACTCAAATGGGAGTCATTTCTCTGAAAGCATATACTATAACATAAAAAAGAAAAAATCTTAACATGGAAATGTCAATTTCTTCCTTTTTTGTTTCAGTCTTATTTAATCAATATTGTAAAATATGTTTCATAGCAACTCTGGGAAAATATCTGCTTGTTTCATAGGCACTTGAAAGGAAGTAATAAATTTGCTTAGTACAGTATAAGACATCCTGTGAGAGCTCAATAAATACTTGTTGACTGCTGACTAAAATAAAATATACCTTTCCTCTTGAGAATGCAACTGCCAAACAGATACTGGAAGCATTCTAATTGAAATAATTCTAAAGATGTTTTGAATTGGTGAAATTCAACTTAATAGGCAGGAATCATCATCAAAGATTTATAGCACTTAAATTACATAATGTATAAAACATATCAAAAAGAATATACTGCATGGCAATAATAAAATAAGTTTTACAATAATTATATTACTAAGAAAATGATAATTTTTGAATTAATTTCTATTAGTATTGTAAAATATTAACATGGGGTTGACTTGAATATGTTTATTCCTAATTATGTGATTTTTATCATCTGTTTTTTGATAATACAAACTGATGCTAAAGAGAACTTACTGAAACTGCAACTATAGAATAATGCTTATTGACATTCTGAATCACCAGATAAAAGTAAAAGAATATATGCAGCACAAAGTTTAAATCAAAATTTATTGATGTATTATTTACACTTAAAAGATGACATTCATATTAAGTCTACCTTTTTAATGAGCGTTGATGAATGCATATGCTGTGACATTAGCCACCACATTAAAGAAATAAAGCTTTCTTTTAACTCTGAAAGTTTCCTTTTGTTCTTTTTTCCTTATCCCAGGTAATGATGAAATGATTTCTAAGACTGTAGATTTATTTCTTCTTCCACAATCTCATATAAATGTAATTAAACAGTACATAGCTTTTTGTCTGGCATTTTTATCCAATATAATGTGAATTTTAAATGCCCTTGAACATATCAGTAGCTCTCTCCATTTCATGGTGAATAGTATTAAAATGTATTAGAATTATTGCAATTAAGCCATTCATCCATTGATTGACATTTGTGCTATTACCAGATTTGATTACTCTGAGTATTGCTGTTATGAACTTTTATGTGAGTCTCTGTGTTCAAATGTATTCTCATTGCTCTGGGATAAATAAATATGAGTAGAAATGCTGGGTCATGTGGCAAAAGTATGTTTAGTTTTATACCTTTTTCTGTGTTTAAAAATTCTTAGATGACTTGAGTTTTATATCACCCTTATTAAATACGAATTGGCATCAAAAATCTAAGAATTAAACATTATAATAAGGCAGCAAGAAGACTGAATTTAACCACTTGATGGTTTTTGTCTATATGATATTGGAAATAATAATAGACTGTGGGGTTCTGAGTTAATACTGGGGGTCGAAGAAGAGTTGTCGTCCAAGTGATATAGATGAAAAATTTTATTCCTAACCCTTATATTCCTCAGAAAACATCTATACACTTCCTCAGGTTGTTGGAATACTTACACAAGGAAAATCTGAGAAAGAAAAATTGCGTAGACTTAACTTTAATGGTTTATGAGTCACTTAGGAGCATATGACATTTAGTGCAATTGTACAAGTCTTTACTTTGAAGATGCAAATTTACCACTGAGAGATCTATGATTCTGTTATCTGTGCATTTTCTCGGAAACTGAGAGATTATCGGTGAAACAAGAAAACTGATCAATACACCACCAAAATGAAAAGGGGCATGAACTAAGAAGATCAAAGAAACATTTTTCCTCACCACTACATTGTTTTCATTAAACTGTGGGGAGTGCAATAAACCATTTATGTAGAATATTCATATCACCACATGTAACCACACAGGGACAACACACTTATTTGCATCTACTTAGAATTCTATCAAAAGAAAACTTAGAGCTAACAATATCTTAATAAAATAGTTTTTAATTAAAAAGGGAAAAATAAACTATTATTGTCAGGTAACTAAATTTATTTGTATTTTGCTGTCAAGTATGGGAAAAAATAAACTATTATTGTCAGGTTTGTAAATGTATTTGTATTTTGCTGTCAAGTATAGGCATATAACTAAGCATTAAAAAAAAGGTAATGCTCCCCCTAACAAGACCCATTCTAATTTGTATATCCTACTACCTACATAAGTCTATAATTTGTATTAATTAATAATTATTAATCTGAATAATGTCATATATATGTGCACTCTAAGATGTGTTTGAATTGTGCAAGTACTAGAAGTTCATTTTTAGCTTATGACAGTAAAGGCAAATAAAGATGGATTAATTGAAACTACATAAAATATACCCTATAGAATGAAATTCAAAATATTCACGCATGACATAACATTAACAGGAAGTCTTCCAGCAAAACTTCTAATTAGCCCTAAATCATGATGTTACTATCTTGGTGTATGATTCTTTAACTCTTAACTGTCAATAGGCTCTACACAAATGCTGAATGGAGTGTGATATGCCTGAAACATTTTCTGACTTAATCATGATTGCATCTGCTCTTGTCTTATCTTTGTCTTTAAGAGAGTTGAGGAGAAACATTTTAGTTGCACTATGAAATATAGCTGCTAAACCGTTATTGACTAAGGTCATATTTATATGTCTTTTAAAGACCAGGTTATATCTCTCAGCAAGGAATTTAGATACATTCACTAGAATTAGTCTCATTTAAATTTGAAGAATATCCACTTGTTAATATGAATATATGAGAATAGCCATGTTGAAAATATTAAGTGAAACTGCATTAAATTTTTTTTCTTGGTAGAAACCAATACTGTTAAAGTTATCTTGGTGTGCATTATTTAAACAGTTCAATGTTAAGGACTATGAGTAAAACCTATAAATATAACATTGATTTTTTTCCTAAATTTTATCTTCTATATTAATTTGTGCTTGATAATTAGCTTTTTAATTTCAAAATATTTAACACTTTCATGGACACATTTGGCAATAACTCATTTACCCAGTTTAATTTATCATGGCATAACTTCATAAAAAGCTGTTTTAAAAATACTATTTTTTTTTATCTTATGAAAAGTTTAACATAAACCCTCATTTGGGTATCATAAAGATTATAAATAGCTTTAAATTAAATTTATTATAAAAATACATACAATTTTCTTATTTCAATAAATACTTATGTGGAGAATAAATTGAGTGACCCAATTAATTTTTTCTCAGTTTCCATACCATCTATAATAGTCTAGTTGTAAAAGCTAAGTATTTATCTTTGCTTTTTTTCAAATACTTGTGTTTTGTTTTGTTTTTTTTTTCCGTACCAAAGGCAAATTCATGTATACAAAAATACAAGTTGGGTCTCACACATACATTATTATCCATGGAGCATAGCTTAGGGTACCAACTTATAAACTCTAATATCATAAAAAAAATGTTCTGAATTAATGCTAGTATGTGTATATATATGTATATATATAGATGCATATGTCTGTGTGTGTTTGTGTTTGTGTATGTGTTTGTGTGCATGTGAGTGAAGTTAGATTGGGGTAACTACTTGATAGAATAAATTCACTGAAGATTTAAACTCAAAATTGATTTAAAAATTCTATGTAAGTGTGTAAATAATTTAATTATCAGTTAACAGTAAACAACTAAGAATGATGCTGTATAACTGGGTTTTTATAGGTCTATTTATGTTAAATGCATTTATTTCATAATTTTATGATTTGCTTAAAATATAGTTATCTTTCTATTTCTTTCATTTTTAAAGCTAGGAGATACAGAATAAAGGATATAATATATTCAATTAAAACTTACTTAGATACTCTAAAAGTAAAGTATAAACATAACATTATTCTCAAAACGCTAATAGGTATTTCAAGAGGCCAAAATTAAAGAATGCATGTCATAAAAATATCAATATTGGGAACAATTCTAGATGCCAATGTCTACTGTTTTGGTATTTCTTAAATCACCTCCCTCTTGGTAAAGAAGCCACCTAGTATAAGAGGAATGAATGCACAAAATTACTTTTATTTTCTTCTTGCCATACATAAAATGTGACTCAGTTAAGAAATCAAGTTTTTAAATAATTTTATTTCTTTCAAAACTCAATTTGAAGTCTGTAATCCATGCCCAGTTCACATGAGGTTTGACTTACCATTGTTAAAAGTTTCCAGACATACATGCACAATGATATTAAGAAAATCTAGAATTGCAACATCTTTTATAATTGATTTTTAATTATTTTGGTAGTAATGTCAAAATAAATGGTAATCATTTGAGGGATACTAGTGATTATCACTTTGAGATTGCATTGATAGTGACGAAATCCCTGAATAAGTAAATTCCATTAGAAAACCAAGATTGTTGTATTTGAAATTGCAAATACAAATACAATTTCTAGAAAATCACCTGCAAAGACAAGGCATATAATTAGTTATTTAAGATACTCTACTTTGTACTCAGAATTTCTCAACTGTGTTAATATATCTGAAAGTATAGTTCTCTACTTAAATTCAAGTTTGACAAATGCAGATGAAATTTATAAACCTAGACTGATTCTTTTGTGTATTTGAATTAGCACTATATGCTATTTAATACTATGCACTGAAATATTTTCTCCAGCTTTCAAAGAAGAATATTCCAACAGTAATGGACACTGGTATGTCACCAAGAATATGTTTGTTATTCATCTGTAGTACAGAAATGTGGAAACAGACTGTGCGTTGCGGATGACAACTAAATTCTGTAGAGGAGTAGAATGTTTGAAGAGAAGTGTGTCCTGCCTTCGGTTAACAGAGAAAGCAGAGGATTTAATTCTGAGATAACTATTATGAGTTTGGGAAAGTACATTTGCATTTTTTGGTGTTGAGTGTTCAAGGCAAACTACTGCCATTAAGGGATCATAAATTCACAAATATCAAGGCTAAGGAAAACTTAATTGAATAAGACCAAGGCTAGGGAGCTCTAGAAATCACACAAGTCAAATTGCTGGGTGCTATGCAACTCACACAAATAGTTATAACAAATCATCACCAATATTCATTCACCAGTCAGGTATCTTGAGTCCAGAAAAGAAAAGAGCAAGAGACAAGTAATTCCATTTTGTGATTACTAGGTTAAGATTATCTCACATAGCAACTTTCTTTTGCTCTCTTTTGTTATTCAGTTTGAAAACAAGTGAACAAGGACATACCATTTGTTGGTCTCAGAGACTGGAAGTATAGAGCATTGTCTCAAGAGATAAATTGCTCATATCTAGTTATGGGTGGAGGAACCAGGTTGATATATGCAAAACATTAAAAACAACAAATCAGCTGTTCAAGCACTTTCCTGTCTTTACTTCCATTTTTGGTGGAGCTCATATTGTTTCAAGAATGATTCTATCTATGCTAGTGGTAATCCCAGTGAGAAACAAAATAAGATAAAAAATAGATTTAGATATTCATATAATAGCTAAATCCATTCTTAAAACATTAAGAAACTCAAAGGAATATATCACTTTAATAGCATGGATTCTACTCTGCAGGGAAGCATACTCTTTGGAAGGATACAATAAGAATCGCCATTGGAGAAAAATATGATAAAAAGTAAGCTTTATTCCTAGATAGAAAGGTTTGCAATAAAGCACTATATCTGTTTTAATACATTCTAATTCCAATTTTTTCTGTTAACTCCTTCCATCTCTTCCATAGAGATATTTAGTATCTTTTATGAACATTTCACAAAGTAAATGGACAGAAGACAAATAAAACTTTGATGCTAAATATAAGCTTATTCAACTTTATTTATCTTGACAAGAGAGAATTCATGAAAAGAAAACATACTGCTCAAACACTAGGTAAAAAATGATGAATGTTCCTTGATAGAAAATAGATTTCTGCCTGGGTTGGTTATGGAAAAAGAGGAGAGAATATAGGTTTTAAAAGTAGAGACAACTTTCTATCTTTTCTCACATGATGGAAAAAGAATGAAGACTATGAGATATAGCTAGACAGTTCAATCTTAACCTTTCAAACTATTTCCAAACACAAATTAGACACAATTAAATTTAAAAGCTTCAGTACACTTTTTGTCTTACAGACTTGTTTTGAAATTATGCGATATGTTTTATAATTCATTGTTCAAGATAACATGAAATCACTAAACCCTAGTATCCACTCATATATAATTGTATGTAAATCCACCCTGAATAATAAAATATATTTAGCAATTAAATCCCAAAATGATTTAACTATCTTTCCAAATAATGAACTTAGGTTTAAATGCATTTCACTTTTTTGAACTTGACTTGTGAAATATTCGTCCACTAATTTAAAATGTATTTCAAATATTCTTAACATCTTAGTGGTGTAGCAAAATCTGAAACATAAAAAGCTGTCTTTTTAATTCAGTCCAACATTGAAGTAAATATTTTTGTTCTAAAGTATGAATTTATTAATTAAAAAGTCATAACATAACCACAGAAAAGAAGAATTTGAAGTTTTTAATATAGAATGAAATTAAGAGTTTCAAAGACCATCTCAACAATTCAAATAAGAAATTAAAGGCAAGTTGACGTACCATAAAATAAATTAATGTAAATATTGTTTAAGGAAATTAGGCTTTTTCATCATTAAATAAATAAGATGGAATCATATATAAATGACACACAGATAACATGCAAAATAATACATACCGTATAGTCTAAATGACTCCATCTACCTAAAGTTCAAATTTTAACAAATCTAATATATACTCTAGACGACAGGATTATTAAACCATTCTTTGAGACTAATGTTGGATATCTAAAAATAACATTTTGCATTTGCCAGTTGACTCTTTCAGTAAGCTTTAGTATTAGGAAGATGGTCATGAAAGGAAGACTGTGAGGTAGGAGTAAGGAGCAAGGATTTACTCCTGTTTATCTTCTTTTCTAACAAAGGACACAGAAGTGGTCCTTCACCAAATGTCAACTGTTCATTAATACCTCCAGCTTTTTTCTGGCTCTTTTGAAAACTACATCTTCCAATAACATGGATAGATAGATAGATAGATAGATAAATAATAGATAGCTAGAGACAGACAGACAGATAATACACACACATACTTACACACACATATATGTAATATATATATATGTAAATGAGACTGATTGAATGAAATGCTTATGGGAACTGATATGTCCAAAGATATACATTCAACAAGTTGAAAATCCTGAATTTATGATGAAGTTGCAATATGACTTCAAAGGCTGAGGACCAAGGGAGTCAGTGATGTAGCTTCAATCCAAGGGCTGGAGAACTGAGAGCCAGGAAGAGCTGATATTTTAGAGTCCAAAAGCTGGAAAAGACCAATGTCTCAGCTCAAGGCAATCAGACAGGAAGAATTCACTCAGTTTATGTGTCCTATTTGGACATTCAACTGACATATGAGTGTTAAAAATACTAGTGAAGACAATCTTTTTTTTACTTTCTATGTTAAACTCGTGTAATCACAAAAATATTCAGCACAATATTGAACCTAGTATCTGGATATTTCATGGTCCAATCTGATTGACACATGAACTATTCTACTCACCTTCATGTTTCTAGGTACTAATAACCAAATGTTTTCTCCTTTGTTGCCAAAATAATGACTTATCAATTAAGTTTCTACTTCAATGTTTGCTCATGTTCCCATTTCACATTTTATTCCTCCAACGAATCATATTGGCGCCTCACATTATCCTCTCTCTGATAGAGCTAATGAAAATTCTCTTATTCTATTTGGACTTGAGTGATTTATCAATCGTCCCAGGAGTGGTTCCAGGAATTAGACCCTAAAAATTGAGATTTAGGAACTTATTTGAATATATCTTTGAACATGACATTGCTTATAGCCAATGGGAAATATCTGCTAGTGACACTGATATCTAGAAGTTCTTAGTACTATGTAGTGATTTTATGAACAATTCTGAAAGAAGAGTCTTTCTCAAAACTTGATCACCAAATGACTACTGCACTTTTCTGTTTTTGTAAGAATAATTATTGTCAGGTCTGAAAGGAGAGATGATTTTTTCTGACCATCTTGGACAGCTTAAAAGGTTGCATAGTGTCTGCCTTAAAGACTATAATTAGAAAACTCATTAGGACAGTTGCTGAGCTATTTATAAACTTCATTTCTTGAATCTGAATAACAAGTAGAAGCATTCATTCTCTTCATGAAAATTTACCAAAGAGTAAATATACAATGCACTTTTTTAATGTGTTTCATATTTTAATATTTCCAAAACTGTTGGATATAAGACTTAGTTGAAGAGGATGCTGCTAACCATGTTGACGATAATTTGAACATAAAAAAGAATCATGGTAATAATGGGTTATGACAAATTGAATTAAACAAATATTTTAATTCATGAATTTATAGAGACAGAAAGAGAGAGGAGGGAGAGGAGGAGAGATGAAGACATTTTTCTTTCAAATGATATTCCAGTTTACAAATGCACAGTAAATAATATTTTGAAAATCATCATAATTAAAACATGCAAGACAAAGATTATTAAGCTAAGATTTGCAATTATCAGAGCTGTTAAAAATAATCCTGTGAATGTTTGATGGGGAACACTGTTTAAAATGTCTCAAAGAACTATTCATCATTTACTTCTTAATTACCAATACTCTTAAAGTAATGAAATCCATCAGTCTCCTTCTTAACTAAATGTTCGCATTTTCCATCACAAATATGGGCAGTATGGCATGAATGTCATACAGCAGGAGTTAAACTGCATCATCTATTAAATATTCTTTCCTGAAATTATTGACCAGAGTCTAATAAAAATAGATAAATTCATAATTCAGGAGATTTTTAAGGGTAACTGGTCTGAACTTTTCAAAGGTGTAATATAATGTAGAATAGAAAGAAGCAATGAAATGATTTAGAGTAGGATGTCACAGAGACATATAACCCAAGTTCTTGAATTGAAAATTAAAAGATATTAAGAAAATAGTGGAGTTAGCTCAGGAAATTTAAGAATAGATTTTTATTTTATTATGTTATTGCATCGCTATTATTTTTCATAGGATTGCATGGTCATTTTGGTCATTTTGGTATGATTACATAAGCTATTTTTTTCCTGAGGGCTTTATGAGGAAAGATTAAAGGGTAGGAGGTCTTAACATTTTCACTGATTTGTCAAAATGGAAATTGGAGTAAGATGGGACAGATTTGGTAGATAATAACATTACATACCTCTGGTTGAATGGTGTTTAGTGTTTATTTTGTATTTCAAATTTAATAAAATAAAATAAATATTTTAATTAAAATTACACATACATGCACACTTCTTACCCCCAGAGTTTTTAAATTTATTTGTACCAAAGATAGAAAAGCATTAAATATAAAAGAAAAATATCGTTAAATTCAATATTTTACTCTCACAAATGTCTCAGCAATTCCACAACTTTAAAATACCCTAAAATACATCTAAGTATTTCACTGGTAAAACCAACACAAAGTCAGATTTTAAAAAGAGATGAATATGAAGAAATAAAAATTTGAATTAGTATGAAAAATTGGTTCTTTTGGCAAATTTTTGTTCTTTGATAAAAATGGAGATATAGTCACAGAAAAGACATATGGAAGCAAGCTTTGTATTTAACTTTCTTCAAAGACTTCATATTTTTTTCCTCACATTATTTTTTTCTTTGGAGAAAATTTCTTAAAAATAGGGTTGACTGACTTTTCATATGTATATCTCTACCAATATTAATGTATGAGGTCCAGATTTATATAATGGCTAAAATGGCACAGAAGTAAATACTAAAAAGAGATACTTCTCAAAGTAAAACTTAATACATAAATTAATAATATACACAACATGTTTATTTCTGCAAATATTAAAGTACATATTATGAAGTTAATCATGCTGACATAGAATTTTAACAAAGAACACCATTGAACATGAATAAAAAGAATAAAAAGATAAGACTATTATGTTGGATGATTTCTATGTAAAGTAAAATTACATATTTATTATATAGATTAGTCTTATTAGTAGGTTACAAGTGACCATCACTGTCACTATAACAATAAGACCAAGTCATGTCAGTTATAAAATTATAGTCTCTGATTCCTGTCAAATTAGTAGACATTAAAGAATTCTAAATAAAATAAGTTCTAGAAAAAAAATTGCCATTTGTAGGGGATAAGATTCCCTTGACTATTTTATTCTAAGATTGGAAGAGAATGAGGAGCTTACAAGAGAAACAAGGGAACAAGGGATAAGAAGAAACAGATGCAGTCTTATGAGACTTCTATGGCCAGGTAGGATAGCACAATGAATTACCGTATTTGCTCTATATAATGCACACCATTGTGCCCAAATATGTGATGGAAAATTAAGAATGAACATTATACATGGGTATTAATAATTCTGCCTCTGATAAGTGCTTTAAATTCTTTTATTTATGTTTATGAGTTAAAACTATAACTGTAGAAGTCAATAATGATTATCATATGCAAAATAGCACCTTAGAAAAAGTATGAATAAATGATGAAGACATGAAAATCTAGTTCAGCAAAGTATGGTTCAAGGCCTGAAGGATTATTTAAAAACCAGCTTTGCTTAATCACTTCAAAATCCATGCTACACAAAGTGCAAAAGCAATCTCAGTGGTCTTGAAAACCCAACTTGCTGTGATACTTCATGGGCTAACCAGTCAACTGCAACCTCCTGATATGTTAGTAAATGAGTCCCTTAAAGCTGTAATGAAGAAAGAGTGGACATTATGGATGAAGTCAACTGGTAATAGTTTAATACCTACAGGCAGAATCAGAAAGCTTCCAGAACCAATGATTGTGACTGGATCTTGAGATCACAGAATGATGTCAAAAAAGAAGTGGTTGTGAATTGTTTTAAAAAATGTGGCATCTACAATGCAATGGATGGAACTGAACATGGTGAAATTTACTGGGATGAGGAAAGTGACCCTTTAGAAGACACCAGTAATACAGAAATTGAAAAAGATGATACTTCCGATATGGACAGTGAAAAATAATTCTTGACTTTCTATGACGTGCAAATGTCATAAAGTTGTCACCGGAACATAAAATTTTGTGTACCTTTCTATCTGTACATTTATTTTGTAATTATTTGTTACAGAAAATGTCTTGTAACATAAAATGTTAAGAAATGAATGCTAGCATTCCTTTATAATACAAAAAAGCAAGTACCTAAATATAAACAACTAAAATTTGAATTAAAAAGATTTTTTTCCTGAAAATTTGGGCCAAAACCATGGATACACATTACACAGGGGAGTACATTCTGCACAGCAAAATGCAGTAGTATCCTGAGGATGCCCAGTGAAGGAGTGAATTTCCTTCTACTTACCAACAATTTAACAGTCACCACCAAGTAAATATGAAGAGAATACCAATAAGTGGGTATCAGGAAATAGAACTGAAATACTTCTTCAAAAAGGTGCTTTGGCATTCAGGGTATAAAGAACAGCAGGAGATAGGGCAGGTGGGCTTCAATATTCAAATCTATTCAAAGCAAGAATGACCTGAACCAAGTGCCAGGCAGCCACATGCTAAAAACCAAAGAACAGGACGCCTGGTGAAGAGAGGACATTTAGACTTAAAATTGGGACGGGAGTAGAGATCATAGTGCATACGCACAGAGAGACACCCTAAGTCTGATACACAAATGTTGGAAGTGAAAGTAGAGAAACTTTTCTCCCACAATAGAAAAAGATTACACCAGGACATTACATCAGAATAAGAAATCTAGATATAATTGCTGCTAAAGGGAAGTTCTGATCATGCCCTCAAAAATATTTGAAGTTAGTGGTGAAGTAAATCTAAGTATAGTTTTAAATGTCAGATGCAGCCAACCTTCTGACATCAGCTACAATTAGACATACAATTAAGCAGTCTGATAGAATATAGGATTTACCCTTTTTGGGAAATTATTTATACCAAGCTCCAGTGTTCAGTTTTTCCAGACAGTGAGCCACATGAAATTAAGATTATGAAATTCCAAATTAAAAAAAAACATGTATCAGTAATCCTGAGAGAAACATTCAATAAAAAATTTTGGAATAATTAAACAAAAACTTAAAATGTGAAAGAAAAATATTAGTTACAGCATCTTTTGGAAGAACATGATGCATCTTAAAATGGTGACTTTCTTTTGCAGTAATTTTTTCTTTTTTTGTTTTCTTTTATAGTAATAGTTTTGTTGTTTATTTTGTTTACAGAGTCATACTCACTTTAAGATACTGAACTCATTTCTCAGTCTATGGGTATTAAACATCACATCAACCACCAGGGTTCTAGTGTCCTTTACCACTCTCTTGCTTGTTCTCTCTCTCCTTCCTCCCACCTCCTCCCTCTCCAGTCATCATCTTGTGTCCTATGAATTTTGCTGGCCTTTATCTGTGTATTTGCTTTGTTTCATTATGTTCTACATACGAATGAGATCATCCTGTATTTCTTTTTCTTTCTGACTTATTTTACCTAACGTTATCCCCTCCACATCCATGCAGATTTTGGCAAGAGCAGAATTTTGTCTTTTTCAGTAGCTGCATTAAATTCCTTTGAGGGTATATTCCTCACCTTTATCCAGTCATCTGCTGATGGATGTTTAGGCTGTTTTGATGTCTTGGATATTGGGAATCTAGCAGATTATTTTTCCTGATTAGAGATTTTGTATCCTCTGAGGGTATGCCTAAGAGTGAGATTTCTGGTTCAAATGTAGTTCCAATTTATTTTTGTGAGGAATTCCTGCTGCTTTCCAGAGAGGTTACATTAAAATATATTCCTAAAATGGTGGTTTTCAATGAAAAACATGGACGCTATAACAAAATCAAATGGAATGCTAGGAGTGAAAAATATAATTTTAATTAAGAAATTCATCATTGAAATTTCAGTGGGTTAGAAAAAATTTAAAAACAAAAGTCAACAAAAAGCAAGTCTAGAAATTATCTCAAAAATGAAGAGTATAAATAAAATATAATATTAAATAGCCAAGATCTATAAAATATCAAATCTACTAATATACATGTAAGTACAGTCCCAGGAGAGCAGAAACAGGATTGGATACACGGCATATTTGAGGAAATGAAAGTCAATTTTTTTTCCAAAAATATTAAGTGCCTCTACTCAGAGATTCAAGAAGTTCAGTTTAACCAAAGCATAATAAATAAAAAGTAAACCTAGCTAGATACATCGCAATCCAAGGGCTAAGGAACAAACATAAAGAAGAAACCATAAAAAACTGCTGGTACTAAGGGGGAAGGATATGCTACAACGTACGTTTACAACATAAACAGAACTGATGTAAAGTCTCCTCAGGAAAACAAACTGTGAAACTTGAAATTATTTATTGGAAAAATAAACTGTAAAAATGGAAGCAAAATGGCACACCCTGGTGGAGTAGGGATGGGGCGCAGTACATCCTAAGGTCCCAGATTCATATCCTGGGTGCAGAGGGAACAATCAAGATAAACAACTAAATAAAATAAAGTGCTTTCCCCTTCTCTCTCCTCCTTTCTGCCTGCCTCTTTGAACATTCGTTCCTGCCTACACCTTTCCTTTAAAAAAAAGGCAAAATAATTTTATAAAAAAATAAAAAACATCTAATTTGTCTTGTCTCAAGCAGAACTGAACTACAACAAATGACTTCAGAAGTGTTCTTCATTTTGAAGTCAAATGAGATGGAAGTTCGAAGTTTTATAAAGGAATGAAGACAAACAAAGAGTCAAATATATAATAAGCATAACTACTCATCGAAGCATAGCATAAAAATGAATGTATAAATAAAATTTAGGAGACAAATATCCATTGTAGAAGCATTCAATTCCAAAATACATAAGCACGCCTATATCTCAATTTTCAGATGTTTACTATGGAAATAAATAATTAATTCATGAATGAATAAATAAAATAACATTAAATACTGGACATCCTTTTACTAGAGAATACACATATATGTTTAATAAGCATGATAAAATTCTTGAATATCACTGGTTATCAGGAACATGCAAATGAACCCATAATGGGTAATCATTCATACTACTAGAATGACTACTATTAAATATACTTACAACTCAAAATACATTAGGTATCTGTTGTTGCTTATCAAATTACAACAAAATATAGTGACTCAAAACAATAAACCTGTTACCTAAGTTGATCACAAGTCTAACCACAATTTAGCTGGGTATCTCTGAATCAAAGTCTCAAGAATTTATAGTCAATGGTGAAGTAGAAGTATATGAAGTCTCACTGTAGGGAGAATATGCTTTCAAGCTTACTCAGGATAGAGAAGACATTTCCTTGTGGACTGTTGGTTTATGAGTCTTAGTTCCAAATTTGGTGCTGATAAATTTCCCTCAGTTGTTTGCTAAATAGAACTTACAGAATATCTGTTAGAGTTTCAGAGAAGTAACAAGAATGTTCCCAATATAGAAGTCATAGTCATTTTATAAGTCTTTTTTTTTTTCTTTGAGTTTACTTAAGATATAATTGACATAGAACACTGTACAAGATTAAGTTATAAAATGTGCTGCTTTGATACATTTTTATATTACAGTATGATTACCACCTTAGTAACTAGCAGGTCCATAATGTCACATGACTACTACAGCTTACATTTTTGTGGTAAGATCATTCCAAATCTATTCTCTGAACAACTTCAAAGTGTATAAAACTGTTAATTATGACCTCAGTGCTATGCACTAGAGTCCCAGAGCTTGTTAATATTTTAACTGCAAGTTTGTACTCTGAACAATATTTGCCCATTTCTGCTTCACCAACAAACCCCTGGTAGTCAATGCAACTCTCTTTTTCTCCGAGTTCAGTTTTTTTTCAGTTCACAGTTAAGTGAGTTCATATAGTATTTGTCTTTCTCTGATTTATTTCACTTAGCATTATGCCTTCAAGATCCTCTCATGTTGTTGCAAATGGCAGGATGCCTTTCTTCCTCATTGCTGAATAATATTCCAATGTATAAGTACATTTACATACCTCACTTATTCACTCATCCATTGATAAATGTGTAGTTTATATCTGTATCCTAGATATTGTGATCAATGCCGCAATAAACATGGGAGTGGTGATATCTCTTTGAGAGAGTGGTTTCAGGTACTTTGAATATATACCATAAGTGGGGCTGCTAGATTATATGGTAGTTTTCTTGTTTTTTGTTTTGTTCCATTTTCATTTTTTATGAATTCACCTATTGGTTTCCAAAGAGGCTATAACAATTTACTTCCTTGCCAACAATAAACATCTCTTTTTCTCCACATATTTGCCAATACTTCAACCTAATACAGAAAGTGACTTCCTTATGCCACATTCTAGTCATTTCTCACTTATGTGAGTTACTAGATCCAGTAAACTTCAAGGGGAGGGAATTATACCAGGGTGTATCCGGAATAAAATTTATGACTGGTCATGTGAAAGACTGTCTACCAGACCTCCGTTTCCATGAATACGAAATGAAAGAACGACAATAAAAGCCTAAGTTATCTGACTGAAATAAGTGGTAATGTGCAATGAAAGGAAAAGTTTAACTGGAAAGTAGAATGAAGGAACTTTCTATGGTTATGGAAATAATAAGTATCTTGGTGGAAATTAGAGGATATTTGCAATTTTGAAAACTATACATTAATGAAACTGAAATATAATATATGTATAATTTCATTTATGTTATTCATACCTTAGTAAAATTAAGAAAAATATTCCATTAATATTTTCGTTATTTAAATATTGCAGAGTTTATGAAGTCCAAATTTAAAGGATGACACAATAGCATTATCACATTTGATTTTCTGCACAAATCTTTATATTTATTTACCAAAACTTAATTTTATCGTAACATGTAACTGATAGCTATTCACAATATTCAGATACCATATATCAAAGACAACAACATTGATCATTGTCAACTTTTCTTAAAAGATCTAATGGTTTTCTAAATAGAAATATTCACTTGATTTCAGTCTTGTCAAAAAAAAGTAGGAAAATTGAAACGCTGAAAAATTCATAGCAATATTTGGCAACCATGAGTAGATCATGAATTATCAACAGTGCTACCACATTGCAGTAATCAAAACAGTCTGAAGCTGTCTTCAAGGGCAGTCACAAAGACCTACTCTCTACAGGAACAAGTAAATATGTCATAACCTTGTTTAGTTATTATCTTTTTTTTTATACATATATAATTAGGTTAACCAAATTTCCTTGAGACAAGATCAGGGCATTGGAATGGTAAAAATGAGTTGGAGTCATGCGCTGGCAACTATGGGAAGGAGAGTGGGTGGAGCAATCTGAGCAGGAGTAGAGCAACCAGGGCAGCAAAAAGTAAGTACTATTCGATGTTGATCGATGTGATGACAAAGTAAAGATATTTGGTCCAGTGGGAATTTCCAGGGACATCAGGGCCCATAAGAGGAATTTTGACACCTTAGGCAAAAGCTAAATCTCATGACCCTCTAAGCCCCACTCTAAATGTATTCCCTAAAACATATGCCACTTTAACTGTACCAGTGCCAGAAATACCCAACCACCTCTGCAGTCCCAGAAATATACTCCATGGCACTTATTTGTGACTGGTGTGTATTGGGTAAGGGAATCATCTTCCAAGAGTTCCTGTTCCCTCACCCTCTACTGTGACCACACTCCGTCAGAGTCAGTGCCAGCAAAGGCCATCTTTATTCAGGGCTAAAGGGGCTGTTGCTTTTTGACCCCCTCAAAAAAGGACATTTCAGAGCAGCTCAACTGCCTCTTTTTTCCCCACGTTAAAAATGACCTTGCTTTTGCTTTTTTTTTTTTAATTATGGGATTGTTGGGAAATATAAAAAAAATGGTACTTTTCCATATAAAATGGTACCTATGGTCAGCTTAATGGTACTCTATAACATTATTTTCTCTCAACTATATTCACATGTTTCTTGTAGTAATTCTGCTCTTATATCTATCCAAAGACTTTTTCTTGCTTCTCTGCTGATGTTGTTCAGCAGAAAAGCTGTTTAGACTTGTCTGTTAAGCTCTTTACTATTAATCAGCAATCCATTGAGTTGTTATAATTATGCTGTTTTCTGTACAAAAGAGAAGAATACTTATTTCTCTATTCTATACCACATTCTACCCTCTGAAAGACCAATGTAGATATTGATTTCCTCTTCCAGGTTCCACCTCCACTCCCAACAACTACATATTAAAGAACGTTTCATTCCCAGACATTCTTCATCCTCAAATTCTATAAACATGCTGCCCAGAGAGCTGAAAACACGAGATCTATAGAATATTATCCAACAGAATCTATCCCTCTTCCTCCTCAACACCCTTCAGAAAAATGGAGCCATGTACATAAGTAAATATATCCAGACCACAAAATAACCTCAAATAACATTTAAATTCTCAACGGGTCACCCTGTATATTAATACAACTTACCAGTCCTTTGTCTTTCTGCAAAACATCCTACCTTATGTCTGTATAATACATCTACAGATTATTTCTCTTAGACAGAAAGAGGTGCACTTCTATCTACTGCAACCATGGTTACTTGTATCAAAGTACTATATAACTCACACTAAACAACTAAAATTCACTGTGATTGATATCCTTTCCCCAGACAATGGAAATGACACACCTAAATTTCAACAAAATAGATCCGATAAGTCAACTCAACAATTTGTTTATTTTTAAAATAAAATAGATATTTGGCAGTTTGGTTAACAAAAAGTCCAAAGCTACAAATAAAATCAGAATTAGAAATGAGAAGTGAAGCATACCAAGTGATATGGGTATAATTTTAAATTTTATGAAAAATGTAAAGTGCAATAAATGTCAAAAAATCAGAAAATCAAGCATATTTTAATGTAACTTTAATTGTTTCAAAGGAGAATGGACTTCAAATTAGCCATAATTTGTGTGGGCTTATGTGAAATATATTTCAGACAAACAAATATTGCATATTTCACATTCATTTTACGACTACAAAATCTTCTTTCTAAAACTCTTTAAAAACCTGAAAAAGATAACAAATATAAAACCAAATTAGAAATTTATCTTTATACATACATGCATATATAGAACATATATTGTTTCACACATTATATCCATACATTAAATTTTCAATAAAACTGTTAGTACATTAATATATAATTAAAAGAATATTTCACCCCAGATTTAGGGATTATATCTCAAGACAGGAACGACACTTCAGAAGCAAGATCATAATAAGCACAGGCATTTGAAACAATAGATTCAAGGGGAAAAGAGGAATAATCTTAATATATACAAAACTTTTGAGTAAATATCATTATATAATTATCATTAAATAACAAAACAAATCCAATTTTTAAGTAACCAGAAATCCAAGGTGAACAAGAAAATTAATTGTTCACCATAGATTTTAATTTTCCTCTCCCTTCCCTTTAGATTTGGATTTTCAGATAATAACAATTTTCAAAAATAAACCTTATGGTGAGCCCTGATGGAGTAGTGGTTAGATTAATAGCTTCCTAAGGAGTCCCAGGGACATATCCCTGGGTTCAAGTCCTCAGTCTACGGGGAAACAACTAGTGTGAACAACCTAGTAAAAGTAAAATAAAATGCTTCTTACTCCTTTCACTTCCCGCCTGCCTGTTTACTTTTATTCCTTTCTTTTAAAATCAATCAATCTTACAGATGGAAAATAGCAAATATAAATTTAAAACAAAAAGGAAAAAAGAAAACAGAATTACTCTTAAAACAGCATACAGAATTTTATTTTAAAATATATAATTATAATATCGCGTAAGAGAAATTTTTGATGAAACTCTAACTGGATAAATACGTCATATTGCTGATTGAGTGAAATTAAATAGATTCGTAATTTTGCAACATTTTAATCAAATAACATAATATGGTAAAATTATTTTAGTTTTCCTTATGGAAATATTTTTCTAACTTTTTCACATATGCAAATGAAGAAAAAAGTTCTATAAAATATCTGATATGAAATATTCACACATTTAATAGAAAAACATGTCGGTATAGAAAATATGTTCTTTGTAAGAGACTTGGCTCTTGGCTTGCATGATACTCCTGTCCTCAAGAGCGAGTACAGTCCTGGTTTAAAACTACTATACTTGCAGAGAAGAGGCATTTGAATGTGTTTAATTTTCAAGTTGCAAATTCAAGATTTTTGGTAATTTTAATTTAGATGTCTAACAAATATGACTATATTGGGAGAAAATTATTTTTTAATCAGACAATACCAGTGAAACCATAGCATAAATAGGTGTATGAATCTGTATCAAGAATATATATATTTATCTTTCTTAATTATTGATATTTTTAATCATAATATTTGTATTCGATCTTTGCTTAAGCAGTTGAATGCAATTATTTAAGGATTCAACAATGAATAGAAGCAAATCAGTTAATTATTTAGTGTTTCAAACATGTATAAATTAAATTTTTGGCCATTTTTCTTATTTTCTATGTTTGGACAACTAATTACATTTCAACTCAACTTGCTACTTCTTATTTATCAATTGCACTGAGTTATTTCTTCTCAATCTAACTCCTGAAGTTCCACTCCCAAATGTATTATTTTTCTTCTACCAGTAATATTATCTAAGTCTTGCATTTCTTTTGATGGTGAGATGTTTTCTACAGATACAGACAGTATTTCTTTCTTTTTTCAAAGAGGAAGGAAGGAAGGAAGGAAGGAGGAAGACAGGCAGGAAGGCAGGCAGGCAGGGAGGGAGGGAGGGAGAGTAAAAAGCATTTTTATATATCTAGCTGTTTATTTTTGCTCCCCACTAAGACCCCAAATTGTGAATCCAGGTTCTTGGGCTTCATATACTTTATACCCCAGTGCCTCAGCCATCAGAGTCACAAAAAGTATCCAAGGACTACATTTCTACCCTGCATTCTGCTAATACTGACTCCTAATTATTAGCCTGAAAGCAAGGAGAGTAGATGGATGAGAATTATCAAGATGTGTAGTTATCTCGTGATACATGTGTGGTATATGCACATGACTGAGGTGTGAATCTATTCTCTTGACGCATAAATAGCATTGTAAGCTGACAATATCTTGTTTAAAAATTAAAGGCATCATGAAAATAAAAATAATTTACATTTCTTCAGGTTAGATCTTTCCATTGGCTTCAGGTAATAAGAAGCTAATCTCTAGCAAATGGGTAGGAACTCATTCTGATTCCTAGTTTAGAGTAATTTAAGGAATTCTGTTTCTCAGGTGCCTCCATTAAATATTTTCAGCACAGCAATAATGAGTCCCAAACTTTCCATTCAGGACTCTAACCTACGCAATTGAAACCTATCAAATCTGTATATTTAATTTTCTTTCCAGCTCTGCCATCTGGGTGTGATTTTCTCCACAGTCTTTGATTCAATGAAGGAGATGAGGATTTATTTAAATAAATGTGAAGATTTCTGGATTTCAGTGTTTCCGTCGAGTTGATAATTGGCTACCCTGAGTTTGCCATTTTATTTTTCAAGTCTCAAGACAGCAGAAATTGTAGTAATCACTTTTGTCCCACAGATACTCTTTAAGAATTAAGGCCAGCATTGCATAAGCCAATGTTACCTGTCCATCTCTACTCACTTTGCAGCATTAGCAGATGATTTCTTAATCATTACGATGCTACAGCAAATCAGGGATTATTGATACTCAATTTAGGAACCACTTTTTTCTTGCCATTTGACCAGTCATTGGCTCAGATTCAGAGTTTTATATTGAGTGTCAGACCTCTTGGTCTATTTTAGCACATTGTTAGTTCTGATTTTTCCCCAAGCTGAACCTGGTATGTCCACGAGGTAGTATATTCTTCTTAAACCCATTATTCCACTTAATCTTCTTTACTAACCAATATAACTTATTAAATTTGTTTCTTAATTTAAGTAGTCCTTATCAGCATTTAACATTATTGATCATCATCTATTATTGAAACAAATTATTTGCTTGCAATCACTGAAAAAAATATTTCTATCGGTGCTCCTTATGTTTAGTCCATTTTACTTAGTCTAAGATAGGTCTTTGAACTAGCTATTTAATATTGACCACTGTTAAATAGAATCTTGGAGTGGACTGCCTTTCATTCCATGGCATTATCTCATTGAGTTTAGTATAAAAATGAAACTTATTTTAATATTAATAACACACATTTTATTTATGGAATATTTTGTTCTTGCACCTGAGAACTCTAAGAAATTCTTAGAAAGTGTTACAAGTAAAAACATATTTCCCCTCTATATTAACTTTTGTTTTTGAGTTTTTTTGATCATTGTTTTGTAACTCACATTGTATAAATCATAACTGGCAAAATAGAAGAAAGAAGGCCATCACAATTAAGATTTGATAAGATATATCATGTATCATATTCTTTAGTTTCTCCAGAGGAAAGCTGTCAAATTCCCCTTTAATTCTAATTCTTCCATGAAAGATCATAGTAATTACAAAGCTCCTGGCATGGCATTTATGTTGCCATTCACAGTGATGGATGTATATTAATCAAGCTGTCAATTTGAAACATATAAATTGTATTTTAAAGTGTATTTGTCTTAACTGTTTCTTCTACAGCAAGGTATATCATAATACAACCATTCTGTGAAATATTTATAACATGAATAATACAAAAGCATGTGTCTTTTAATCATAGCACTAATTTGAAATAAGAATGGGTATCAAATTTTTATACAAGTGAACAAAGCATAGCATAACTGTATTTCTTAATTGGGTTTCGTCAAACTATGATATAGACACTCCCAAATATCTTTCTTTTTTCAGTTCTGAAGTTAGGTACAAAACTGAGTGTAAGAGAATAGTAATCATTGACTACTTTTCTATAGGAACTGGCAGACTTGTTTCACTACCAAAGTACCCAGAGTTAGTTTTTTCCAATAGCCTGTCTCTCTCTCTACATCCATGATTGCATTGATTGTATTGTCCTCAAGATGTATTGAGTCTAGATTCACAGAGAATTACTGAATATTAGAAGACTTGAGTGATATTTAATTCAGGACAGTGGTATGGAAATAACAAACAACATAGCATCCAGGCAGGTTTCTGACTTTTCAATGTCTTTTTATTGCTAGTCTATGTATCAAAAAGTGTACATAATTTTTGTTTGTTATCTAAACCACTGAAAATTCCTTTTATTTCTCATTGCAATATTCTCAATCTATTCTTATGCATAATGTCCAAGTTGTATTATGCAATTTTGCAGTTTCATTATCAAGTCCCACACATAAATGATTTCCTCCTTTCTTGGTTTGTGGATTATGGAATATCAGTTAGAAATTAGCATCAATTTAACCAGAACAGATCAGCTTTAGAAACTTGTGAATGTGAAATGACTTATCTAAGGTTATGCAAATCAAAATGACAGGCTCTGATCCTGATTTACATCATTATCAAAGCATTGTTTTTATTTCAGCTTTCTCTTGTGCCTTAAGGTATTGTCTAAACAGCCTTTGTTTAATTTTCAGCTCCATTTGGTATATCAATCCTATTCAAATTAGTCTATTATTATTCTTGTAGGACATTTCTTCTCTAACTCTCTCAATTTCTTCATCTTACCCCTTGATGTTATGGTTAGTTGATGGTTTTCTTTCTTATAGTTTCACAGAGCATCAATTTCATTATCAAAACAATTACCTTTCCTCAGTAACTATTTAAAGACTGTGTAGATGTATAGGAAAATACATTTCATATTTCTTTGTAAGCAAACATCACTCCAGAAAATCCAACAGAATAAAGACAGATAATCTCAAATTTTGACTCAATTCTTATATTTTAGCATTTACATGTTATTTGCATATTATTTTTCATGCACTAAGTAAATCTTTCTTTTTCTTGCAATTACAAAATTTCCTGTCCAGTTTAGCATCCAAGGTATAAGTACGAAAAGTTACCCGAGATATTCTTATTAATTATAGATTTGCTGCAACTTCTTGGTCTTTATATTTGTAATGAATCCCACATTGTGGGAAAATTTAAGGAAGAAAAAATATAGCAAATCAAAATGATTTTTTGTCAAATTAGAAATAGTTTAATTTAACCTCTGCATACAAAATGTTTTCACTGGTAAGATCTAAATTTCTAAAAGGAAAAAACTACAGAATAAATTTTGACATGTTTATGTTGATTTGAAACATTATTTTTTGTCCAAAATAGAGTCATGATATTTATTCTGGGTCTAGAATGTCAAAGTAGTGTTCTATGATCAACACCAAATGATTTTTGTAAGTATCAAAACTGAAATTGAGTTCTGAACTATATAATCTATGTCATTGACAGTTGAATACATAAAACAATCATAACAAACTCTTTAATTTATTATTAGAGATAAGAGTTCAAATGTAAGAAGATGTCCTAAATCTACTTAAGGAAGACACTACTAGTCTGTACATAGCATTTTGTGGATGATCTAGAGTTTATTTGAAATAACACTAATTCTATAAAAAGAAAGCAAAATATTTAATATCAGCGATAAAGTTCAGAAATAAGAAACATTTTACCTTTTCGCCTCATCTTCCTAAACTCCTGCCCTTCAGACTGCTCAGTCATCTTTCAAATATCAGATGATCTTTCTTCAATTGCTTCATTTACAGTATAAAGATAATGGTTCTTTTTTTGTCTGAACATTTAAAGTTTAGACAAATTAATTCAGTAGAGATTTTTGCTAACTTTAAAATCACTTCCCTTGTGTTAAATTTAGAACTATTAAGGAAGATGCTTCATCTTTTGTGACTGAATGTTTGTCAAATACATGAAAAGAAAACTAAAAATAAGGTAAATTTTTAAAGTTAAATTTATTTACCTCCTTACTAATTACTCATTTATTTATTTTTGAAGGAAAGGTGCAAGCAGGAATTATGATGAGTAGGCATACAGACAAGAAAAGAGAGGAAATAGGAGGCATTTTAGTTTTTATTTTTATTTAGTTGTTCACACTGGTTGTTTCCCCTTGGACTCAGGATTCAAAACCAGAGGTACGCGGTTTGCACTCCTTTGGAAGCGATTGAACAACTACTGCAATAGAATGTGCCTACATTTAACCTCTCAGAATAAATAGAGTGGTAGTTTTTCACTAAAATATTAAAAACCCTCATTAAATTATTATTTGAAATTATCTTACTGTATAATAACATATTTTAAATTATAATAAAAAGAAAAAATCTATTAACTGTAGATATGATTTCCTTCTTTTACTATAATAACAACAGAAGACTTTCTTTTTCCCTTCATTCCTTTAATTAAAAGAGTTTTTGGTCAAACTAAATTATTTTGAAGGAAATTACATAGTGGGGAACCTTGATTTATGTAGTTTATATGACACTTTGATGAGAAAGAGGCAGGAGAAAAAAAAATAAAAGTACTCCAGTCAATATAATCAAATCAAATTAACCCAAACAAAGCAAAAACAAAGATTTAAGAGAAATGTATCTCACGTTGATCTTACTTCTTTTGTATCTGAAAAGGTATGATCCTATGAAATCACAGATAAATATGCATCAATGTTTTCAAATAAACAATTGCCATACATTTTTTTCTTTTTAACAGCATCTTGCATTACTTTAGCGATTTTATATAAATAGCTTTTACTGTAAAGCATATAATATCATTGCATGACTTTAGAAAGAATGAATTTTCATACCTGTCTGCAAAAGTTGAAATCTTAGTTGTATCACTTATGGTTTCCTTATTTGAAAGGTAATAATACTTCTCTGTGTATTAACTAAAATATAATTTATATTGAGATAGATGAAACTAATTGTAATTATGTATATGTTAACACCAATATGTTTGCTTAGATGAGGTGATATTCTATTCTTGTGATATCATAAAGTTAATGTAAACTTACTTAGCTCATGATAACATAACTATTATGTTACCTCATGATCCTATTATTATTCAGTTGCTAAAATTACTTTCATTTTCTTGTGGCACAATTCTGACTACAAGATAGAATAGCTTTAGTTTTCTGATTATTCTAAAAGTAAATCTTAAGATGTTATTGACATCTTAATTAAATTTTCTGAATAGTGATACAACATTTATATTCTTCCTCCAATAATTGAATAATCTATTACAGTTATACTTGCCTTGTATACTATGAAAATGAAAGTCTAATATTACTATAAAAGAGCTATTTGTTGTGGTGTGATCTTTTGTACATAGATTTCATATTTTATAGTAATATTTACTGTTCTTCAAAATGCTATGTTCATTTCAGGATATTGAAATTGCATCTCAGTCTGCATTTTACAACACACTCACAACCAGAGTTCCAGTATCCTTTACCATTTCCTTCTCTACCACCTTCCCTTACTTATGTTGTAATCACAGCCTGTGTCCTGTTGTTTTTGGTATGCTCTTTTGTTTCATTTTATTACATTACACGTATAAGTGAAACTCTCCTATATTTCTCTTTTTCTTTTAATCACTTCGCTTAATACAATCCCCTCCAGTTTCATCTAGATTGTTGCAAAGGACACAATTTCATCTTCTTTGACTATGACATGGAATTTCAAAGACAATATATATCAGAGATTCTTTACATAAAGTCATCTGCTGATGGGCTTTTAAGTTGTATCTATGTCTAGGCTAGTGTGAAATTTAGTGCTGTGAACATAGGAGTGCAGATATTTTGTTTGATTATGGATTTTGAATCTTCTGGGTATGTGCAGAGAAGTGTGATTGCTGTATCAGATGTTAGATACATCTTCATTTGTTTGAAGAATCTCCACACTGTTTTCCAGAGGTTATAAAAATTTGCATTCCCACCAAGAGTGTAGGAGGGTTCCTTTATCTCCATAACCCCTACAACACTGTTGTTTCCAATCTTTTTGATATAGGCCATTCTCACTGTTTTGAGGTGGTATTTAACTCTAATTTTTATTTGTGTATTTCTGATGAAAAGTAGTATAGGGTATTTTTTTAAGTGTCTGTGTGTCTTCTTAAGATAAGTGTCTAGCTCTTTTGCCCATTCTGGGGGTATTTCCCTTTTTACTGTTGAGGTTTATAAGATCTTTACGTATTTTGGAGAGTAAGTTATTGTCTGATGGATGTTGTATGAAGAGCTTTTCCAATTCCATGTGTAATCTTTCTGTTTAAGTGGTGGTTTCTTTTTCTGTGTAGAAGCTTTTCAGTTTGATATAGTCCCAATTGTTAGTTTTCCCTTGTTTTCTTTCATTGTAGCTGTTCCTTCCCCAAGACATTCTTGAGTTTGAGGTCATGGAGTGTATTTTCCACATTTTCTTCTTTGTACTTTATGATTTTTATTCTTATGTCCAGATGTTTGACCCATTTTGTGTTATCTTTTTTATATAATGCTAATGAGTTTTCTAGTTTCTTTTTTTTGTAGATGTTTTTTCTTGTTTTCTCAATACCATTTGTTGAAAGGACTTCCCTTAATCCGTTTGATGATCTTGGCACCTTTGTAATTATTAGATATCCATGTATATGTAGTTTTACTGATGGACTCACAATTTGGTTAAACTGATTGCTGTTTGTTTTTGTCCTAGTACCATCTTGCTTTAGTGATGATTGTTCTGTAGTATAGTTTGAAGTCAGAAAGTCAGAGTGTGATTCTGCCATTGTTCATATATATATATTTATGCATATGTATATGGTTTTATATATATATATACATGTATTTCTTTGAGTAGTATGACCATTTTTACTACGTTAATTGTTAATTTTTATAATACATGAACATGGTATGGTTTTCCATCTCATCATGCCTACTTTCTTTTGTTTAGAGCTTTCAGTTTCTGTTGTAGAAGACTTTTACCTTCTTTGTTAAATTTATTCCTAGGTATTTGATATTTCTTGGTGCTATTGTGAATGGGATATCTTTCTTAATTTATTTTTTTCTTTTTCTTCACTGTTTCCATATAGATTTGTTACTGATTTGTGTTTATCAATTTTATATCCTGCCATTTTGCTGTATTCATTTATTTGTCCAGGATTTTTTTGGTTTTGTGTGTGTGTGTGTGTATGTGTTTGTGTGTGCATTTTGTGGAGTCTTAAGGATTTTCTAGGTATGAGATAACGTCATCTGCAAATAACCATAGCTTTATTTATCATTTTCCAACTGGTGTTCCTTTAATATGCTCCTCTTACCATATTGCTTTGGTCAAGTCTTCCAGACCTATGTTTAATAGTAGTGGTGAAAGTGGTCAAACTTGTTTTTTTATCAACTCTTGGGTGAAAGATTCAATTATTCACCATTGCTTGGTGAGAGAAAAAATTCCTTTTTTTTTTTTGTCATTGATGATCATTATTTCTCCATCACATGCAAATGATAACTTTGCAGGGTAGAGTATTCTTGGCTGGTAGTTTTGTAATTTCATATTTTGAATATGTCAATTTACTCTCTCTTGGTCTGTAGGATTTCTGTAGAGAAATCTAATTATATCCTGAGGGATATGCCTTTTTGGGTTATGTTTTTCTGTTCTCTTAAGTAGTTCTTCTTTGTCATTGACTTCTGCTACTCGTACTGTGATGTGTGTGGGCAAAAAGTCTATTCACATTTAGAAATTTCTGTATCATCTCTGTTTCTTGAATTCCATTGTTCCTTTTTGTAACAGATATGGCAAATTCTCTGTTTTCACTCTTTCATTAGATTTTATGCTGCTTTCTCCATTTTCTTTCTTCTGGGGTATCTATTATTCTTATTTTTTCTTCTCAAAGTGTCTAATATTCCTCATAGGGCTTCTTCATTTTTCCTTTCGTTTCTCTCTTCTTTTCCATAAGTGTTGCTTCTATTATCTTATCTTCAATTTCTGATATTTTTTCCTCTGCATGATTGAAATTGTTTATGGAAAATTCTGTTTATCTGTCATCCCTTGACTGTATCTTTCATCTCTAGCATTTCTGCGAGGAGTTTCTTCATGGCATCAATATCCTTAGTGACGTACTGAAGCCCTTTTATCCAACACTTCTGAGGTTTTCCAATTACTTTTGTGTAGTTGTGAGTGCCTCCTACATCTCATTCAGCTTTTTATAGCTATCAGTTTGAACTCTATTAGGTTGAACCTATCCATATCAATGGCGTTCTTCCACGTTGATTTACATTTTCATCCTTTTGGACCATTTATCTTTTTTTAGGAGACTTAGATTTTGGCATAGCTTAATTTTCTGCCCTTATTTTAGCATTATGATTTTTCTTTTCTTTTACTTTAGTTTCCTTCCTATCTGTATGATGATGTGGCAACTGCTAGCTCCTTGATTTCAGTTTGGGTAGGGCTGGTTTTTCCTTTTAGGCTGTCTTTTTGTGATGGGTCATTGATGCTATTTCAAGCGGTACTTGAAGAATTCAGATCTCCAACAGGGAAGTTCATAAATAGTTCAGATGTAATCCATGAGTACAGTCTTCTAGTAGCCCAATTACTATTATTATTATTTTTAGGATCTCTGCATCTAAGTCTGGGCTGAGACACCATGGGTAACCACAGGTATTGAAACATATCAGGCGCTTCTTCCTGGCAGCAAGTGGGCAGGTTAGAGGTAAATAACTGAGACCTAGTGAGCACTACTTCTGGCCATGGCAGGGTTGGCTGGGAGTTAATGTATCAGAGGGCTCACGTGTACTGGCTCCAATATGCAGTAGGATGGAACTGGGGGTCAATATTCATAGGTTTGTGGGGCCTAAAGCTTAGTGTGCACTGTTTCTTGGCTGAAGCAGTGTAGTGGAACAGAGTCTGGGTAACTGAATCCAGGCAGACGCTATTTCTTAGCTGCTCTAGGGTTGGGCTAATTTTCTGTGGGACGCATGTTGCTGGAAGCAGAGACCTAGTTATACTGAAACAGGGTAGGTAGCATTCCAGGTTCAAAACAGGGTTGGTGTTCTGTTGGTTGTCAGGAGTGAAGACCTAGCTTTGTGGAATTTGGGTGAGCTGCTGCCTATATGAATTGACTTTTTCAAAGACCTTTTGTAAACTATTCAAGAACTAAACATGTATGTACATAAATTTCTAAGTTTTTCAAATTTTATGGATAAACATAAAATAGCATAGTATAAGAATTCAATATAATAAAAATGAAAATAAATACAGATATACAAACAAGTTATACACGTGCTGCTGGTAAAAGTATGCAAACCCATAGGAATTCTTAAGGCTATGATTAATATTATATAATATCACCTGATATCAGATTCTAAGACATATCAAGTTAGGTCTAGGGAAGGAACTAGTATAGTTCTGAGAGTGGGACTTTCTGTTGTGTTTTTTTTTTTTTAGACCTGTCATAGCAAAGTACCAAAATTAATTTCTTAAGACAGTAGACATTGTCTTATACTTCTGGAAACTTAAGTACAATATCAAAGTGTCTGCAGGATGATTCTCTTTTTGAAATTTGTAAAGAAGTATACTTCTTCCAAGTTCTACTTAACTCAAATACTCCTTGGCTTATGACAAAATATCAGTCTTTGCCTTTATCTTGCATTTATGGCATTTTCCCTGTGTCTCTTCACATTACCTTTCTTCAATATGTTTCTCTCTCTCTGTCTACATACCCTCTTTAGAAATACCATTCGCTATATTGCTTAGTGTCCACCTTAAAGATTAGCTATAAAAATCCTATTTCTAAATAATGCCACATTCTGAGTTACAGTAAGACTTCCACATATAATTATGTGGAGATAGAACTCAACCCAGTAGAGGCTTCAGTGTTCATAAGGTGGTCTTTTTCTTCATACTTTCTTGCTTGAATAATTGTGATGTAGGCAATTAAATTTGAAATTGACAAGCATTGGAATATTTCATTTGTTGAGAAAATAATCATGGTAGATAATCACTGAGAATTTGTTGAGTAAACTTTGTGTTGACATAAAATAGAATCATAGAATGTTAAAAGCAACTTAGTAAATAATTCATTACTTCGTGTATTTTTAAAAGCTATGTAAATAGTTCTATGTTTTAATAAGTTCAATTTCAAGATAGTATTAATTTCCTTGGACACTTGACAGATTTCCAAGCTGGTTGAACAATATATGCATACATATAGTATTAATTCAGGTTGTTCTTTTTCAAATATAAGGCTTTAGGTCTGCATATATTCTGGACTGAACATAAAATTATAAATTAAAAATATGTTAATGTTTCACTTAATTTTACATCTATTGATAATTTTCTGAGGTTTCTAGATTTGGAAAAAAGCTAAATTTTAACTAAAATAAATATTTTTATAAACTACATTCAATATTTATTTGGTAATCTTAATTTTCTTTATTGATAAAGTGATTTATTTTTGCTACATCTGCAAGACTATGTTTTAGAAAAGATGATTTAAACCAAATCTACTCTGTATGAGGTAGGAAAAAGAAAACCAATAAACATAATTAGTAAAAAATACTTTTTTAGAGTTTAGGATAAATTTTTTATTGAGTCAACTTAAGTCAAGAACTTAGAACTTCTTGGGAGATATAAACATATACCAACAATTAAATTACATCTTAAAATTGTACCTTTAAAGTTTACTTTGATTATCTATCTGTTACAAAAGTAACTCCCTTGCAGATAGTTGATATATGGATCACCCTACAAACTAGATACAAGTAAAATCTAGAAATAATTTAAATTCATATAGTAAAAACAACTTCAGTTATCTGAGATCTGAAAATCATGCAAATTTTATGTAAAAGAGTGTAGTAAATTAAAATTAAGAGAAGACTCTTGAAGCTCAGCAAAATAATGGTGGAAAGCGAAGTTTGAGTATAGGAGATTAACTGAGTTAAAATATGCATGTGTGTGCTGTGTTTAAAAATGGCAGTTAAAGAGGAAATGACACATTTTGAAGCAGAAGACAGCACCAATAGCATTTGAACAATGAGACTGAATTTCAGATATGAATTCAGAGATAAAATTTAAATAAAAATGCAAACATTTTCACTTGCTTTGCAATTTATTCATAGTTGAGTTTCTCGGCATATCAGAATTAAAATATCCTTTTTCTTCTAACCCACCCAACACAGATCTACCCCCAGAGTTGTCTTCTCTTTAAGGAGTAGCTATTCCATCTATCCTGCTTTTCAGTCCAGTAAACTGTTGTATATTATTCCACTTTTCTTCCTTATTTTAATTCATTATACTTTCTTACCAGCATATGCACTATATGCATTTTTTAAAGAAGTTAGTTTATCATCTATCTCCTTGTTTCTTCACTGGAAGGCAAGATACACAAAGGAAATAATTTTTATTGGGTAGTATTGCAATTCAGTGAGTATTAAATTTTATGAGTAATACATGGCACAAAAAGAACATTCGGAAATAATCATCAGTTCCAAATTAATATGTTAAGTGAATCTCATGATTCTCACCACATTTGTATGAATAGTTTCATCAATACCTGATCATTATATTGTTGTTTTAATGAGAAAGGAAGACATACAAGAAAGAAGGAAGGCAGCAGGTAGGAAAGAAGCGATTGTAGGAAACATTTCATTTACATAATTACTCAATTTAGTTTGAGAGGTTTAGTTTAATCATCTCCCATCTTAGGCAGTGAATAGGTCCTTAGGTTGTATGTGGACTGTACTCTAGGCATCGGCTTAGCCCTTGAGTCACAGGGCCATGCTTGAGCAATGAATTTTATACCTCAATTAAGCTTTGTCTTAAACATGTATTTAGGAATTATTATTCATTATATCACAACTAATTCTAGTGATATAATTTGGAAACACTTGTTCCCCCACCTCCTGTTTTATTAAGGTATGATTGGGGAAAAAAAAAATATATATATATATATTTAAAGTATGCAATGAGATGTTTTAAATGAATACATTTTGAAATGATCACCATACTCAAGTTAATTTACTGCAGTTACCCTTGTGTGTGTGTGTGTGTGTGTGTGTGTGTGTGTGTGTGTGTGTGTGTGTTGAGAGCACTTAAGAACTATTCTCTAGCAAATTGCAGTATACATTATTAACACTAGTCATCAAGCTGTGCATTGGGTCTTCACAGCTTTACAACTGAAAATGTATATAATTTGACCAATAACTACTAATTCATTCACCTCTCAAGTCCCAATAACCATTTTTCTATTCTCTATTTCTTTGAGTTTACTTTTCTAGATGATACATATATATGAGATGGTGCAGTATTTGTCTTTATTATGCCTGGAATTTTTAACTTCATCTAATATTCTCCAGTTTCTTACAAGTTGTTGCAAATTTCAAGCCTTCCTATTTTAATGTTAAATAGTAGTGTTTTTGCATTACTTTTTTTATCTGCATAATGTATATATAGTGTATATATAGCATAATAGTTCAATTTATATAGATGCATGCTTTATATGTATATGATAGAATATTTATTTATATTGTTATAGATGATATACTATAGAATTATATCTGTGTTAAGACATATAATAATATGACAGCATTGTTTGCTATAGTCATTATGTTGTACATTAGATTCCCCCCGCTAGTTCATCTTTTAACTGAGTTTGTACCTTTTGTTCACCTTCATTAATTCTCCCATTCCCCTACCTCTGACAATCGTCAATTTACTCTCTGTTTGTATGAGTTCATTGTTTTAGATTTCATATAAGTGTATTCATACAATATTTGTCTTTCTTGGTCTGGCTTATTCCACATGGCATAATGCCAACAGGATTTTCTTCTTTTATAGATGATTGACATTCCATTTTAAATACATCCCATATCTAATCCTCTATTGTCTTGGCTATTTGTAAGTAATGTTTCAATGAACATGGAAGCAAAGACATCTCTCTGACATTTATATATTTATATCTGCGTGTATGTGTGTACAGATAATAATGTATACATATGCATTATATATTTGTGTATATAATATAATATTATATGTAATATTGTGACGTGTCTAGATGATATAGTAGTTCAGTTTATTTTTTTGAGAAACCTCTATTCTCTTTTCCACAGTGGTTGTACCAATTTACATTTATACTTATAATGTATGAGATTTTTTTGTTCTCCACATCCTTATCAACATTTTTTTATCTTGGCTTTTTCATATAACCATTCAAACAAGTATAAATGACACCACATTGTGATTTAATTTGCATTTTCCTGGGGATTAGTGATATCTAGTATGTATTCATGTACTTGTTAGCCATTTACATATCTTCTTTGGAAAAACATCTACTGAATTCCTCTGCTCATTAAGCATTTGTCAGGTACATGTAAAGAATCTACAGTTGTCAGGACTGTTTCCTGGGGCATAGGAAGTCATGGTTCCTGTAGGATCCCCCCAAAAATGGGACTGTATCTAAGATCCTAGTTGACAGGACTGGAGACAGGTTACAGTGTCACTTATGGAGCAGAATTCAAGTCCACGGACCTCAGACTTATTATTAGGGTATTGGGTGACTATGTTGCCTTCTGAGTCCTTGGTAAGGGACCTATCATGACCCTGAGCAGATACCTGGCCACACAGAAATGCCTCTGAGACTGTAACATAGTTAGGTCACTGTATTATTTCAGGATCTATGTTTAGATCTATAGTTATTAGGCCTGTTGCCAATAGTATGGATATATTGACATTCCTGAGACCTCAATTAATGGTGGCAGACTAAATTCAAGTGAGCTGGGACCAAGTCTATAGGGGAAAAAACAGCTTTGAGGCAGCAGGCTGGATTATGTTTTCAAACTGTTCTCTTCCTTCTTGGGTTTCAACTAGGGTTTTGTAATATCCTAACTGGATCCTGAATCTCCCACCAAGAATCTTTTTCCTTGTCTGTGAATGGTTGCTAGATTATTGTTTATGTGAGGACTTTCACTTTGCAGACTTCGTGTTCTACATTCTTACTGCCATTGCATACTACAAATTGCTTCTTCATATATTCAGATATATATGGAATTTTGAAGAGATAATCATTTTAAAAAATGTATAATACTTTAGAAAACTAACATAATTTTAAGAATTCCCATACCTTCCAGAGATTCTTTCTCTTAAGATAATTCTAGAAGAATCATTACTCAAATGTTATTTAGCATTATCCATTATTTATACTGAATACAAATGTCCATACATGTTTGTTATTAATATGGAATTTGTTCCTAAGATCCTTCTCATTTTAGACTTTGACTTCACTCAAAACATTATTAATCTCATTGTATAAAATATTTGAGATATATATAGGTATATTATGTGAATGGTATATTTAGAATAACGAAAGTATACATAGAAGTAGTAAAGCAAAGCAAATGCACACATTTAAGGAAACAAGATGATTATTTTAATTGGATTTCAGTGGTTATTTGATTTACAAAGTAAAATAGGGAATCAGAACAAAACCTTCTAATTATTGAATTCATAATTATTCTCATGGAATTTTAAACATTGTTATCAGATATAATTCAGAAAATGGGATAATTTCTATGGGATACACTGTATAAAACCAAAGGATTATATGGTGCCAGCATTTTGTGCAATGGTTGCGTGGAAAATTCAAAAATGCCGATTCTTATATGATACTACAGTTAATGATGGGCACAAAACTTTAAGCATAACTCGTGAAGCAATTAAGCAAGGTGCTGGAATTATAATGGCCAGATGTGTAGCCTTCTGGTATTGAAACTTAATTCAGACATAATTTAGAGTAGAAATAAGTATATATAACAATTCTATCTCTTTGTATATACCCTAGAGTCATTTCCACATATGTGCACAAATTAACATGCATAATCATAAAAATTGCAGAATATCCTGCAAAAACAAAAAGGTATTATAGAATAACATGAATGTACATAAATTATAAACAGGGTAAGTGATACATTTCATATCTTAAGAAAATATTCTATATAGATGACAAATGATTAACTCTAAAAATATAACTTTAAGCTATATTTGCTATTTTCATAGGGAAAAATGATCAAATATTAATAATTCACTAATGTTCAAGCTAATATATTTAATTCATAGATACATAAAATCTTTTCAAATGTTTTTAGGTAGCAATATTTGTCTAGAATTGTTGTTACTGAAGTTGCGTTTGGGGAATAATATGTCAAAAAGAATTATTTAAAGTTCACTTTTACTACATAGGTGATGTTTTGACAATGTAATGTTTAGAGATTTCTTTGTTGTTAATTTTTATTGAATTAACATGATTCTATAACAATTTATAGGTTTCAGATCTACATGATTATATATAAACCCTTGCATGTAGCAAATTATGTTCACCACTCAGTGTCCAGTTTGATTTAAAATATGTTCTTGTGGTATTCTTTGCTGAAGAATAGTTTTAAAGTATAATATTAGTCTTTACTTGATCTTTTCGTTTGTCTTTAAGAACAAATGTAAGCTTATCCATCATTTAAGTGGAAGATATTTTATGAATTAAGCTTTTGTAGCGACATTAGTTTTGATAATGCAATATTTGCTTATTTCCCTGTCCTTATTTTTATGGATTCTAGATTTATTTTCTGATACTAGAATTTCAGGATTTAATATAAGACTGAAGTAAAAGTAATGACTGTTGCAAGTTTCTATTGCCATTAGTCTAATATCCCTACTGCTTCAGTTAATATTGATTCACAGAAATTTAAAGCATTTAGTATAGATTTTATCTTTAACTGTCAATAGATATTTCAAGAAAACATGAACTTAGTCATCATTTTCCTTCAGCAGTAAGCCAACTGTTTCATTAATTTTATTTTATGTGGAACAATAAAATATGAAATATTTTTATTATAAGTGAAATTGCGTCTAAGCATAACTGCACTCCTTGTTATTTTCTTCTCCTTTCTAATGACCACAATCAAATTAACATATCCATTAACTCATGTATTTATGTTCCCCAACTTTTTGTGTAGTGAGAAAAACTGAGATTTACTCTCTTTGAAATTTCAGGTACATAATACATTGTTGTTGACTATTGCCATTATGCTGTACATGAGGTCCTATTGATCAGTTATCACATATATGTGTTTATTAAGTCAACGCTTTTTATTAATTTTTATGTTAATGATTTAGTGATCAGGATTTTGGGGACATGGTTAGCATGTGTATAATTGTATGTTGATAACTATATTTGTCAATACTTCAAACTGCAGTTCAAACATTACATACAAATTTGACATGTCAACAATATATTTTTACAATCATTGCATACCCATATTTTTGTATTGCTGAGCTGAAATAGAAATTTAGTCATATAATTTATAGCCAGTCTAAGGACCCAAGAACCATAAATAGCACAGTGAATATCTGTCATGTTTCTGACTACTCACTAGGCTGAACATTCTTAATTATAATCAGAAAATCCCAAGTTTTATGGTCTTAAACATGAAAATAAAAAATCAGAAATAGACAGATCTAGAATCATTGTGAGTTAGTACACAGACTTAGAATAGACACAACTCAGACTTGACAAACTTAATTTGGAAATGAGCAATGTGATAGATATTATTTTAGGTGATGGTTAAATTAGCAGGAGTTGATAGTAGTGGGAATGAAAGTCTGATATTCTGTTGATATCAGGATTGACTACTTGACAAAGAAATAAGTTCAATTGGGAAATATCCATAGTGTAATCTATGGATCATTTTTAATATTTGTTCCTAGATACAGTTCCCAAAATTTATTTTCTATACTTCACAGCAATTATCAGAATTCCCTAAATAGACTTTTAAATCCATTTTTGTCTATTTATGTAGGATTCAATTCCTTAACTAGTAATTAAAACATGCATAGGACAGAAAAAAGATCTCTTATCCATTGAGAAATTGTACTTGTTATGAGCTGCAAGTGATGGGAAATCTGACAGTCACTTGAAAATGGTTATTTTTTTTTCCCTTATGTTCAACCATATGCAAAAGATTACAGCATTGATTCCAAGATCCAAAGCTGACAGAACCAAGATTTCTTAAATCTTTTAGACATTTCCTGTGGGACCAAATGATGGCTATTACACATTCAGCCACAAGACAAATTCCCTCCAATAAAAGAGGTAAAGAAAAATAATGTAAAGGGCAATGGGTATCAGGCATATTAAGACCACAACATTTTAATAGAATTTTCTGATAGTTTTGTGCTTGTGCCTAATTGGTTCACAGTGTGTCACAAAACCACCATGATTGCAATATAAGATGATAACTGTAGTTTATTGCTGATTACATTGTTGCTTTAAATTAATTTAGGATTTTTTGAAAGAATTAAAAGCTGGCTCTAACATTCAGGATCACATAAAGATAATATAAAAGTCGTTAGCCATTTTAAACCAAAAATTATTAATCTAATACAGAAAATAGCATATTTATAACAACTGCCAAAACCTAGAAAGATAACAATAATCTTTTTTTGAGGGGCTGGGAGATGACATTTAAATATTCAGATGAGCAAACTAGTTCCACAAAGACGCTTCTTCTGCTTCAGTCGGAAAACTGCTAATCTAACAACTGACTTCAGAATGATACTCCATTAGCTATAATGGTAGAACTGAGAATCCAATGATGTAAATGATACATGCAAAATTGCAAAGTTTCAGTCATGTACTTCACAGGGTCAAGTTGCTCAAGACCTAAGTATAATGCTTTCCCATCCCAATGATGTCATTCAGAGGTCCAGCATCATGAAGAGTGAATTTGTTATATACAAATGGAAGGTAGCCAATCGGTAGAGAAAAACACTGCTAAAATGCAGGGGAAGGGTACAGTGATGATATAGACTAAAATTATGGCAGTGTTGGTTAATCATTAACTTCAAGGTTTAGAGTGGAACAAAGAGCTTACCCCTTCAGGAAAAATTATGTGGGTTGAATATAGAAACCAGACTTTCCCCCAGGTGCTCTGGAGAAATATTCTGTCCGGTACTAGGAAGTGGTGCCTTAGGAGATGTTATCACTGGCACCAGACCCTGCGAGGGGATTCTATGGAATGTGACATTAGAGCTACACTGGGCCTACACATTCTCTACCACATGACTCTTAAGCACTTTCTAATCACACTTGAACTGGTCCTGAATTTAATTTCGTGTGGAACTGAATGAGACAGAACCAAAATCACATCATAAAGATTATCTGAAAGGTCTGGAAAATGTAATTTTTAATTATTAAGCCTCTACTAAAGAGAAAGACATAGTAGAAAACTGTTGAGAGGTATGCATAACCATATCCTCCCAAATTGTATGAAAATCAAATTTCATTTCGGTAAGTTCTTTTTACTTGCTATTCAATTACATTTTTCAAAAAGTCTAATCACATTATAACTATGAAATCATAGCGATATAAGCAATAACCTAGAAAACAATCTGCTCTATTTCCAGGATATTCTAATCTAGTGTTTTCTCCCTTTTAAAAGCCATGCTTAGACTTCCAGAGTGATCAACTGATCAGTTCTTTATCTTTTCTTATTTCCTTCAAATCCATCCTCCTTGCAAGAGAGAAAAATAAGCATTAACTTTAAATGTTACGTATTTGCTAAAAATACTCCTGGCCATCTTAGTACACCCAAGACCCAGTTACAGGCAACTAGGCACCATGGATGAGGAAAAGGCAGGAGACTTTCCCCCAACCTTCCCTCTATTCCTTTCCTCTACCCCCACTCCTCTATACCATCCTTTCCAATCCCCAACACCCAGTTCCACTGTGAGGAACCTGGTGAACCAAGCAGTGAAGATAAGGAATTGATTTGGGATGAAAGGCCACTCATGAAGCCCATTGCTAAGTGTCTGCTCAGGAGAGCCTTGTAAGCCTGAGAGTAGGGTAAGATATAAACTTTTTCTTGTGAGTAACCCACCAGGTCCCCTGGGGTGAGATGAAAGGCAAAGAAGGAGAAGGAGAGAGGGGCAATAGAAGGGGAGGATGAGAAAGGAAGCAAGAGGTGGTTGAACTTAAATGTGTAAATAATACTACATAGAATCAGCTGGAATTCTGTACCTAAACCTCTGTGAATGACTTGCCATTAACTATGCAAATCAATGAATAAAGAAACTGACAGATAAGTAAATGGGAAGACAGAAAGAGAGGGAGATTGGTACATTCTCCAGTAGTGCCTTGTCATAACAGGATTAACATTGAGTTCTCCAACAAGTTTGTCTTTCCCACCAACATCACTGTTTCATTTCTGGCAACTCTGTTGAGCACTATTCTAATTTTGGACATCTCATAGTTTTACACAAGAGTTTCTTTGTTTCTCAAATATGTAAATTTATCTTTCCCAACTAAATTCTATTCACCTCTGAAGATACATCGACTACATACTTCCTCTAATATGATAGCTTCTCACTTTTACTTCTCTTTTCCTAAAGACATTCCTGATTACTCTTTGAATTTACCTATCACTGTAACTAACACATACTCTATTTTACATATCTGAGAAACTTGATTTTTCATGGCATTGATATACTTGAAAATAGATATATATTCACTTATATATTAGCAATATAGTATCTGATACTCCTGCAAGTCATCAATAAATGTTTATCACAAGGAAACAAAATCAAATGATAAAGAATGTTTTTCAGCAATATTGTTTACTAAGATTAAAGAAAAAGTTTTTGTCTAAAAACTGTTTGATGAATTTTTTTGAGTGCAAACATTCCCTGAAAAAAACTTTGTAATTAAATGATTTGGGGGTAGATGAAAATTTACTTGTTCTTATGAAAACAAATAAGAAATAAAATTTGTTGTAAATACTATAGACAGTAAACAACACTCTTTGTTTTATGTACTTATACTGAGTTGAATTATTTCAATAGCATGAACATATCTAGTATCTTTCATTTATAATGCAGTCTTTCTTTGTCTACAGTAACAGACAATGCTAAATATTATTTAATAATCAAAAAAGTAGAAATGTTAAATATGATCTTTTGATCAGATTTCACACTTAGAATGTTTTATGCTGGATTTACAGCCTATGTAAGTAACACAAGTCTTTTACTGATAAATATTATTTCCAAAAGATGAATATTTATGTATATATACCTTATTGATTCACTATCAAAATTACAGGTCTTATCTATTATTTGATAAAAATTATAGCTAAATCTATTTCAAAATTTCAAGAAATAATGAATTCTTCAAAAAGAATATCCTTTTGAGTGTTTAATTATGCTGTTTTAAATACCTTATAATTAATTATCTTACAACTTACATTTATCTTCATTCATAAAGAATATACTTCTATTCCACCATCTAAATTCCGCTGGAAGTAAAAATAATACTGCATATGGTTGGTTGCTAAGCATTTAGAAATGTTTTTAAAAATGTTCCCAAACATAAAACCAACTGCTCAAAAGATATTAAGTCAACTCTAATGTTACTTAGATTAGTGACTTTGAGGGCTGATTCCTTAAAAAAAAATCTGATAAATTTTCTCAATAGTGAAACTATTTTTTAGAAATCTGCTAACAAATTATATTAATATGAAATTATTTCATGTCAGGAAATTATAAACTTTTTATTTGAATACCACCTAATATTTCCTCCCAAGGAATGGAATCCTGTACATATTTTTGGCAATAAAACCTTAAGGATAGCTCTCATTTAAGACTTTCATGTGGTCCTGTAGATTTTTAGTATGGTTAATTTTCCCTGAGTATTAAACTCTGAAGACCAGAGTAAAAATCTAGTATAAATGTAATTGAGTTTTTAAAGGTTTCTCTAAAGTTCAGTAGGGATTTAAAATGAAAAATTTCATGTCCACTTGACTATAAATAAAATATGTTCTTTAATGTTGGAAACTAGCACTTTTTTTCTTGTCAGCAGAAGGAAAAAATCACTGGAGAAAAATGAAATATGACTGATAAGTCAAACTGATTTTTATACTTGCCTTGATGTTTTTGTTACTACAGGTCAAAGTTCTTATGATAGTACATCTACTTTTCTTTTATCAAGAGGGAAGAACTAAGTGGAACTGAGATTAAACTCTCATTTAGGAATTTTTTCCATTATGCAGATCAAAATGAATTGATGTAGATAAAACATACATACACATATGTATACATATATCTGTATATACATGAACATGTAAACACACACATATCACATATATGCAGAAATATATGCACAAAGCTGCAAAAGCACTATTCCTTTTTCTTATATAAAGTCTATTTAACCATTGTTATTAACAAAAAATTACTTCCTAATAACGGAGAAATGATTGCCTAAACAACAACAAAAAGATAAGAAATATCTAATTTAGAGAAATTTAATATAATGTTTATGAATGAATGAGGAATAGGAAATTTTTGAGAAATGAATAGTTTGTGAGAATTATTTAGAGAACATTAGAGTATATAGCTATTCTGTTTCTTAATATAATCAATTTTATACTAAAGATAGAATTTAAAGTCACCAGAACTCTCATGCTGTGTCAATTTTTAAGTGCAAAACTATACTGATATTTTACAAGTTAGGAATACCACTAAGCCTAGGTTTCGTTGTACAGGAACATTCATATCCATAAAAGAATGACCTACTTTTATACAGAAATCACCTTGTCTAAAATATGTTGACTGATATCAACCAATCAAATAGTAATTTTTCATTTACATTGAACAATACATATGCTGTTACTAGATCATTTTTAAACATTTGTAAATATTTATTCAATGAGAATATTTCTTTTGTTTTCCAATAATAATCATGTATGATTATATGTACAATAAAAAGTCATAAATAATCTCATTAGCATTAACTTACGTTAACACTATTACTATAGTTGCATTATATTGAATCCTTCAAATAACACTATTATTCCATCACTACTATTACTGGTTAAGAGAACAACAAACAGTTATTTTTGGTCGCTATAAGATTTGGATAGTCCTAAGTGTTTTTCATGAGTTATCTCTAACAGAAGCATTACATTTTGTCAGAATGCTACAAGGTTTGAATGTGAGATCTAGGAGGAAAAAAGACATCAAAGTATAACAATACCTCAAAATATCCCATGTTTTTAATCCTGTTGCTAATTTGACAACCAAATAGTTCACAGACACTATCATGTATAACAGTAGTGGAAAAAAATGAATAAATCCACTAAATTAAGCCTGTAAAATGATTTATTGTTCTATCTATTGATGAGCTGGAGGGAATATATTGTCAATCAAAATTTTATTTTGGTGTCTAATTAATTCTCTAAAATATTTCTACTAAGAAGAACATACTCAAATAAAATAGTTTCACATTTAATTTGGTCTGTAAATTCAGAAATAATAGCAAATCATTCTGTAAATACTTCAGAAAGTAAGCTCAACATTGGTAAAATTTGGGTAAACTGGTAAACTTGAGGTATATAAACAAATTAGTTGAATAATTAAAACACATAAGGTGAATTTAGATTTGTGTGTTTCCATATTTTTAAAGTGGTGGATTAGAAAAAATTAATCTTTATTATAGACACATTTTTCACAAACATGACATATCACTTTATATACATTCAATATAGTTTTAAGTAATCTATAGATTTATAATCAGGAAGATTTGTTTCCTTTTCCTTTATTATTTAAAAAATATTATTAAGATGGTTTAATAGAATGTCAGTTGGTGGTTTTATAACTTTTTATTTCTTAAGATTAAAGCATACATATAGACATTTGGAAGATAATATTTCCTTTATGTACAAGTCTCATAAAAAAATCTCTTGAAGAGTTTCAGTGACAATACTTCAGGAATCATATCTTATTGCATTAGATTTGACTTTGGATTTGTCCCATTACATTATCCAGATTATGTTTATCTTACATTTTTAACCAAATCATGAGATAATTTTGACAAAAGTATTAGCAAACATGATTATGTTACCTTCTATGGGTCATGTAGACAAAAGTCATGACTACAGGAATAACATATAAATCCCCAAGAATATATATTTGAGAATGTAAGTGACCACATATCTGACTATATTTGCCTCAACCCCAGTTGAGGAGAAATACATATTGATGAGACTTTCACTTGAGCCATAGAGAATCTTAAGTACCGAACTGCCTTGGGAAACCACTTGTTTCATTACTTGTTTCAAGTTCTAAGACTATAAATAGCACAAATATTCTACTTGCTTTCACTATAATGTTGGATATCTGAAGTTTCCTTATCCATCTGTGTGAAAGAAAAAAATGTACCACTATGACTTATTATAAGTAGGACTTATTGATTTCTAACAGTACTTTATATGATTCATTGACTGCTTCAATGTGAATTGATTTTTAATATGCCTACTAATCAAAACAATCAAAAACACAAAATATATAATAAAATATAAACCTATATTTGAAAATGAAATGAAGTTTTAACTTCAGAATTGTATTGAAATTGTAGGATAACTTCAGTGCACGTTAGTGAGATTAAAAGGAATGATTTTTTTAAATTGATGTATCTGTATAAATAGTGAACTAGATTATTCACTTTTTAACACTGATTTTTGTATATTAATATCTACTCATTCTGAATTTAGTAGTGCATTAAATAACGAAAACTCTTGAACAAGTAACATGTTCCCTGAAAATGGAAGACACTGTTCACATTATAAAATCTAAGAACGTAAGTCATAAAATTAGTAGACAATTCAGTCATGATATGAACTCAATGATGCAAACAAATTGTTTAATAAATTTCAATTATTATGATTTAAATGTTTAACAAATTAAGACTGGAATAGATATATTGACTTGTTAATAATTACATGCAAAGTATGTTGAATAATGAACATGCTATTAGAGATACTTTAATAAAACATTAGCATGTTTTGACAGAAAGAAAAGAAATACCAATATCATTTACTTACCTGCATTGAAGAGACTGGAAAAAATTTTAAAACTGGAAAATACTATGAGGACTAGAAAAAAAGGGTTGCATGACTCTTATTTTTCAATAATATAATCCTAATTAGAAAATTTACAGACATAAGAAATAAAATCATTACATAGAAAGGACAAGGACAGTTAGTATAAAGTGGATTTCAATGAAAAATCATGCATGTAAATAGAAAACAGAGTGTTTAATGTATTTTTTTAAATGTCACTTATTTGATATTCTGCATCAAATGGAAATTATCTAACATATGGGAAGGAGAAAAAGAGTTAGCCAAAAAATGAGGAAAATAATTGCCAAACAACTGGCAGTCCCAAGAAATGTTAAAATACATTTTCTGGGAGAATAATGTTTTTTTAGGTCAGAAACCATGTAAAGAATGGAAGCCACTGAAGAATAAATCAATAGATATTAAAAATTCTTTATTTTCCTTATATTTAATTGATCAAAATGACAACTGTTTAAATTAATGATAGTGTTAATGCATTGGGTGTTAATAACACATGTATAATTAACATGAATTAAAGATATTGAAAATATTCTGACATGTGTATACTTATAAAGTATATGTTTATTTGAAAACAAACATATTAAAAATTGTATTGGAATCTCTTGGGAAACCACCAAATGTTGTTTAAACAAGAAGGAAAATTGATATAGTAGTAAAATTAAATGGAGCCATAAAAAATTAACAGTTATTTCCAGAGAAGGAAGAAAAAGAGCAGTGGTGGGAGAAAAGAAAGGACATAGGTAAATGATGTAAACCATTTGTAAACATAGCAAGTATTAAACGGTAATAATGATAATAGTGTTCACAAAAAGACTGAATTCTCTTATTTACAAGGAATTCAATTAATACTCACATAGACTGAAAGTTACAGGATCAGGAAAGATGTACTCCATCAATCTAAATTAAAAAAAAAACAACTTAAAGTAGTTATATTAGTTTCAGAAAAAATATCAGATTTCATAAACAGAAAAATTTCACTACAAAGATAATAAGTAATTATAAATGTATTGGTTCTGCAAAAATATATAGCAATCCTATGCATGCATGTATCAAACAGAAGTGTCTTATAGTGTTTTATAATTACTCAGTGCAACTGAGTTATCCATGAAACTAATTCCTCTTTTTCAGTATTGTGTTGGCTATTTCCTAAAATAGGCTGCAATTTCCTGAAATAACCTTTGACTTTTTATATAAATTTTATTCATTTAAAAATATTGATGGTGCATTATAACAACACATAGATTTAAAATGTGTATTGAGTCAGTATTTGTATATTATATAGCAAGGTTGCCACAGCCCAATTCTATTGCTCACTATCTATTAATTAAAAGGATTAGCCTATTAAATTTAAATTAAATTTAACTTTGATAAGCTATTAAATATTTTTCTAACAATTTTTCCAGCCTATTCCCCTTTCCTTCTGGTAACCACTATTTTGATTTTATTAATTAAATGTCTATTTTTGTTTCATTTATTTCATTTTTTTTCTTTTCTGCATACAGATACGAGTGAAGTCAGAAAATATTTATCCTTATGACTTACCTCTTAAGCATGGTTTCTTCCAGTTTCATCCATGTTCATACAAATGGTGAGACTTCATCATATTTAATAGTTGAGTAGTAGTCCATGCATGTATGTGTGCGTGTATGTATATATTTCACATCTTCTTATCTTCTAATCTTGAGAGTCAGTTGCCAGTGCAGATAATCTCTAACTAAAAATTGTTTAGATATTTTGACATTATAAAGTCAAAAGCATACACATTCAGTAGAAAGCATAGTACCTGCTCCCTCATGATGCTGCAGGACCACATCGTAAGCTGTATCCCGCTGGCAGCAATTTTGATAACAATATTTTAAATTACAATAAACTTTTGAGTATGTAACTCATAAATTGAGGAAGATCTGTATCTGCAAAAATTTAGGAGTTTTTTGTTTGAGATTTTAATACATTTTCAGGTAAAATTATTAATTAGAAACAGTCTCATGAATATAGAATATCTTTATTGAGATCTTTTGAAATTGGTTCATCAGAGATTTGTGGTTTTTATATTTTGTCAGATTTTTATTTGAATAATAATTTATTTACTTTTGTAAATTTGATGTTCTTATGCTTCAAATTTCAATTTTATGTTGCTATTAGTAAGAAACTAATTAGATTTTATATTGATTTTGAATTATGTGACCTTGCAATTTTCTCTGAAGTTGCAAGAGCTTTACTTTGTGACAATTTTATTATATAAATAATTATCTTTGAACACAATTTTCTTTTATTATCTTATTGCATTATCCATATTTCTCTACAATATTGTATAGGAAAGGGGAGCAAGGACATGCTATTCTTTTCACTGTTCTATGGAGAAATCATTTAGCTTCTCAAATTAAGTAAAATTTAGCTGAGCATCTTTTTAACTTATTATCAATTGAAGTTCTCTATTCTTTGCTAAAAGGTCTTTTGCTTTTGTTGATTTTTTTATCATGTATAAATGTCGCATTTGTTAAATGCTCTTTTGGCCTCAATTGATATGTTCACACAATTTTTCTTCTTTAATATGTTGATGTGGTAGATTACATAGTCATCGAAGAAAATATACACCTGGAAAATACGCATATGAAAAGATTTTTATCATCACTTATAATTACTGAAAATTTTAATAAAAAGAAAAAAACACTGCACACGTATGAGAATAGTTTAAATTCAAAACCTGATTATACCTATTGTTGAGAATACACAGTAATAAAAACGCTCATTCATTGCTAATGAGAATGTAAAATAGTGCAGTCACTTTGGAAGAGAGTTCTGCTCTTTGTTTCATAGATAGAAGCATATAGATTATTTTTATGGTAAATGCAAATAAGTTTTTAAAATCCAGACAGCATACAGGCTTCAGTTCATGTATATACAGTATGCTACTCAAGTATTGACAGTAGCTAATTTGATAAAATTCTGACAATGGTTTTAGTATTGATAAAAATAAAAATAAGCAAATGGGGTAATTTGTTTTGGGGGGCAAAATTGTCTTCCAAGAGATAAAAAAGGAATTGAAAGATGATGGGGTCTATATTTTCTCTCTTTTTATAAATTAACATAGCGAGCAATGAGTGTGTATTTTGACCAAGCTATCCTAGAAAATAAATAAATTCTTAAGGTTAAGCCAATATAGCCTATTCCAGGTTAGTCCAACACATATCAGAATATATTTTCATAATATGTTCTTTAATTTATAAAATATGTACATATTTCTGAAAATATGAATGGATTAATGTTTGAAAACTACTTATGGAATATCTGTTAATGAGCCATATTTTACATAAGGCTAGATAATTTTTCACATGGATAGTACCTTCCATGAGTCTCATTCAGTTTTTTGTTAATTAGTGAAATAACAAAACAAATTTTCCTATGACTTTGAAAACCACACATTTGCTTTATTAAATAGTTAAATTTTTATTATTTTGTTTCTTCAGCAAGTGTGTAGAACAATGAACAAAATCTTTCCAAAACCAAATTTTGCAACCTCAATATTGCTTAAAGTCTAGTTATATTGTGTTAACAATTTAATATTCCACTGAATATTTTGAGGATGAATATGTATAGATACATAATAAAACAAAATAACATTTTTCTGCACATACAGTCTAATATTTTAAAATATTGTAAAATAAACTATAAATTTGTATTTACTACACTTTCATGGCATTATTCTATTTTTTGTGGGTGATGTTGGCAAATTCCTGCATGTCGCTGCATGCTTAAATAAAGTTTGCTACTGTGACCAGTTCTATGATGATTTGTTAAGGTCTTCTGCATTTAAAAGATGAAATTCATCTAGTTTAAGGTTTAACTGACTAGGGCATAAATTTCCAACAGGGAAAGTATGACTTCATAGACAAATTTTTAAGTCTATGTGAGTCATAGCTGAGAGAAATATCTTTCTAAATTATACACTTTTCTCTCTCTTCACAGCATTTTTTATACTCTTTTCTGGCAGCTTATTTATCTTTTTGCTTTTTAAAAATAAAAACTCCTTGATTTTCTGGCTCAAAAGCTAAAATATGAAACTATCAGCCAAAAAGGAAAATATTTGATCTATTGGCAAATGCATAAGTTAAAATGAGGCTAATGTGAAATGGAATTTGCATTCTGGTCATTGATGTGGTATATAATCATGTACTGTATGCTGGTAAATGAGTCTGTTGTCTGGCAGTAATGAATATCTACATCCATCCTAACAGCTAATGAGGAATAAATGACTTATTATCCACGAATGACTGTGTCTAAATAGGTCTGTAACAAAAACAGAATATTAAAATGTGTAACTAAAATAGATCTTAAATGATAATGAACTTACTTAGATTATTAATTATTTTTAAAGTATCGTAAGGTTTACTGCTTTAGGATGAAATTAGCACTAGAACAAACTCAAGCATAACAACAGACTCAAAGTCTGAATTTAAAATGGATTTGACTACAAAGGTATGCATGCTTATGTGTCTGTTTATGCATATGCTTGAAGATATGTGTATATGCACATGTATCTGTACACAATCTAACATTCATGTAAAGGAAAATTGTCGTCCCCTTTGGGTACCTTGACAACCTGAAAATAAGAGCATATAACTGAGTTTACATAGCCGAAAATTTGAAACTACTTCAATAATTAATTATACATTAAATTGCAATGTATAAATCTATTTTTCAGAGAAGCTAACACTGTCAAAAATTATTTTTGATAAGTCTGAAGTTCATGTATAATTTTTAATGAGATTAATATTTGTGAAAAAGTGAAAGTATCTTCTAGAATGCAATTTTTATAAAACATATTTATGTTTTACTTAATTCATTATATCATTTTACTCAAATAATAGGAAGTAGATCTAATCGAAATTAAAAACATTGTAATCTGTAGTACTGTATATAAAAGAAATTCAAAAACAACTTCTGAAAAGTGGCTACATTTAGAAATTATCTAAATTACTCCCAAAATTGAGAGAAGTCATTCATTATTTTATCATCTGAATAGTTTTTATGTATCTATTCTTTTTAACTTCAACAAATCCTTCACTACCTTTATCTGTAGGTAAGATAGCAGCAATTAAATGACCCCAGAATAGTCCTAGTTTCAACCCACATTCTTGTCCTCCAAATTCATTTCCCTCCCTAAAGGCATAGTGATCAATTAAAATGTTATATATGAATGTGTCACTTCCTACCCATTATTTACTATTCAAATTTTACTATTGTTTTAGTAATCAGATCCCAATACTTTGCTATCTGTTTTGTTTCCTTTGTGGAATGCCCGACATGGCTCTTTCCATCATCAATAAACTGAACTTAAATTTAAATAGTACTTTTGAAATGTTCATTTATTGAGCCATGATCTATTTCCAGAGAATATTTTCATTTATTGCTCCATTTATGCTTCAGTTTTTACTGAATCATCTATTTTTCAGGAGTAATTACCCAGAATCCCTGATCAGTAAAATCTCTGTGGAATATGTTTCCACACATACACAATATATGCATGTCCAAACACACATATATACACATACATATGGAAGAATTTTCCAAAATTACAATTTTGGGTAAATTTGAAGGCAGGACACAGAATTTACATGGAGACAAGGAAATTTTATGTGAATCATAAATTATGATCAGATATGGTATAATATGTTTGACCAACATAATGAGAATTAGATTTCAACCACTCTCACACTGTAGAAATACAATGAATTAATAAACGAAAACTTAGCTGGTGAGCAAACATATCTAGAGCTGGTCATTTATCTTTTTTTCTGTTACCTCTTTTTGAAGAAGATAGCTATTTTCAAAGATAGCCTATTAATATCAGTAATAAATATTGCAAATTGCTACTATGATTTATTTTACAAGTAAATGATTGACTTATCAGAAATATATAAACACATCTTTCAGTAGCTAAATATTTTTAAGATTAATCACATTTGAACACAAATTTGGCAGACAACTCTACATTAGGTTTAGTTCAAAGTGACCTCAAGCTCTTTCTGGCAAGTAGGGTTTTTAAGGTATGTCTAATTTGATGAAAATATCACAAGGTGTTTGTGGATAACATGTGTTGTGTCCCTGATATATGATAAGCTTATGCTAGCAAAAGAACAAGAACTTTTTTTCTGTGTAGTTACAGTTAATGAGCAAAGAAAAGTACAGGTAAAAATACAGCAAGAGCAAAAGCAAATATGCATAATTATGCATAAAGGAAAAAATTGCACAGAGACATAATATGTTTAATTTGATGTTTTTAAAAGGTAATTTTACTGCATATAATAATGCCATGCCAAATTTTATAGTAGATTAATACGATTGAGAAGTGACATTCTTAGTTTATATCCTCATGACTGAAAAAGATACAAATTACAAATTCACTTGAAATAGTCAAAATATAAATGGATGTGGTGTCTTTATTGTTATTTTTCTTTTTTAATGAAAATTTGAGAAAGGAACCATGGAAGGAACTATGAATTATAATGAGTACTTAAAAATGTGAGAATAAGACTGCACATGCTAATCTTTTTCTGAATTCCTGATAATAACATCTAATGAAAAACACTTTGTACAAAGTGACCCGACATGACAATGTCTGTTATACATCCAACAATTTTTGAGTCAGCAATTTTCAAATTAGTTTGAATTTGCATTTTTGAACATAAAATATGGGGCATACCCTAGTGACCTAGTGGTCTAGTACACCCTAGATGCAGTTGAACTCCAAGGTCTTCAGGGACGGAGTAACAATAAATGCAACAACTTAAAATAATAAATATAGTGCATCTCCTGCCCTTCTCTTTCTACAGTCTACTTGCTTTCATTCCTGCTTGCACCTTTCCTTTAAAAAAAATTAAAATTAAATAAAATGCGGGTTCTGATTATATCCCTTTTCATTTCTAATTGTGCTGGCTTAGATTTCCAGCATTATACGGGATCGTTGTGGTAGGAGTGGACATCTTTGCCTTGCTCCCGATTAGAGGAATGTCACATTTTCACCACTGAGTTTTAGATCTGCTCTTGGTTTTTCATATATGCATTTTATTATGTTGAGGAACGGTCACATATAATCATTTAATTGAGATTTTTTGAATAAAAGTATGTTGAATCTTATAAAATACCTTTTCAACATGGGTTTAAATCATCATATGAATTTTGCCTTTCCTTTCATCACTATGGTTTATCATGTCTATTGGTTGTATATGTTGAAGCATTCTTGCGTCCCGAGTATAAATCCTACTTGGTCACTTAGCGTGACTCTTTTCATGCATTGTTGAATTCATTTTAGCATATTTTTACTGAGAATTTAAAAATTTTTAGCATTTTATAATCAAAACATGTTTATAAAATATAGATCCTGGAAGACTGAACAATTAAAAATATTTAGGTTGATTATATGTTATTATTTAAACACCCTAGATGTGAATATGATCTTACTCATAAATCTAGACATATATTGATAACTTTAATTATTAAATACAAAGGAGGTATGTATTTACAAAAACTTTCGTAGCTTTAGCTATGTAGAAATTTGATTGTCTCCATATATCACTGTAAAGTTATGGGGTATTTTCCATTATCAAAATAATTAATCTAATATATGATCAGTCTTAACACAAAGAAGCAGTTCAACTTTATTTACAAATATTTTCCCATTCCTGATTTAAAGCCAGAATTCTATCTTTAACCGTCAACTTTGAATTTTTAAAAGTTTTATAAATTTGTTTCTCAAGAATCCCTCTTTGACTTGTGTTCTCTGTGTTTATTTTAGATAACCTTATCTAATTTAACGTTTTGGTTTGTAGCTAAAATGGACAATGAAGATCAGAATTGATTTAAATTTTCAGATAGTATTATAAATAACATAATTTAAATGCATTTGATTTTTAATGTTTTAATATGTTTGCATTTTTATTATGTGTATATTTTGATTGCATTCATATTAAAATAATATTGTACTGTGGCATTAAATAAGGTTCAGTAATGCATATTATATGACAATATCTACATATATTTCATTAATTTCACCACTAGAAGTTTAAATTATTTTCTGCCATGTAATTATCCTTTTTGCTTCATTTGCCTGCTTACCTTCCTTCTTTCATTCTGGTAAACATGAATTTGAATTTATAATCTACAAGTTGATTTTTGTGTTTTTGGTTCATTTATTTGTTGATTTTTCCAATATATTCCTATATATGAGTGAAGTCATAAAAAATCTCTTTCTGACTTATTTCACTAAACATAAAACCCTTTTGTTGCAAATGAGCACGTAGGTTGTTTCCATCTTTTGGCTATTAAAAATAATACTGCAGTGAACATGGCAGGGGAGCATATAGTTCTTCAAATTTAGAGCATTGTTGGTGTTGTTGTTGCTGTTACTAGTAATTTTCAGTAGATACCCACAAGTGAAAACACTAGAAATTATGGGAATTTATATTTTTAATGTTTGAAAGAATCTCTATACTGCTTTTCCTGAGGCTTCCACCAATTCACATTACTAACAATGATGTGAAAGTCTTTTCTATACAAATCCTCTCCAGCTTTTGTTGCTTCTTGTCTTTTGAACACTATTCATTCTCATGAGTGTGAGATAATATTTCATTTGTGTTTCATTTGCATTTTCCTAATAAGAAAAGATGAACATCTTCATGTGCCTGTTGACCATCAGTCTTTGTTCTTTGCAGGAGTTTCTGTTCAGATCCTCTGTTCATTTTTTAACCAGGTTTTTTTGTTGTTGTTTTATACATTGCTTATATATTTTACGTATTAACCCTGTATTGGTCATATGATGTGAAAATACCTTTTCCCGTTCAGTAGGATGCCTTTTTTATTTCCATGATAGTTTTTTTTCACTGATAAATTGTTAGTTTGAATTAATTCCATTTATTTATTTTTGATTTTGTTTCCCTTTCTTTTGGGTTCGAGACTTCAAAAGCATCTATAGGTTGATGTCAAGGAACACTATTTTTTTTTTACGTTTTCTTCTATGATTTCAGGCCTTCTATCCAACTCTCTTATCTATTTTGAATTAACTTCTATGTTTGAATTAGATAGTGATCTAGTTTGGTTCTTTCGCATGTGACTGTCTGGTGTTCTAACAGCATTTATTAAAGAAAACTGACCTGGCCCCAACATATGTTCTTTGTTCTAAATTGGTTCTCTTTTGTGTCTGTTTATTTCTGAGCTTTCAGTTCTGTTCTATTTATATGATTGCAAGTTTTTATATTATGTAATTATTATTGTTTCATAGTATAGATTGAAGTCAGTGAATAGGATCAACCTCTATTCTATTTCTTTTTCTTCAGATTGTCTTTTTTAATTCAAAATAAATATAATGATTTTTGTTCTATTTCTGTGAAGAATTTTATTGAGATTTTGACCAGAATTGCATTGAATCTGTATATAGTTTTAGTAAATATAGCCATTCTAATGATGTGAATTCTTCCAATCCATGAGGATATAATGTCTCCATGTCTTAGTGTCTTCCCTTTCTTTCAAGATGTCTTAGAGTTTTGATTCAATTATACATGGGATTGTTTTCCTGACTTCTCTTTATGTTAGTTAATTATTGGTGGATAAAAACATAACATTTTTGATATAGATTTTTCCACCACTTTATTATATTTATTATTTCTTTTTATTGGAATTTTTTATTGGAATCTTTGAGATTTTCTATGTATGTCATATGTCATTAGCAAATAATGCTAGTTTTGCTTCTTATTTTCCAATTTGGATAACTTGTATTTTGCTTTGCAAAATAAGCAAATGTTTTAGCCATACTCACAGAGATCAAGAGAAATATATAATAAAATCAGAAATGAAAAAAACAGTTACAACAGATGCTACAGTGATACAGATGATAGTAGAGAACAGTAAGAACACCTATATGGTAACAAATTTGACAATCTAGAAGAAATAGAAAATTCCTTAGAAGTGTATAACTTCCTAAGACTGAGTGGAGAAGAAAAGGAAATCTGAAATCTTATCAATAACAAGTAAAGAACTATAAATAGCAATCAAAAGATTCTGCCCAAATAAAAGCCAGGTGGCTTCACTAATAGATGCTACCATACTTTAAAAAAAACAAACAAACTTATTTTTCTCAATTTCTTCCAAAAAATCAAAAAGGACAATTTCTGACACATTTTATTAAGCAAGCATTACCCTAATTCTGAAACCAAGCATAAGCATCACAAATATAGAAAACTCTAGACCACTATCTCATAATTGATCTGTCTTTTGGATATTTTGAGGCGGCCCCCTAAATTTATTTAATCATAAAATTTCTTTTTTGAAGCAATAAAACATTTATAATCAACAAAATTCTAGTCTATTGAATAATTCTCACACCTTAGCATGGCACCAAAACTTACTCAGATCTGTTTTGGTACTTAATGTCTTTAAATTAAGTAATGATGCATTATACTTTAGTTCTATTTCAGATGTGCATCATTATAAATCAGCATCTCTATATATTACATATAGTAGCTGGACTTTATAACTTCTCAACTATTTTCAGATACATGTGAAAACAAATAACTTTAAAAGAAAGGAATATTTCATTTAAATTTATTTCTTATAATAGTAATATAAGAATAAATATATCATTTTAGAGTTCTATAATTTTAAGAAACGCAAAAGCAAATGAGTAGAAAACCTAGACACGTTTATAATACAATATTATAATCACCACTTAAACTATGTCTTTCTATGAAACGCATCATCTAATGACCACCTTCATTCCTAAAATATGATTTTTGTGGAGCATAAACACTGAAATTTTGTTATCACTCTTACTAAATTACATATTAGGCAAAACAAAAAAAAAGAAATATATAAGTTAATTAATATTTCTGACAGACATTCTTTGGAAAAGTCATGGGAATCACCAAGGACTTTAAACAGTAGGCATTAAAATAAGTCATAGACTAGGAAACAGATGTCATTAAAAGTATGTGGGGTTTGATATTGCAAATTAATATTTTAGTCACAACTGGAAAGCAATATTATGTAATATTATTTGACCTCTTACAAATAGCAAAGGACATTACATCTGCATCTTTATTTCTAACATTTATAGTTGATATAGTATGCAAATATTTTTCTTCAGTCTTATGCTAAAAACAGATCTTCTCACTTAAAAGACACTAAGGTTATTTGCATATGTGACCTGTTTTGATGACCTCACTAATATGTCCATACTATGTTCATCTTTCCAAATAAATTATTAACAAATTACATTACAATAGAAATAATAAACTTTTTGCATTTTGAAAGTAGATTTTAACAAACTTATCTGTTCTTTATACTTGAACCTTATAGTGGTTAAAAAATTGTCCTCATAGCTTATGACTTTGTTTAACTTAGTAGCACATCCTAATACTAAGTGTATTTAGGGGAAATTTGTGGATAAACAGTACAATTATTAATAAGGAAAGAGATTATTCCCTATGTGTCTGTTTGATGATCCTTTCAAAATATTGATTTATCTAGGTTCTCTCTCTCTCTCTGTCTCTGTTTTCCTCTCTCACACTAACATGAAATAGGAAAAGTATGCAATAGTAAATGCATAGCTCCTTTTTATATGTGAACTTTGTAAGTTTCAATATTCTGAAGTCTATTGTCATTCTCCAGGAGAAAGATTTAATGAAGTCTTTTTGTGACAAGAAAACTGATTATCATTGCAACAAATTTGTCTGGGAAATGCTATCTGATGTTATTCTACTTTCTAGATGTATTGGCATCTACTTTCTTTCTGATGTCACACTTAAGAAGACTGACTATATCTAGCAAATTTTTATTTCAATGTTGGTTTATGTCCAAAGAAGACTTCCCAGAGTGAAAATAAAAGGAAACCAGAAAAATTGTTCACTGCAATTTGTATACAACATATAACTGTACACAAAGTGGACTCAGCCATGATGAATCTGTTGGAATTGTTTTCTTGACATCGGCATCAAGAAGATTAGTATCTCCCATTTTCCTTTTCTAACTTCTTGAAGAACCAATTCTGTCTTTGAAGATCAGAGTAGCAGGGATGCATGGTTAAGAGGTTAACACTAAAATATAAATGCAGCAGAAAGTTATCTATCCAATCCTGTTTATTTTAATGCTACTTCTTCTGTCTCCTCCACTGATCATGCTATACTGAAATACAAATAATGACATACAGTTTTTCTAAAATTGCTCAGAATTCTGAAACTTGTTTTTAATTTACTACAGTTATTAGAAAATACTTTTGGTCCTATTTGATGCATCACATGTTCACTTTGTTTTTATAATAAGAGCTGGTAAACATATTCTATAAATATCAGCTGGTGTAGGTAATAGGCAAAATATTTCTACAGTTTGAATAATGATAAAACTTATGTTAAATATCAAAATTCCAAGATTGTGTATCATGCATTGACTAGATTACTCAGAATTATTTAGCATACAGAATTTATGTTGGAGCAAAACATTGTCCCAGGCTTACAAGGTATTAATAATGTTTGTGCTTAGAAATACTCTCCTTAATTTGTCTTTCCCAAGTTACTTTGCCCTGAATCTTCCCACAGCATCCTGTCCTTCATGCAGTGCACAAATAAGTGTATTTGCTATTTACAACAACAAAGGCAAAAAAGGTCATTATTTATAACAGGAAATATCTCGCCCAACTGCAAAAGGGGCATGAACTTTGAAAATCTAATGTGTGTGGTTAATCAACAATTTGAAAAACAACTAAGCCTGCAAAGAGAGATGACTACAGAGTAGCATAGATGAACGTAAATATTGAGCTGATTGTGTGTGTTAAATAAGAAATAAGATTATTTTACTCAGAATGCAGTAGATCCTCCCCATTTAATAAAAGTGTAAAGTATTCCAAAGATTGTTTTCATATTAGAAAGAAAACCAAAAGCACATATCTTACTACCATATTGAAGATAATAATTTAATATAAAATGTTTTGTTAAAAGGAGAATTTTATTAAGGCACTAATGAGAAAAACATCATGATAAAAGCTATATATATGCACACTGGTACTTTGAAACTATCCTGAAACTAATTTTCAAAGGAACAATTATACTCCCTAACACATAAATTAATTTAAGGGTAAAAGCTCATATGTCTCTTTCAGTAAATTAAAGGTTTTATGAAAATAGCAGTATAAATAAAAAAGTTAAGGTTGTATACAAATAGCAGTATATATAAAAATGCAGGAGATATTATATTTACATAGAAAAATAAACAGTCCAAATGACCATGTGTAGTACGGTTTGAATACTTGTGAATTTCTTTAAGTACCAGATTGAAAAGTAACACAATGGAGTTAGAAATCCTTTAAAACAATTTGAAAGATTGTTATCCACATCCATTGTATGAAAATAACGTTAAGAATCCAACATGCTTAATTCACAACAGACATTTCTCTTACTTTCATGAATAAATATAACTTACTTTTTGTCTGACTTAGTATCAATCAGTTAAATCTTTTGAAGTAAATTAGAAAAATTTTAGGTCACTCTTAATTTCTTATTTTTTAAAGAAAAATTAAAAAAAGGACAAGTGTTTGAAAAACTGAGCATCTTGGATAATAAATGCATCTTTAAATTATATTAGGCATTTTATAGACATTCCATACTATACCATTTGAGAAGCTATTTGAGCCTAATTTTATCCTTATTTCATTAGGAATCTGACATTAGCACCTCAGGGACTTAACATGCCATGACATTATTTTCTTATTAGAAAAAGTAAATGAGTGACTAGAAAGGAACACTCACTTATTAACTAAAAAGTACAATGAAACTTTCACTTTCAATGTCTTTCTTAATTAGAGTAACAGTTTTCAGTTATGATTTTAAATTCATAAGTAATACTTTATATCAGTCTAGTTCAATAAAGAGTTTCAACAAAGAGCATAATTCATAAAAGTATTAGATAGATTTTGTAGACTGATAAAGACAACAGGACGGTGATAATGAAATAGTCAAACTTTTATTCAAAGTTGCTATTTAAATAATTCTATATTTATTTTCATACAAATTAAAGTAGCATGAACACATTTGCATTCAATTTTAATAATATTTTATTAACTTATAAAAATCAAATAATTTATATTATGTTTAATACACAAATGCAATTTTTGAGTTAATAATATAAACTCAGTAAATATTTAAAGCTAATATTAGAAGAAATGAAATAAGTAGCTTAATTCTGTGTATTTTAACATTGCATTTTTTTAGTATTTATTTTCAACGATATCAATCCCATGTTATGGCTAAAGTATATTGATTATAAATATAAACATTACATCATCATCAATATTTTTCTTATTCAGTGAGAAAAGCAATGAATCATACAAGCTAAATTTCTTTTTTTTACAGTCATATTAAAGTATATTGATAAATAGAAATCCACAGAAATGCATCCTAATGCAATAGAGGTTCGGCATGATCCCCATATTTCCCAAGAACCCAGGTTTGTGTCCCAGGTCTGGGGCTACAACCAAAATGAATAACTAAATAAAACAAATGAAGCGTTACTTTCTCCTTTCTCTACCTGCCTGCCTACCTCTGCTGTCCCTCATTCTTAACTTCACCTTTCCTTTTAAAAAAAAGCTACATATTTTAAAGTATACAGCCTAATAAGTTTTGCCATAAGCATATACTGTTTTCAGTACTTAATAAAATAACCTGGATAAATTAATAAAAATTCTTGATGATTTATAAATAGAAATTTATTTCTATCCTGTACTCATCACATGAATTTTTAAGTACTGAAAATCTCAGAGAAAATTTTATTTTATTCTCTTGTATTCAGGATGAAAGTAAATATGTTTAATGACAGAAAATGAATAATGATATATATATATATATATACACATACTTCACACTTAAACTAGTAACTGAAATAAGTACCTACTCTTATCTATATTAGTATTTTAATAAGCAAAGACATTGAAAATCTAGTATGTAGACAAGCTTTGCTATCAAGGAAATACAACACCTCTGCAATTAATCAAAAGCTGACTCCCTGAATTTCCTTACTGTATTAAAATAACGATTTTCTTTATATATGAGTAGAAGTAAAGTTCAATGACTTTTTCTATATTAATTTCAATGTTCAAAAGTTGGATCAATGCTCAAAAGTTGGATTATCTGGGCTGTTTAGTTGTCTCTGATCTGAATATTTTTCTCACTCAAATTGCACCTCTGGATTTATCTTTTAAACTGTACTGGTCCTCAGTTAGCTGAATAATAACAATTAATTCAAGCAAAGAATTTTCCAGGATGCTTTTGATTGAAATCAATTAGAACTCCTCACAAAAAGAATGGATAAAATATTGACATGCAGCCTGTCAATGACATTATCATTAATGAATAAATAGTAAGAATGAAATTGATGCAGTTGGCACATGGTAAATAGGATCAAAATCAGTGGTGAAGAACTCAGAAATTAGCTCCTATTTTGCTTTATCACAGTTAGCATACAGGATAGAATTAAATATTTATGTCTATAGCCATATGAGTATATTTATTATCTTTCTACATTTTTATCAGTAAACTTTATCACACCTATTTAAATATTTATATATAACTTAATATATCATAATGCATGATAATATAACCATTACTAATTATTATACTTTTATAGTACCACATAATTAATCACTAATGAATTTACCTTCTTGAGATTTAATAATTCAGACTTTTAAATATTCCTTTTTGAAAGATAATGTGGTTGCAAATGAATTTGTTTTTTAATTAATTGGTGGATTTCATAGTAACTATAAGTGATTTTATGCTCAGTCATAATCAATCTACAATCAAATATTTGTACAAACATTACACAGTATTATCTAATTTTGCTTATCAGATAATTAAAATAATAGTAAAGTTTTTCTTTGAACAAAAATGTTTCCATAAATATTCAAACACAAGATCACCAAGAACCTCACTTAATAGATAAGAAAAACGAAGTGCTGAAAAATAAAATAATTCATAATAGTAGATGTTTGCATTGTGAGAAAGTTGAAAACAGTGATCTAGAATTGTAAATTCTTAAATTAATATGCTACATGCTGCATCTTATAGCACAAATGCACTACATTGGACAAATTACCATCACGTATCACCTACTCATATACTATCTCCTCATTGTTACTACCTGTCAGTGTAATTTCAAATATGTATTTTTCCTCTAGAGCACTCATTTATAGTTATAATTTCTGTCATTATTTACTTAATGTTTACTAATTCATTAACTGCTTAAGCCTAAGAACTACTATTTTCCTTTTAAGAGGAAGGGAAAAAAGGAAGGAAGGGAAAAGAGGAAAGAGAATTTTTATTTAGTTGTTTTATTAGTACCAAACACTATGTCCAAAATGCTTTAAATACCTTGGATACACAAGGGTTGGGAGTTAACAGTAGCTGCTTAACTAATTAATTAACATAGAGGTAAAACAATATGCAACTCAAGGTGCTTCTCAATTTATATGTTGTATCCTACACCCTCTAGAAGACTACCCATCAATAATAAAATTTTTCTTTGGAGTGAGAAAATGCTTTCCTTCTTTAAAATTAAATAATAAATTAACATGCAAGTGATTTAAAGATGTCACCAAGGGCTAAAGGTCACTATTACACATATTTTGTTTTCTGTTTTGGAAAATGTATCTATTAACTTACATTGTTATCTGAAATTATTTACTCCAAAATAATTGACTCTTAAGTTTTTCTCTAATAAAGTGTCTTTGAAATTTATACATTGTGTATTCATTCTTACTTTTAGTTACTTTTTATTTTTATGATTTTTCATTCTAACATAACTGCATTGTCAACAATTTAATATTAAATATTTGCTAATTGTGTCATTTAAATATTCTTAATTTTCAACTTATAAACTTTGGGCATATGACTAATTTCCTAGAATTGAATTATTAAGAAACTTACCCATTATCTTGATTTGATTTATGTTTAGACTCATTAGAAGAAAAAGTTTTCAAAGTAACAATTACTCACAAAATAATTAAGAACATAAATTAAACTTAAAATTATGAAAGAAATAATTTTATAAAATATGTAAAATTATTTTTAGTAATAATCAATTTCTGATATGATTAGCTAACTTCAAAAAGCATAGGGCTTTGACAATTTTTACTAAAATTTGAGTATTTTACATATAAACATACACATACACAAACACAAACACATATATAAATATATATACACAAGAATATGACAATATTTTATTTTTATTTGTCCACTAGGTGGTCATAAAAGAAAAGGAATAAAAACCATATTTTATTACATTCAATTTAACATCCAGTTCCCAACTAATAACCCAATCTGAATCAGCAGAAAAAACTAACACTACTCATAATATATATTATGTCAGTGTTTCAGAATACCTCACTTGTTATCTGACTATGCTCTTAGTCCTAAAATCTTACTTTTTGAATAAATATTATGTATAATTGAATTTCATTTATTATTGCATTAAATGCAATTTTTGATAAACTGTAAATAAAACTAAAAATGTACTTATTTATGAATTGTCTTGAATCTAATAAAATGTAGTAAAAGGCAATTCCATGAATTGGTATATCTAAATAATTTTAAGTAAAATAAAGATGCTTTTTTTACATACATATTATTTGGGATTGGAAAGATATCTGCATTTAATCAAATTACCAGTTATTTGTGGATTTTATTTAAAACACTTTATATTGTGCAATAACATTAAATTTAGGTGTTAAGAATTCATCTATCATACTTGGTTAGTCTACTAATACTGGGTGTCAATGGCCATATTTTTAATTAATAATAACACATTATTAAAGACAATTGCTTGGAATGATAGTAAGCTGACCAATGTCTCCCAAGTATGTTCATGTCCTAATCTCCCGGTCTATGAATATAGTTCTTTTCATGACAAAATTGACACTGTAGATGCGATTAGGTCAATAATCTTGAGATGCAAATATTAACATAGATGATAATAGGAAAGCAAGAAAGTAAAAGACTAAGTAGAAATGTAAATGCAGAAGCAGAGATTACAGTGATGATCTGTGAAAATGAAACAAGCACCCTAAGTTAAGGAATTCAGTCAGCCTCTGAATAATGGAAAAGGCAAGACATGATTATTTTTCCCAGAACCTCCTGAAAAGTGTAACCCTCTTGACTCATTTTAATATCTAACCTCCAAAACTGTAAAATAATAAATCCGGGTTGTCTCAACACAATAAGCTATGATAATTTGATATGACAATAATAGGAAACTAATATAGCATCCTTATTGCCCCTGACTTAGGTCAACATATTTGAAATTTCTCTTAAGTTTTTTGCAAATCCTGCTGCTCTGCTTTTCTCTAAGCCACTAGTATCACTACTCCTTTCTCCCAATCCCTTCTCTGGTGCACAGTTATGTGCTTCGTATTGAATATGTTTCATATATCTTTTTCTTGCCTACCTTTTGTCACATCAAGAATGTTAAATTATTTTCACACTCCAATTTATTTTTTCCTTATAGCTCAAATTTTATTTCCATTTCTTTCTACTTGGAAAGATTTCAATTTTTCTTTCCCTCATTAAATTTTATTCAGTTTTTATGACCTCATATCGCAGTCTAAACACTCTTTCTTCATTGTTGTAAGAGGATTCCTTGAGTTCCCATTAAACTCTTTAGGACCTACTACAGTATCTGATTCACAAAGACAGAGAATAAGTCTTTAAATGCAAAATAAATTTATTTTAAGCTAATAGTTAAAAGAAAATATTTTATATAAAGCATTAAGTAATGGACTTATTTTATATACTAAATATTTCCCCAAATATTGTGCAAAAAGACTTTTCAAATACTTGTGGGTAGTTAAGCAAGATGTGAGCATACATACTCAAATGCTATTTGACATGTCTGGAAACACTTTATAAACTTAAATACTAAGTAGGTGTAGGTTCAAGCTTAATCCCCTAAATAATAACTTCCATTTCTTTCTCATACTTTAGGGAGTGTATAGTGGAGTTAAAAAATAACATTGATTTTTAACAGATTAAATACAGAAACAGATATGTCTTCTAAGTTATTAAAGAAATTTGAAAATATAAAATAAAATGAGCTTACCTTCCACATTATTTCATTGGATTGTAGATTATAGCTATTTTTCTTAAAACATCATTTTTTAGCCTATAATGAGTTTTTGTTCACTTGAATAAATTGCTTTCAAATTTCCCCAATTTTAAGTTTTAATACAGTAAATATTGTTCTCCATAATTCATCCAAATGAAAGCCCTTTGAGATTCACAACATTTTTAGAGAATTCAAAACATTGAAACCAAAGAGTTCGAAAACTGTTGACACATGTCAAAATATACAAGTGATTCTAATCTTAGTTGTACATAAGAATCACCCAGGGAGTTTTTAAAAAACAACAAAGTACAGTCTCCAGCCACAAAACTTCTGCTAAGTTTTGAAAATACATTTGTTCAATTATGATTTTCATGTGTGTGTAAGCCCCCTATGTGCTTAGTGGTACTACTAGTTGTGTACACAACTATGGAGAAAATATTTATTAAAAAAATTAGAAAATATAAAATTCAGGGTAGAATGATTTGCAGGAAAGAAAAAGCTGTTGTAGAGATGACCATGACACAGAAAAATTAACAGCCAAAGTGACAAGTAAGGTGGACAAAATAGAGAAGCAATTCCACATTCTGTACCTGAGGACAAGTGAAATCACAGAAGAGAGTGAGTAATGACTTAACATGGTTTTTATGGCTAATGGTTGATGGAGTGAAAGCATTTGAACAAACTTGAGGATTTCCCTCCTGGTAATCTCTGCATTGTGACTAAAATGAGAAAATCATCAAGTGGCATCATCCATTTTGTTATCTGAGGCTAACATTTAAATAAACTGCAGAAGTCAGCTTAAAAGAATAGCTGAGTTTTTGTATAGAGTTTAAAACCAACAAGTAAAATAATCTCAAAAAAGTAAACATTTTACATATTTATTATATATTTAATATTAATTTATTCCATTATTAATAGCTATATAGTAATTCCTTTTTAGCATGTCCACATAATTTTTATTCAGTTGTCCTCACATTCTTTGTCGTAAAAGAGGTTAAAGAGAAATTTTAGACTCATACGTTGCCAAAAATCACTCTTTGAAGGTCAATTAACATAACATCCCTTCCTCTTGGCAAATCTGAATTTCAGATGTCAACAAAAATTAAAAACTTATAAAACTTTTATATCTTTTTTGTATTTTACCAGGTTAACTTATACTATGATAGATATCTTAAAATATATGTATTTTTCTGTTTTTTTATCTACTACCAAAATTTATTCTAAATACAAATTTATATTGCATAACTATTAGGAATATAAATCATGAAATAAACATGGAAAAATTATTTAAGTAGTCATATCTACCTCTTCAAAAATATTAATCTGTAATGTGTCTATTTTATTTTTTGTAGCAGTCATTAAAAAAAAAAATTGGAAGGTAGCATTAGACATAGAAATAAAAGTTTCTGTTAACTCTTCATAAGCTTTTCTTTATTTTAACCTTTCACATAATCATAAACATTTATCAATATCTAAAAATTATCCTTAGTACAAGCATTAACTAAAGTACAGGAATTAGATGGAGTCACCATGTTTTCTAATAATTGCCTTTCAAAAGTAAAAAAGAAAATACTTTATTGAAGTATGATTAGAATATAAAAACTTGTAGATATTTAATGATATGACTTTGGGGATAATTATACACTAATGAAATCCTCACCACATTAAGGTAACAGAAAATGTATTCCCTCCCCAAATTTCCTCCCTCCCCCTTCATGATGATGATGATGATACGGATAAAGAACATTAATTGTAAGAGCTACAGCCTTAGCAATTTTCAAATATAAACATCAGTATTGTTAGCTATGGGTTCTAGGTTGCAGAGAAGATCTCCAGGACATGTCTCTCTTGTACAATTGATGCTTTGAACTTTTGACCATAGAATTTAGCTCCTGGAGATCACCTTTCTCCTCCCCTGCTTCTATTAGTTTGAAGACAAGAGAAATCAAACACATAACTAAATTAAATAGCACAAAAGTAAAATTTTAATCTATAATATTTACTTAGTGGTTACCAAAAGAAAGGGGCGGAGGAGGGAGGAGGCCATATAATCATGCATAAGGAGTCAATATATGGTGAAAGATAAAATTGAACTTCTAGTGGAAAATTTAGTGTAATAAATGCAATTGTTAACTTATAATTATGCATACCTGAAACTTCCATAACATTTATATTCATCACTAAGTCATTTTATCTGATTTTATGCCCCCCACCTCACCTTCCCTCTTTCTTTCTGGTAGCCACTAAGTTAGTCCTATAGACTAAAATTTTATTTTTGTGCTACTATTTCAGTTATTTGCTTGGTTTCTCTTAAATCTTCAAACTAATAGAATTTACTGAAGTAATTGTTTCTTACTTAAGTAAAAAAAAATATTAAATAGTGAAAAATAGTAAAATGCCTGTGCTCTATACTATTCTTTAATATTGGCAAGAATTTCCTGAGTGGTTTAATATGTGATAAATTTCTATGAATGCTCTAAGTGCATCAAAATATGACTGTTACATTTACTCTCAGTAGCGTGCATAGTTTTATGTATGACAACTGATTCATGTTTATTCTGTTCATGAACACTTTTAAATACTTTCTAAACTTTTGTCAGCCTCATCTTTTAGTTGGAAATAAATATGTTATAAATCTCGTATAGGATGACGTTCTTTCGATTTCTCCATGTAATTCTCACAGTTGCTCAATATATATTTTGCATCATGTTTTTGACTCATACAAGCTCATGACTGCTATCTGTCTTTGGCTATTATGAAATATTCATTATTTTTACTATTTTTTTACTATAATAAAGCAAAGTTTACGTGAGTGAAATCATGCAGTATTTGTCCTTTTGTGATTGGTTTATTTTATTTAATTCAAAATAATCTGGGAAAATTGAATATAAAGAGTAGAAAGAGCAACTCCTATAATAGCTGCTTTGAGTTATTTCTGTCAGTTTGACTTCTTAATACTAGCATTGTTTTTTCCATGTAATATGTGGGTCACTGTGTATAATAGAATCTGATCATTTCCTAACCACTCTATTGCCAACATCCTAATTGAAATATCCATATATTGACTTGACTGATTTCCATGTTTCCAGCTTTGCAAAAAGAATCTACTAACATAAGTAAGTTCATGTGAGTTTTAGCTCAAAATTCTCCAGTACTTTCCTAATTCAAAGTAAATATCAAAGTCCTTCAAAAGGTCTTCAGGGTCTCAGGAGATCTAATCCAGCTTTAGCTTTCTGAACTTAAAACTCACAACATCCTCATTTCTCTCTCCACTCTAGTCTTACAGGCTGGCCTCCCAGGTATTCCTCAAATACGTCAGACAAAATCTTGTGTTGGTACACTTTAGTGGTAATATTTTCTGCATGCAAATATTTTATCTGATGAATCTACAGCCAGGCAACAACTATTTCTGCGATTTTGTCAATGAAAGATTCTTGGAATATATGAAAAATATCTAAAAGCCTCCCTTTCTAAAATCCTTACATACTTAACCTTATCTGCTATCTTATGCTTATAACTTTCTCCCATGCCATATATTAATCTTATTATCTGAATCCATTAGTAGAATACAAACTCCATAACAAAATATCTTCTGTTTCTTATTTTATATCAGTGTTCAAAAACAGTGAGCTGAAATATTTTTAACTAGATGAAGTAGAAAAGCATTTCTGGTTATTATTTAATTGAGATTTTGATCTATATTTTAAAATAAGAAATAGGTATTTTACTGAAGAAAATGTGAAAACCATTACAATTTTGAGTTCACATTGCTATTTATTTGTATGCTGGAGTATAAATCTGTATGCCCTCAATTCCAAAACTATTTTTTATACTTATAATCCAATGAAACAAATATTTGCTTTGTTGTACAGAAGAAATTTCTGGTTTCTTTAATGAATCCACATGTTTAGTTTAAAAGACTTTCATTAGATTACTTATGGGATAATCCCCAAGTTGTCAACATCCAACATTTAAGCCCCAAGGATTTTTAATTTTATATTACAATTTAAAATGTATTTGTGGTATTAGTTAAACTTTAGAACACCTCATTTCTAGCTTGTTAAAACCTTTTCAGATATGGTAATTAATATACTTATTATTAAGCTCTTTGTAGAGAGAATAATGCTTATGTAATAAATAAACATATGCTTAGTTTATATGCCAATTATAAACGGAAATATTTCTGCAGTGTTCCTCCTCTCAGAGTTTTAGCAGACTACTGCCCATGAACCCCAACCAGTTGGCCACCTATTTTTCTTAATAATGTTTTACTGGCGCACAACCAGCACCATCAGCGTGTGTATTGTCTGTGACTGTTTTTGTTCTTTAACAGTAGAGTTGAATCATTGCAACAGGTACGTATGGTCTACAGACCTGAAATATTTGCTATGTGAACCTTTATAGAGAAAGTTTGCTGACCTCTAGATCATTAAAAGCTAAACTGTTTGAAATGAGAAGAAACAAAAATCTCCGATTACCTTAAAATTTCTAGAATATTAAAGCTATTATTCAGAAGTAATATTTGCAAACATATTCCTCAGGCTCCCAAGAGAAATCAACATAGTCAAATAGTTAAAACACAGTTATCATGTGGATTGGGATATATTTTTTTATCAAATACAGATCCAAATTTCGTGTCAATATTAGAATAAAAAGATTCAGAAAAAACGATCCTGAGACAAAAATTTAACTGTCAGTAATATAAATAAAATATATTATTTTATATCAATGATTATTATTTGCCAAGAAACACAGACTTATATTAGGCAAATTTCTCTAAAGTACCAGTGCCTAGTTTGGTTTATTTCAAATTCTTTTTTTCATCAAAGTACATTACAGCTTAAAAACAAAGGCATCTATAGAATGTTATACTCATTTTTAATTTTAAGATTTTATCAATCAGATTGACTACATAAAAAAAAATAAAAACCCTTGGTAGTGTTTGTTAAAGATTCACTGTGATTTTGGTCACTTTTTGTTTACAGTGGTGATAAGAAATGGGACAAATACAAAGCGAAGCAAAACAAACAAACAAAAAAATAGGGATAACCAAAATGACTTCAGTGAAGTGTGCTCCCTAAATCCCAGGGTGAAATACAGGGTGTCAGAGGTACAGAGTATCAAAACTTTAGTGTATATTATTATCCAGTCCTTTACAAAAATTCTCTAAAATGTGTAGCGTTATAAACCAATGAAAGTACTTTATTCACTCCTGGAGCTATAATTTTGGCAAAGACTGGCGGAGAAAGATGTGCTCTACTCGCCATCTGGGATGGTGAAAAGGACTTGGGGTTATTTGACAGTTCACTCACTCACCTGTCTTCTGTTTTAATAGTGCACTTGGTTGGCACAACACAAAAGGACTTTCAGTAAGAATATCTCCAAGTGACTGCTTGACTCTCTCATATCATGTTGGCTGGGGTCTATAATAAGGATTCTGAGAAAGAACCAGGAAAAATAACATTATCTTTTATCTTCAGAAATATTATTTGTCAATTCTGTCAGTTTTCAACAGAAGATACCTATATTTTATAATTTGGTGGTAGAGTTAAAAAAATTCACAAAAGAACACAGGAAACTGGCAATACTGTTGGGACTATTTCTGGCAAATATCATCTGTTATACAAAGAAAAAGCATTCTTTTAATTATTATTCATGTCATTGCTTGTTTCCAAATTGTGTTGGCATAACAAAAATTGGAGATGCTTAACAATATATAGCAGCTTATAAAAAATAATTATAAGCAAAATAAAAACTTATTGAAGAGTACTGAGTAGTTTCTAGGTATCATATTAATTGCTTTAACGTAATTACAATATGCAATCAATAAAATGGATGAAAAATAAAATGACTAAAATTTAATTGCTGATTTTGATCTACCAAATAAATGGCTGTTACAAAAATAAAGTATTTCTTAGTAGCCACAGGAAGAATCAAATGCATGTTATTTTATAGTTGGTGACAGTACAACTCACCTTTACCAGGCTGCCGACCGCATCAAGATGTATTTTAGCATTTCTTTGGTACATGCTTCTGTAGCCTTCAATTCCCAATGAAGAGTTCTTGAGGTCGAAGATTTTACCTTTCTGAGGTCCTATAAAATAATCCTTTTACCACTATTATTATTATTTTGTATATTTTTAGCCACTCTCAATGGCTTCTAAAACACTGTGTGCTGTCCAAACCACTACTTAAGTGGAGGAAAATGTGTTCATCACACTCCTGAGAATGCAGGGAGAAAGTGAAGCAAACAAACATCAAGATCTTTCATATCATCTCCTTACTGGGTCTGTGTTCTCCATAATTTAGTCTTTCACTGAAACTTTCTTTATATTCCGAACCCTACAAAACACTGAAAAAAATGGATTACTTCCCTATTTTTAAAATTCCTGCTTAATTCTATATGAAAAAGCTTTCAATATAATGAAAGAATGGGCTTAGGAGATACATGAAACAAGACTGAAGATGCCTGGATTTATTTGTTTCAAATACCAGTTAGGTAGAGATCATATAACAAAAGTGGAAGAGCAGATGCGGTGCCATGGAAGCAAATTACGGTGTGATTTTGGACAAGTTCTATTTAATTTGTAATGCTATCTGAAAATCATTTAAGAGGACAACCTAGGCACCAGCATGCACTGGGTCCCCCTAGTGTTAGTTAGCGTCACCAGCTTCTCAATTTCACTAAGAAAACTCCAAGTATTCCAGTTAATTTTATCAGAAATTTAGTGGCGCAAAACTGATTTTGATCAGCACCATAATTTAATTTACCATGTCTTCCTCTTTCCAGGATACTTTTACTTCTCTGTGAAAAATGCTGATCAAGTCCTAAGCATAACTAAACACCTCAGGAATCATTCTGTCTCTGTCACAGAAGTTATGAAGAAATAGAAGCCCAAAGAAACCAACAAAATCATGAAGACGTATTTTCAAAAAGTGGATTCTTACAAAAATTATACTGCTTAGTGTCTAACATGAATTAATGAGAATAGAAAGGAATAAACAAATGTGTTGAGTATGAGTATGAAAGTTAAGTAATGCTTGCCATCTATACTTGGAACCAACATTTTCTGCTACATTGCATATTCTGAAAAATCATTAATCCTTTCTAGCAATATATAACACAAATTTAAGGAATGGAGGTGTTTTCTCAGATACACTAAATTTTAGAAAATAATTTTGAATATTGAAAATAAGGTATTTCCCTTAAATTGAATAGGTTTTTTATATTGTCCTTCATGCTACTTTTTTTCCTTGGAGACATTAAAAAGTTATTTCCAGGTATAAATACAAATGCAAATTAAGAATACATTGAATTATAAGTATTTGAAATAACATAAAAATTGGGACATAATATGACTACAATGGAAGGCTTCTGCTTGAACAAACCTTTATGGTTGAATTTTAAGTACAATAAAATGGGCATATTGACAGAATATTAACTCCATTTGTGCTGGAGGAGATACATATTAAAATATTTGTTTCGCTTTCATTTCAATGTCATGCTCATACCCTTTATGACTAAAAGGATATTTATGTATTTGTTGGAGATTTTGTTTATCTAGATAAATTAATTGCTAATTTTGATAGATAAGGAACTGAAAATCGATTCAATTGTGCGAATATTCAGAATTTTTTATTACAGTGCCAAGTATAATAAACTACATGTCAACATTCTTTGATCTGCTTCTGAGGAAGAAATGGTTTAAAAAAAATGGACTGTCACTAAATATTTCAGTTTATCTCCATGGATCTCAATGAAATCAAATCATGTAATAAAGGCTGAAACTTCATCTAGCAGCATAATATGCCCCTGTCACCTTTTATTAACATGACAAAGTTTAAACCATAATTCATATGTGTGAGTTTGTTTCTCATTATTCATAGCTATTCTTTTGTCCTTAAGATTTCTAGCTCAGAAATGATATTCACAATTTAGGACAGCACATAAAGCTCTCACAATTACACCAAAGGTATGTTTTATTTGCTGCTGAATAACATATTTATAACAAAAATCTTCTATTCTTACAAAGAGCTGATTTTTGAGAATATATTTATAAATACATATTCTGTATATTCTATACATATTCTCTCCACTACGTTGATTCTGTTAGTTATTTTACCTTGGAAACAAATATGTATTAAAATACATGAATATTTATAACAATAACAACTTAATATTCATATATTTAAGGATACATTTTATATTCTTTCAAATATTGTTGTTGTTTTGAATTATATGGGAGACATTATTTTATCCCATTAAAAACATCCAGCCAATCAACTTGGCTACATGAAATAAATTAGTGATTATTTTCCAAGAGAGTATTAGCTGCTAAAGGACTGAGGGTAGATTAAAATATTGATCAAAAAATCTTTGATAATATTAAGGAAATATATCAAAGAAAAATCCTATAGAAAGAAACATAGTGATATATGAGCAATCTGGACGAATATTAAACTATTCTTTCAAGCCTCAGTGGTTTCAAACATCTTATACTAAACATGATTAAAGTAATGGACAATGAAATGAAATAAAATGTACAGAAATTGACTAAAAATTAAGGAAAATAGCATGATAAATTATCATCCCAACCAGTAGTCTACAACGTACAAAATTCTAAAGATTTTAGAATAATACTATAAGAAATACAAAGCAAATTTAATTTAATTTCAGGGGCAATATCAATATATATTGTTTAAAAAAGCTAATAAAGCATTTTCTTTCTTTAATATGCAACATATTCTATAGTTATTTTTCTTTTTAAAAAATATTATTTAGGTAACAACAAATTATAACATTATACAAGTTTTCAAGTGTGCTTCCTTATATTTTAACATTTGTATAGATTATATTAATTCTACCACTAAAGATCAAATTCTGTTTTTCTCATCATACTTCATTAGTTAGAATCTCCACTACAATGTTTAATCAAAACAATGAGAGCAGATATCCTTGTTTTGTTCTTCAGCTCCAAAATATCACTGAGCATTTTGAATTAAGTATAATCTAAATTTCATTGGATTTTTTTTCTATCCATGTCTTTCATTGAATTGAGAAATTCTCTTTTTTTTTAATGTTCTAGTGCTTGAGAGTTTCAATTTTTACACAGATTTTCTGTATGTATTGAAATGGTAATGTATATTTTTTTAAAAAATATCTCCTTATGTTTCGAATTATCACAATTTATTTGGGAATATAAAATCTTGTATCTCTTGAATGAACAACACCTAATCATGATACCTTTAATGCTTTTAGTTTACTGCCCTCAGTGTCAGCTGCATAATTTTGGGACTCATGCATATTAAATACTAGACAACTAATTCAAAAAAGCAGGAAAAAGAGTGTCTTTAAAGGTATTAATCTAGGCAGTTTTTCGATTTCTTCTATATCTCTCTTAATACACTTATTGTGGTGCTTTATTCTTCATCAATTAATGTTCTACATAAAGAAAAAATGTAACTTTTAATCTGGCTTTTATTATTCATCTTTTTATTATGCAATACCAGTTTTAAATGACAAAATATCCTTTGTGGAATCACCAAAATTACACACTTCATATTTTGTAACATATATGCATTTCTTTATCAATCCCCCCAAAGAGGAAACTCCATCTATCTAACTCAGCTATTCCTATTTCATTTTTTGATATTATACATACTTACTAAAATATCTTACCTATGGATTTCTTATAGGTATGAAAGGACTGAAAGGAAAAGAAGCTATGGATAGCTTTAGTTTTCTCTTTAGTTCTTTCTCGTGATTTTTAGCATAAGCCATTAGTCAATTAAAAAATGCATATGAAAGTGGAGTTTGGGGGGTCGTTAGTGACTTGTTTATTCACTACAGCTATTGATGAAATATACACAGACTCTCTATGGCTTCTTGTGTGTAGTTGTTCAACTAGATTTAATGTGAATAGAAGCTATTTCCATACTAGGTTTACCATGTGATTCAAAGTAATTTGAATCTCACTTAACCACTATGCATTGTGGATTCATCATAATCCTGTGTTCATTGGGTATAGAAAAGGGACACTAAGAAGTAGGTAGAGATTGTATCAGTCTCCTCTACTCATATGCATGCTCTATGATCAGTTCTCTAGAATTTGCTTGGAAAGAACACAATTTTAAAGTAAAATTAATAAGAATTTCAAGATGGATGGTAACCTGAGGACATCAAAACAAGCACAGAGACCTAATAAAAGTGTTGAAATCTGTGCATCTGCACATCATAGATCCATGAAGCTGACTGTTCATACTTTATATGTGTTCTTGACAGGTCAATGTACTGTTGAAAAAGAATATATTTAGATACTTTATTCCTCTCTCAATAGAAATCTACCTATCTATCCTCTACCTTTCTATCACCTATCTTCTTTTTACCTTTCTAGGTACAATTTATTCTACTTGTTTGTCCAGTAACGTTTTCATTTTAATACATTTTATTGAATTTTCTCACTTGAACATCACTAGAAGTCAAGGTGACTAGCTGAAAAATTATTGTTATTGCTTATTTCTGTATTGTAATTACTAATAATTTCAAATATTGGATAATGAAAGTGACTGATACTATCTTTGTACAGTTAGGTAGGTTCACTTGAGGCAGGGCTGAAAAGAGAGGGGAATACCTCTACAGACGAGGCCCTTGAAATGATAGAATTCTGACCATTGAGAAAGCAGCACATAAATTCCTGTGGTTGCCCTATGATCAATAATAGAGTCAAAAGGAAGTCCCACCTAGTTGGTTCAAAATCAGTGAGTAGTGCAAGCACAGTAGGTCAGAGTCACCTGCAACTGACATTAATCTCATTACAATAGCATAAAATTGTAAATGGACTCATATATTAAGCCCATTATAACAGCATGAATTATAGGTAATGAGCATGCACCGTTGAGAAAATGCCTGTTTCTAAGTTTCCACTCTTCTGGAAATTCACACCCAAGAGCACACCAGAATACCCCTGGGGTGGGAACGGGAATGAGAGGGATAACAAAAGGATCCCCTTTACAAAAATGTGTGCCTAAATGAGATAGGGTCAGTATCTTCTCAAACCCAGTTGCTTATCTGCCAACTTGAGGAGCGTAATATCTCTCTTGCTTGCTTCAAGAACCTGGATTGATGGCTCAGTCTCTTCAGGAGCTATCATGCTTATAGCACTATACCTATCAAACTTTTTAGTGTCCGTGTTTTTTAACTATTGCTACCAGATCCAAGCTGACAGTTTTTGTTTTTTTTTAAATCACCATAAGGACATTAAAGATAAGTGACCTTCAAGGTGTCCTTTTAGGAGACAATAGAATAAGAGACATAATGAAAATAATGGAGTTGTTCATGAGAGTTAATAGTAAACTAGAGTACTCCGATATCCTTTTGCCATATAGAATATGGATAGAGTCGAAGAAAACACTTTAAAAAAGATACTGATTCTCACCGATTATTCCAACTAAAGATCAAATGTTAAAGTACCTATTTTGCTCAGATAAAATGTTTCATCTATAACAAAATGCTCTAAATAATGATAGTCAAAGAGATGAATTTCCAAGTATCCTAGAGAAGACTGAATATTATCTTTTTATTTTTTTCAGATTTAATGGAAATCTTTTAATCTCCATCATCATCACCCACAATTAAAGAACTATTCCTGATTTTAGTTGTATGTAATTTAATTTTTATGTAATATATTGCTTTCAACTTTCATGTGTTTTTTTATATTTTGTTTTGACCTGGTTTTTATTTAATATTTAAGTAATTATAGCAACCCTATTCAAAGGAAAGCCAAAATTACAAAGAAAAACAATTAACTTATTTTGGTATTACTTTAAATGAAAACTAGGCATTTAAAATTCTATAACCCTAGGAAGGATTTAGCTTTTTGCTTTGCACACAAAGGTTGAGCAAGATTTCTTCTAAGTTCTGACATAATGACAAGTATAACTCAGGGTATAAAAATGTAATAAATAGCCAAGTATGTTTGCCAATTTTCATGAGAGAGAGAGAGAGGGAGAGAGAGAGAGAGAGGGAAAGAGAGAGAGAGAGAGAGAGAGAGAGAGAGAGAGAGAGAGAGAGAGAGAGAGAGAGAGAGAGAGAGAGAGAGAAATACTAAGGAAACACTACATCTACAACTCATAGGGAGGTAATATATTGTGGTCGGCAGTCTCAAGACTATTTACTTAAAAGTGGTTTGTATTATCTTATACAATCTGTCATGTGGAAGTCAGCCAAAAATGAGGTAATAAAAAAGGAAGAGGTAATTATCTACAGAGCTAAAGTAACAATGTGCACTTGTGTCAAAAAGGAAGAAAATGACTAAATGTGTCTCAAATAAAGAGGTTATAAATCCAAGGAAAGAAGTAGCAATGTACTATATATATATGCACCATAAAAAGAAAATAGTGTGATGCTAAGAAAGGAGAGAATAGGAATATGTAGGGAGTCAGCTTTGGAAAATTAAGATAACATCCATAGAGTGGTTCACATCTTCTGCAAGAACAGCTTTGCATACCAGTTATAAATCAGAGAGACGATTTTTCTAGATGAACTGTACTCTGGGTACATAGGTAAGGTTGACATTTTAATTACTCGTCTGAGGTAGGCTTCTCTCTTAATCCTGTTGGTTTAAAGGAATCCCAACCCCTGCTCCTTTGTAATTATAAGTAATGTGCTGGGAAGTTCTTGGAGACTATGAATATCTGGTTCCATTGTTGAAATCAGTCTATTTTCCAAAGACTGACATGGGTCTACATTGATCTTTGGCCCTCTCATCAGTAAGTGAAATCTAATTAATCTACCCTTGCATCTATTTGATTATCTTTATGCATAGACTACAGTGATGGTGAGACCATGATTTTCAAATCTATATCTAATGCAAACTTTTTTTCTAATTTGCTGGAACATATCAAGCAATTCTGAGACTGCATCAAGTGTTTTTTTCCTCTCGGAAGGTTTTATTAGGTACCTAATGGTGTCTCACTGTGGTGCTCATTTTCTGCGTCTCCTGTTTAATGATGTTAAATGTCTTTTATATGCTTCTTTTTGTATGTATACCTTCTTTGGTAAGTGTCTATTCAAATTTTCTGCTTCATTTAAAAAATTTTTAGGCTATTTCTTTTTTACTAAATACTGAGAGTTCTTCCCATACCCTGAATACAGTTTTGTTATAAGAAAAATGACTTGGAAATACGTTTCCCAGTCTTACATTGTTTTTCTCATTCTTTTAACTGCATTCTTCAAAGAGGAGAAATTCTCAGTTTGAAGGCCATTGTGTAAATTCCATAAACTTTCATGAATTGTGGTTTTGGTATTATGCCTAAGGAATTTTTCACTAATCAATATTTTCACAAATATTCTTTCCGATGTTTACTTCCAGGAATATATAATTTTAAGTTTTAGAATTAGGGTCATAATTCACTGTCAGTTCATTTTTATATATAAAACAAGGTATAGATCAAAATTCACTTGTATATGGACATCTAGTTGTTGCATTGCTATTTTAAAGAATACATTTTCTCTCATTGAATTACATTTGCAATTTCATTGAAAAGAAAGCAAGTTTGTCCATTTAGACTCACTAACCTTATCCTTTGTGCAGCATGTCTAAACTGATGATAGCAAAGACCCGTTTGAATTCTGTTCTCATTTAGTGACTCCTGAAGGTAATAAGTATAACTCCTCCCACTTTTTTTGCCAAGTCATTTTGGTTGCACTATTAACTTTATATTTCAAAATCAATTTCAGAGCCAAATTTTCAATTTTTAGAAATAAGTTGACTGGTAGTGTGATTAAGATTGTCTTATATCTATAGATATTTTAGGTAAAACCTGGTATCTTGAAATCAGTTTTACAAGTCATAAACGTGGTATATATCTCTCCATTTATCTAGGCCTTTATTTTCATATGCAATCTTTTACATTTTTCAAAAATTTTTTGCAAACAATTTGACATCTTGGTCCCAAAATGTTTTGTATTTTTATGTATGACTTTATTTATATCATTGTTTTCAATCCTATTTTTTTAGTGTTAATGTATAATAAATTGATGGTTTTTATACAATAATCATATCCTAAAACTTCACTAATACTCTATATTTTTTCTATATTTTGTTTGGTATAGGTTGCATGTTATATTTTTACACAAATTATAGTAACAGAATGGAAATAGTGTTATTTCCTCTTTTGCTATATCAGTGCCATTTGAAAATCATTAAATACTTTCCGTTTCTTAGAACAGTTTCAACATTACAAAAACTTGAGAGGAGGACAATTTAATAATTCCCTCTCTGACTAGAATCCTCTATTATTAGCATTTCATGTTTGTGCAGTATATTTTTAGAAATTAATACATCAGTATTGATGTATCATTATTAGCTTATGTCTGTTTTATTCAGTAAGTTTCTTAGCTTTTAACCTAATGTTCTTCTATTTCATGATACCATTTAAGTAACTATATTAATTACATGGTCATGACTCCTCTATTCTTGACTGTGAAAGTTTCTCAGATATGAATTATATGTGAAATGATTAAAGTAATAAGAAAAAAACTTATTATATTTCCCTACATGAAGTTTAAGTGTTTTTTATTCCTTTATGAAGATTAGGAATTCAGATTGGTGTTATTTTTCTTATGCTTGAAGAACTCCCTTTGATATTTTTCTATTCTGTTCTTTGATTACTGACTTTTTAATTTGCCTATGTTTGAAATGTCCTTTTTATAACATATTCTTAAAATATCTTGAGTTGACGTTTTGTCCTCTTATTTTGAAAGTAATACTGCACTGACTTCTGTTTTGCTTATGATGAGAAATCTGCTGCCAATGTCATATTTTCCCTGTGTACCCAATGCCTCCTACTTTTCATTTTTTTAAAGTTATTTTTCTCTAAGTCTTTTCAAGCAATTTGATTATGACATGCTTTGGTGATACATACATATATATATGTATGTATATTTCATAAGGTTCTTTGAACTTATTTGATATGTTTTATATTTTTATCAAATTTATAAATTATTGTATATTCTTTCTTAAAATATTAACTTCTGAACCAAACTATTAATGTTCTCCTTCAGTGATTTTCATTGCATGTACCTTAGTTTGCTTTAATTATCCCATGGCTCACTGACTCTTTTCTAAATATTTTTTTTCTCTCTGTGCTTCATTTCAGATAGTTTCTTTTGCTATGTCAGTTAAGTCAATCCAGTTCATTTATCTCACTTCTGGGTATTTACCAAATATTTTATTGTTATTTTTCTTTTTTCTTTCATGTGTCTTCTTATTCTTAATCCTCATGATGCACATGATTGCACTGAATACTTTTTCTCATGTTTTATTCCTGAAGAGAGAAAGGAAGACTCATTGACATCTATCATCCTTTTATTTCTTCTAGGAAATATTTAAATTATAATTTCAATTCAATGGCATTCTAAAATGTACCCATGATAAGTAACCTATTTTTTTTTGTATTATTTTGTGCATTCTAGCCTACTGCCTTCCTACATTGATATTGCGTAGAGGGGAGAAAAGTTCACTGTCCTTAAAAATGTAAAAAAAAAAAAGTTTATACTAAAGACAAATCAAAGAAAAAAGATGTGACAAGAAAAGAAAAAAATAAATCCCTTTATTTTCCCCAGCTTAATTGCGATATAATTGATATAACATAACACTGTAGAAGTTTGAAATATTCAATGTGTTGATTCGATAACCCATATTGTCAAATGATTTCCTCCATAGCCTTAGCTAACACCTCCAACATGACACAAAATTAATATTTTTCTATTGTGAGAAAATTGTAAAACTACTCTCTCAGCCAACTACAAGTATATAATATAATATTATTAACTATAATCATGAAGTGCAAGATTACCAGAATCTACATGTTTTATAACTGAAAGTGACCTCTGATAATGTTTTTGATTGTACATGCAAGCAAAATCATGCCATTAGTTGTTTTTTTTTTTCTACCTGACTTAATTCGCTTTGCGTAATGCCTTCGGTTTGTACAAGTTGCTGTAAGTGACAAGATTCCCTTTGTCCTTGTGGCTGAAAAATATATTCAATCTATATAGGTATATACCATATCTTCATTCATCTGTTGATGTACACTGGTGTTTTCCACATCTTGGCTATTGTGAATATGCTGCAATAAACTTGAGAATGCAGATACCTCCACATGATCCTGATTTTGTTTCCTTCAGAAATAGACCCAGAAATGGGACTCCTGGATTATATAGTAGTTCTATTTTTAATTCTTCTTGGAATCTCCATAGTGTTTTCCTTAGGGCTGTGCCAATTTACATTATCACCAACAGTACACTAGGGCTCCTTTGTTCTTCAACTCTCTACCAATACTTTTTATCTCTTGTCTTTTTGAAAAAAGCCATTCTGTCATGTCAGAGTAGATAGTTCACTGAGTGCTGATTTACATTTCTGATGACTAGTGATGCTGAACATCTTTTTATGTACCTGTTGGTGATTTGCATATATTCTCTAGAAAAAAACATGCCTATTCAAATCCTTTACTCATTAAGCACCTTTCTATGCCTTTCTGACACTTTTCTATAAAGGATGATTTCGTTCTTGCCTTTGAGGATCACAATTAGGAAATAAAAATTTGTATCTTCTTTGAATACCAGAAAAAGTAGATAATAACTTCAGTTACCTGTCTTCATAATTATTTATTTTTCAATCAAAAATTCGAGTTGCATGATTTATTTGTTATTATAAATTTTATCAAATTATGTTCAAGATGATCAAGATGAAGGACCGTTTTTGCTATCAATATCACTTCTTAGTACTTAGTATTTATATCTATACAGATTTTTATATTGATTTATTTAGTTAGTATTTATAGGTTAAACTAAGTTTTAAATTACTATTCATTAAATTTTTGTATTAATAACTATAAATGATTGAGGAAGAATCAGCGTTCACTAGTCATATATACTATTTATATTATATTAAAATTGACATATTTTATATGAAAAATTCTTCCTCTCTAATTGCAAATGTGTCTTATCTACAATTAAACAATTTTTATTTACTTTTTCATGATTTTAATTTATATTCAGATATACATATATATACATATATAAAGTATATATTCTAGCATACTTTGTATTTTGAATCTTGCCTCACTATTAACAATTGCTTTTTTTATTTGAAATGAAAGGGATACAATTCTCTATACTTATATATATGTGTTTCCTTGTGTATATATATATATATATATATATATATGTATCTATATATATGGTGAGAGAGAATGAGGAGAGCTACGAGGGAGAGAGAATCAGTTCACTAGGGCTAGTATGACTAAATACTACAGAATGAGTAATTTAAAAACAATAATTCACTTCTCACTGTTTGGGACTTTAGAAAGTCCAAAATTAAGATGCTGGCAGACTGACTGTTTCGTGAGGCTTCATAGGTAGACATCCTCTCTCTGTGTGGATTCCCAGGATGAGCAGGGAACTGGCTCACATAGTGTGTGACTACAGCAGTGGCTTCAATGAGCATCTTGTTGGCATATATGAATTGTCTAGGACTATTGTCCTAAGAGAAGTGGGTTTAATTTCTTTGGACTGACGATTTGTGGAATAAATAGTATATGAGAATTTTTTCCTCATAGATGTTAGGAATTCTGCCTTCTATTGAGATGAGTGACCTGAGCAAACACAGTTGTCCCTAAGGAGACTTAGTAGTGCTCATGGTCTTGCCTGAACACTGGGGAAAATTTGACCTGAATGTAATGGGCTGTTCTCTAGGGCTTGCTCACCTGGGGCCTGCTCTTGTGAGCCTGCTTACTCCCAGACTTCTTGGGTCCTCATCCAGAGGAAGGAAGGATGGAAGGAAGGAAGGGAAGAAGGGAGGAAGGGAGGAAAAGAGGGAATAAAAGCAGTTTCACCATTACTTCTAAATAAAGAGATAATTTATTTTTGCATTTACAGAGTAATGCCTTATTTATATTATGTATACTTCCATACTGAAAAAAACAATTGTCTCTATCTTTTAAAAAGAAAAAACAATCTTGCTCTAAAAATTAAAGATTGGTTTGCATAGTTTTATAGAATGAACTCATTAAAATGGAATTACAAGATCAAAGTTTGTGCATATTTTTAATCAGATAGGGTCCTCAGTAATGTGTTTCATTTGATTTTCACTAGAATTAAGGATATCAACTTCTCACATACGTCATTTGTTTTCAATTTTGCAATAATAAAATATTTTATGCTCTCATTTTTTTTTAAGCATGGGCTACAAAACAAGGCAAAAATAAATAAATAAATAAATAAATTATATTGCAGCATTTTAGGTGGACTATATTTATCCTCTGTTGGTATTTCAGCTGAGGACATATTGCTGAAAAAAGCAGGGACAATTTTACTGTTGGTAACTAATGGTTTATGTACTACTTCTAAAGTGCATTTACCATCCTTCAGTCATTAACAGATTTGATGTCGAGGAGGTGAGAAATCAATAAACATGTTGCTTCAAAAGAGTTTCCAATATCTTCCTCATATTAAGGCCCGCATCTACAAGTACAGGGAACAGAGTGTCATCTGATCATGGACATGTGACCCCATGACCACTGACTCTGGAGGACATAATTTCTAAAACCTAACACCTGACAAATTCCAACAGCGAATGACTGACTGGTGTTGACATAGTGGAAGAGAGAGAGAGAGAGAGAGAATGAGCTAGAGTGGGATTATCCTTTCTTTCATCCTCAGCATAAGGATGCCTAAATATGTTCAATGTCCAAGTAAATCTTGGAAACCTATCTTGATTGATTACATTTTTAAGGTATTTAACTGCAGTGACTTGTCTTGTGGTGCAAGATTACTCCTCAGGGAAAAGTCTGGGATAAACTGCTGGAAATACAAATGAAGACACTTAATAGAAGACCATCTATGTGAGATGTATCTTTCCTGAGTGATCCCAACGATTTAAATCAAAGCTCAAATCAAAATACCTGCCATTGACTCTCTGAATCCAGCCCCAACACAAGAGAGGTTATAAAAGCAACTATTCAAGAGTACGGAATTGCAAAGAGAAAATAAACCAGTTCTATAACCCCCTTTTTCTCTAATATAACTTATTTATAGCATGAATTAAAAGATTTTTTTAACAAGTAGGGAACGATACTAAAGTAAAATGTAAACTATTTTTATATCATTCTTGTTTAGTTTTAATGTGTCCTCAAATTATTATATCATGTATTAATATGAAATATAAATTTTGTTTTTATACTATTGACATTTAAAAAACATTTACAATGTGATTAAGTCTGTTTCAAGTACTTTACGTATGATCTGAGGTCGGAAAGAACATGTGGTTCCAACTGCCGTTTTCCTTTTCCCGACAGGCCACATCCAAAGATGGCTTTTGTGGGGCATAAAGACTTGAACATTTCCCCTCATGTAAAGAACACTTTAAAAGGTTATTTTTGCTTCAGATTTCTCTCAGATGATCAGTTGTTGCTGGATTTGCATTGCAGCTGATCTATTCCCTTGCTCCATTTTATTTCCCTCTCCTTCCATATAGAGATATTGATTCTACCAGTACATAAACTATGATACTAGCTATTTTTTTTTCTCAGAAGCTGCCACCAGAAGTGCTCAAACTGCAGCACATATAATAATATATTTAATATGAAAGTAATTATGATGTGGTTACCGTTAATATTTGCATTTTAAGATAAGAATGTAAAGAAATGCATGTAATTCTAAAAAAAAAAAGTCTGACTATATGTATAGCAAATTCCTCCCAGAAAAACACATGGACTTTTGTCTGAAGAATATTTTAAGTACTGTAGTGAACAGACCTATGAAGGAAAACAACACATTTTAATACATTTTAATTAAATCAACAGAATGCTATAGCATTCTATCTGATCATTCTGAAAAACAAACCTCTGTCTCTCATGTGTGAACATTAGTAAGTTTTTCCTGGTTTTTCCAAGCTTTCAACACATGTAACATTTAATTTTTGTGTTTTCATAGAATCAAGTTCTTAATTTCCATTTTTCAAAATTTTTCACTAGTTCACATTCTACTTCTTACCTGAATGCCTCCCATTAGATTTAGGTCCTTTTGGTATCCAAGGTGAACTTTTTTCCTAGATAAACCATGACGTTCAGCAACCCAATGATATAAGACAAGAAAAGATTACTTGTGGTCTGACAAAATCTGTTGCAATCTGTTGGTTCTTTGGAGATTCACAGACTGAATACACTTTCCTTGTACCACATCATCATCCCAAGATGTGACTTCCAGCACGTGTTAGCATGGAGAAAGAGAAATATCACTCAACTCACAAATCATAAATAGCTTTTCTGTTCAAAGCTCTTTATGGACAACAAGGCCTAAGTTCAAGAGGACAGAGAAACAGAGCTTCCTAAAGTCCTTGGAAGCAGAAGTTTACCAGATTTTGATGGACACTGGTGTTATCTATCCTCCTCAACCCAGACCAACTCTATAACTAAAATTGTCCTTTTCAGTGACTCCCTGGAGAGAATCACATCCCAGTCAATAAAATAATAGCATATGTCTTACATCACTCACTCAAAATTCTCTCACAAAAAAATCACTATTTTGAAATTGTGGACCCAGAAAACCACCTAAAATGACCTACTTTCTTTTCTTACCTACCCCTCGTCATCCTAGGTATGTTTAATGAAGTCCAAGAATTGTTAGCACATCTTCAGATAGCTGAAAAGAATTAGCTTTTATTAAATTGTCATTGATCTTTGAACAGACCTTATAAAACATCTTTCTTTGTTGATTATATACTATAAGCCAGGGGAAAATTTATAGTGTCATAGAAATAAAATATATCTTTGATATAATGAAGCTTCAATAGCTATTTTCTTAAGAATTAAATATTACATTGTGTCTTGAAATTATAGTTCAAATTGCAGGTGGTGTGCTCTGTCTTCCTATAAACTGGTTAGTTTTTTAATGCTTTTTTGATTGCAGTTGTGCATATCAACAGTTAAAAGTGGTTACCATTTGGAAAACTGAAACCTTTTGATTATGCAATTTATAATATTATAATGCTGAATTTAATTTGATACTATAACATGTATCTACTATATTCGAAGTATGAGTTAAGATGTTAGTAACTAAGAAAACCAGTGAAAACATATGGTATCAATTACACCTTTTTCTTAAAGAAAGAAAATCTCGCTAAAGCTGTGAAATTACAGAGGAAATCTATGTCTATATTGCTGATATTAATTATACATTTCATATACTAGAACATTAGAAACATCGAAACAACCACTGCATTAAGATTCAAACAGTTGTTTCTTTGATCTTATTTCTACTCAGCGTTCAATGATTGAGGCTCTAAGGTAAATATATTAATTCTGTAAACCTTAGACACAGATTAGAATGACTGATTTATGAAGTTACTTCTCATTCTAAACCATTCAATTGTATGATTTCGATAAATCTTATATCTACTTATATTGTAGGAGTCATGAACCAAATGAAACTTTCTTATGGGTCAGAAGATGCCTTAGGCACATAGTTATGTACCAGGGATTCTATTATTGACTCAACTATAGATCATTTTGATTTGGCACTAGCATTAGTCACTTCATCTTTTCTGCTCCAGTTCCTTCAGTTGAAGATCAAAAATGTTTCTACCAGATTATATGATAGAGAGGACATTTTATGCCATGCTATTAGCTCTAATCACAGAAAAAAATTGTGCCAGCAATACATGGCTTCCTGTTACCCAGCTGTGTTTTCCAACTGTTCCTTCTGTTAAGGTTTATTGGGTTATAGTAGGTAAGTGGTAGAAATTCTATGATAAAAAGAACTGATGCTAATGATAGCATAGCATAGACAGTAAGCAGTTCTCTAAAAAAATACACCTGAACGTGAAAAAGAAGGATTGTTGATGACATACAATGCCATACAGATGGCAACTGTTTTGAGGCAAGTATCCATGAAATAAAAAAAAGGCCAGAGGCTATATCTTGGTCCAGAAAAGATTCTGATAATAAACAGTAAATAATGCTTCAAAATTTAAGTGTTGCATTCTACCAGGTCTTTGATAAAAAAAAAAAAAAATCTGGATTGCTTTTGATCCATTGGTATGTATTAGATTGGTATGTATTAGAGCATGGAATTGCTATTACATCTGTGAGGCAAAGTGTACATGCATTTTTTACATATTCTGCTTGAGTAAGAATTTTAAAAGAACACACAAACAGGGTAATGAGAACATCCTCAAAGATTCTAGCATTTGTATTTACCCTTATATACTGATACTGACATTCTAATTTTAAAGAAAGTCAGCTCGAGTTTGGAGTTCAATATTTGTAACATATTTTGCTTCACTTTTGACTCTATTAACCCAAGATTCAATGACATCTAATGAGATTTACAAATAACTGTAAGCCTGTGATTATAACTTGACCAGTAAGATATACAGTGGTATCACTAAAGAAGCAAACTTCCATTGAGAACTAAATATATATATATATATATAAATATATATTTTTTTTTTTTTTTTGAGCAAAGGGAGAAGTAGCACAGGATATTTCAGTAAGATGTGATAGTGGCATTAATATCAGTTGGTTTCACGAGGGAGATAGAAAGAATAGATTTAAATTCCAATGCCTGGAACTTGAACACCAACTTTTTGTATCTCATAGTATCTGATTATAAATGATCATTGTAGCCATATGGGGGGAAAAATCACTTAATTTTCCCACACCTGTCTTTTCTTTATAACTATATATCACTGCAGAGAAAACTCAATGAGTAACAACCATTCAAATTTTATAATAGTTTTTAGTTAGGTCCTAATACATGTGACCACTTTGCAATAGACATGAAGGGAAGTAAAATTTAATGTGACTCATCGAAATTTGGAAGGAGTCACCAAAGGGGGAGATATTTTACTGGATTTGTAATTATAGTAGGTGACATCCTAATTTTTATTTACAAATCATAAAATGTACAAAAAAATAAGAACAAGAAGATTACAAAGAAAACATATAAGCTTTTACTGGATTCATTACTATTTTACTCATATACAAATATACTTTAACATTTCATCTCAGTATTCTCTGTCTCTCTCTCCCCCCTCTTACAAACACAGCTGAATTTTAAATGATTTTGAGAAATTGAGTATTTTGTGGACTTTTGTTGCTAAATACAGGCTATTAGTTTTCTAATAACAGAGATAGTTGCTAACCTTAACTGCGTAACATGTACAATTACTGTTTTATCTAATTCACTTTCCATCATACAATTTCAGCGTTGGAGTCAGTCATGTTTTTATGGCATTTTTTTCTTCCATTATCGGTCCTATTCTAAAATTTGGTACTGCATGATGTATTCTAATGCTAGTTTTGGAACTTTATGTTACTTGTTCAAATGCTTGAGTACAGTAAGAGCTTGCTCTGAATACAGAATCAGCTTTTCCAATAGTCAAGATATTTGTGTAAGAATGTGGAGGTTACACATGGTCTTATAGTAAGAAGATCAAAATTAAATAAAGTAGACTACTTTAAATTAATCTCAACTACATTTTTCCCCAACTAGCTATCTAGAATAGCAGGAAAAGTGAAATAATATGTATATATCTGACTACTCCAAATATGATACTTGTTTTCTCAACAAGTATTGAGGATTTGTATAAAATATCTACATATTAATTAAATTGTTCAGTTTTTCAGTAAATATTTAATGAGTGCTTATTCTATGTTGGAAAAACTTCCTGCTAAGAGTAGCAGATGAGATCATAAAGGCAGAAATCATATTATAAAGGGTGTTGTAAAGCTTGATAAGGACTAAGCAATGTAATATGAATATAAGAAGTCATTCATGGTTTTGGATTGTACAATGATTTATAGTTTAAATGTAAATTTGGATACTGCTTTGTAAAAAGATTTTGGAGTGTTTGGTAAAGACAGTAAATATGACTCCTGTTCTCTATGTTCTCTGCTCCATTTTCCCAAATGCCGATATTATATCCACAGTCCTTGCAATATGTCTTTGAACAATTCTCATCATTTCAATTTCCCCATTCCTTAAATCTGGTTTGTAGGATGTGGCAAGAATAACAGCGTTCCAGATTTGAGCTTAAGTTTGACTCTTCTGTTCTCTCACTTGAACCTTTTAACCCACCATGAAAAGATGGCTAAGTTAATGAAGAGATAGGTGAAACAGAGCCAGTAGTCTACGCTGTTTACTTTAGTCAAGTTAGCCACCTGTCATGTAAATGTGCCTAAACCAAATCTAGTCAAGATTGGAAAAGTATCTAGCTCTTTTGCAGATTCATGAACAATCAAAATTAGCCTTTCTTTGTGTCGTTAGGGTTTAGAGTCCATTGCTTTTCACAAACAGCAAAGCCTTAATGGGAAACAGTGTTACTGAGGAAGACAACTAAGTCTATGATGACAATGCAGGTCCTGAAGATTTGGGCATGGAATAAATATCTAACATTGGACATAGATTAAAGATCTAACATTAAGCATGCTGAAAAGAACATATTTTGTATATGTCTAGATGAATTTAGAGGCCATCTAGATAGTTTGAATGTGGACAATGATAAAATTTCTGAATGTCACCTCATACTCCTTTTTCTCTTTTCCTCCCATTTTGCATAAGCAAAACAGTAATACTTCTGTAATCTTAAAACTCACTGATATTATTGGTGATAAGTTTTTAATATTTTGAGTTGAAAAATAGACTTTCTGTTGAGTAGATAAATAAAACCTCAGATGAATAAACCTCAGATCAAGGAAAGAATACACATTTTATGCTTATTAATATAATTATTGCTCTAGCTTGTTGTACTTCAAATTGTGGGCATAATTCAGGGAAAAAATAACAGTTTATTCTGGTAAAGCTCAATTTAGGAAAAATACGTCTCTTTTTTTTAAATTGGTAGGAAAATTATTTTTTATAATTCTTATTTTTTTAAATGATGTATTGGGAAATGATTAAGTACAATAAACTTAGGTATTGTATACAGATATTTACTTAAAATGATGTACACCTTAAATTTGTGATTCAATGTTCCTTCAATAGTTTTTCTAAAAGGTACTGCTGACAGAACACCTTCATGTCTAGAAGAGAGGAACAGTCTTTGTTCTAGTTTATCTTTGATTAGATAAAACTCACCCACAATATGAAGGGTCATCTGTTTTACCGGAAATCCACCCATTTAGATGTTTATCTCATTCAAAAAAGCATCTCCACAGAAACTGCAAAATAATGTTTGACCACTTATTTGAGACTATAGCCCAGCCAAATTAACATAATAAAATATCACCATTATAAAAATAAAATAAGACTATATATAGATACTTTCTATAGGATAAAATGATGTTAACCATTTCATTAATAAAAAAAAAAATTTCCTCAGAGTTTTGATGTGCAATAGTACAATATTAGAGGTGTATTTCCAGCAATAAGTTACTCATTTTCAGCTGCTCTTAAATGTCAAGAGTCTCACTTTTTAAGACTTATCTTTATTAAGAAAACACTACTACCATTTCACTTTTCTTATTGATGACAACAAGGGAAATTAATCTGTGTGCAATTTTCTTCTGTTGTTGATATTCTACAAATGTCATTCATATAATATATAAGCCTTCACAAAGTAGAAAATAAAACATGGTTAAAGCTTTGGGATATGACTTTCCAAAGCCTCAAAGGATATCACAATTGCCTTTGAAGAGTTAGGTAAATGATGTTTCAATGGGCTATTTAATTATGCATTAATTATAGCACCGCTGTAACATTTTTTTAATGTTTGTGATTGTTAATTTTTTGTGTCAACTGGACTGGGTTATGGTGCCCCTAGATATTTGGTTAAACATTATCTTGGGTGTGTCTGCAAGATTAGCATTTGAATTGGTAGACAGAGTGAATCAAATTGCCCTTAGGAATATGAATGGGCTTCATCCAATCCACCTAAGGTGTGAATAGAACAAAAATAATAAAAGAATTTCCTCTTTGAGCTGGGCCTTAGGTCTTTTCTTGCCTTTGGACTAATCTTAAAACATTGGCTCTCCTAGTTTTATATCTTTGTACTCAGTAAAACTATACCATTTCTTGCCTAGCTTGAGATAAGGGAAAACATGAAGCAGCAGAAATGCATTTAATCAATCATTCAGAAAAATAAACTGAAGTTCTGCTAAATGCCAGAAAATAGTCTCTAGACCAAGGAACAAAACATTAAAGAAAAATTTTGACTGAAGTTTACCTTTCATTGGAGAAAAGTTAAAGAAAACAGTAAAATATATGCTATGTTAAAAGGTAACAAATGCAACCCTGGAAGAAGAAAGCCAATTAATAAGTGGTTTTATTGAGAATGTGGCATTTGAATAAAAAGTATAAAAATATATATAAATCTTTACTGTAGATATTGGGGTCCTTTGGAATGATGAAAGAGTATGAATTCAGTCTTTGAGGGCTGTGGTGTATAAAGAACCAATATTAAGTAATATATGATGCCTTATAGATCAATTTAAAATTTTGGTTTTTATATAAAAGTGATTGGACTAGAGTGGAAAATTTTGAGTAGCAATTAACATGATCCAAAGAGCACATGTAAAAGCAGGGAGACTATTATAATCATCCAATGTAGCAATGATGATGACTTGTACTGGGTTACCAGTCAGTGAAACATAAGCAGTTGGTTTTTGGAACTTAGTTTGACTGTAGAAACAGGTTTTATTAATACCGTAGATGTGAGATAATGGTTTGGGTATACTAAATAATGATTCTGAGGGTACTAAAACAGAACACCTAAAGTCTCTCACAATTGTACTGTACATGCTCCATTCTAACATGAAGAACCAAGGAGAATGGAGGACAGGTCCAGAGGCAAAGGAAAAGTTCCAATCAGTCTAAGCCTTTAGCTCTTTCCTTAATCAAGAAGCCATCTCTAGCCTCTGGGCCTCCACACTTCTCTTAACCCAAAACTGGTCTCTTGTTCTTATTCTCTAGAAGAATGTCGAAAGGGGAGATTTTTATCTTTATCTACATGGCAATGATGAGTTATTCTTCCTTGTCAGGTGGTGATACCCTCCTCTCTCCTGAGACCCTCATACCTAAGCTCAGAATATAAATGTGGGTATACCCAGTTACCTCTCAATTTGCCACCATGAAAATTCTTAATATTTGTGTATATTATTGAATTTGTGTTTTTCCTCTTATTAATCATGTCTAATGTTCATTTGTTCATTTTTCTAGCCTGTGAAGAATCTCAGAGAAATGGGAAAACTTTTTTTGATCTCCATGATTCTAGTATATGGTTTCTATATTCTGTATAACTGGAAAGGTTGACTTGACATTTACTATGATCGGAAAGACTGCAAGAAGAGCAGATTTTCTCTATAATTAATAATGGTTTAGCCCTGAGTTTGAGATATCTAAGAAACTCAGAAAAACTATAGCAAAGGCAGTTATATATATGATTTGGGAGCTTATGAGGAAGTTCTAGCTAGAAATATATAGATCTTAAAGTGTTATATTTACAAATGGTATGCAAAGAGCTACTAATTAGATAAACTTGAAAAACTGATAGATTCAGATAGGAAAAATAAGTTTTCCAATAATGTATTTTGGAAATTAAGATACCATTACCTAAAAAGGAAACAATAATGGAGTGTCTAATGATACAGGTAAAAAGAAAATTCAAGATTTAATGTCCTGAAATATAAGTGAAAACATTTAATCAAAAAATGAAAAGAAAAAAAAAAAAACTGGGTAAATATGGGTTAGATTAAGAAATGACTAAGATGTTTTGCATCAAGAAGGACATTAATATTCTTGCTGGGGTAACTCTAAGAGAGTTGAAATTCTATTTGGAATAGAGTCAAAGATGGTGAGATGAGAAAAATGAGAATAAACAAAATATAAAAGAAATTTAATTCTAAAATAAAGAAGAAAATTGTCAATACTAGGAAAAAAAATGGTATCAAAAATGTGTTTTGTCTCCCTCTGCAGCTCATGGGATAAAGCACAAGCTATGACAGTTGCGAAACCAGGTTTGATCCTAGGCATAGAGATGGTAAAAAGTGGGGTTTAGTTTATTACACTAAAAATAAAAGACATTTGCATATGGATAGAATTGGCAATGCGGCTGTAGTATGGACCATAGTTATGTTTTATACATCAAGGGGGAAAAAATTGCCTGGAGCCTAGTCAACTATTCATAAATAAAAGGATTTTGGGGAACTTTGGTGTAACTTGAAAAATGAGGGAAAAAAAAAATGCCCTTAAGAAATAAGTTATATTTTTCAGGCATCCCTTAGGATGCCTTTCAGATATTTTGTCTCCATGGATCTACCATGATTTTATGAGCAACATGAATGAGTGAATCTTGGTTCTTGTTTTCCTCACGAGAAAGAATTCAGAACACCAGACAGGAGAAGCAAAGTCAAGCAAGAATTTAGTAGGCAACATTGAATTACATTTAGAAGTCAGAACAGGTGATGTCATGTGTTCTGAGACATGGAGTTTCAACTATGCTGGTCTTTTTTTGCTTAACTGTCAATAGTTTCCAAGTCCTCCTTCTTCAAATTTCCCCTTCTGCATTATTTGTCCCCTGCAGTTCTTTTCTGCTTCTTGCCCGCATAGCTCTTTTGTGCCCACATGGCCATCACCATTTTGTCAACTACTCATATATGTCCTTGGTTTGCCCCAGTGCATGTCTACTAACTCCCTTTCCTAACAATTTCTAGTCTCCTGTGTAGCTTGTTCTTTCCTAGGAATGAGCAAAGCTATATGGATTAGTGGCATAGATAGAACCACAGTATTGATGAGGGGATCTGGGATTTGGTTGTGAATGGTTGAAGAAAGAATTCTTGATCATTAAAAAGCAGTTTTATAAGTTAGAGAAACTGAAGGGGAAAGAGCAAAAGTAGGAGAGAAAGAGTTCTCATATATATATATATATATAGAGAGAGAGAGAGAGAGAGAGAGAGAGAGAGAGAGAGAGAGAGAGATATCTATGTCAGTGCAAGATTTACTGCAAAGACTAGTTTTGATTCTGTATGTTTCCAAACAGCTTGAGGGATAGGAAATTGAGGCTGTCCCCACTAGGAAGAAGATATAATTTCCTTTCCCTTTGTTTTCCTTGGTGTTGCTCACAGAAGCTAACAAAATAGCTGGAAACACTACCTGACAAACACGAATAAGAGTAAAACCAGAATCTAAGAATTATACCAAAATGTACTTCTTAGCTCATTCCTTACTCTTAATTAACTTAGTTTTATTTTTTCACTGTTTTATTGCAGTAACTTTGTTTTACAAATTAAAATAATCATATGTGTAGGTTCCCCATATGTGCAGTTTCCCCATTCCTTAGACATGTGTTGACACATCCAGTCCTCTACCAAATCACCAAGTGTTCTTCAATATTATCCAGTGGTCTCTGCTCACACTTGCTACCCACCTCACTTTTTAATTATATATTGTTAGCATTAAAATAATAAATTGACATTAGTATTGATAAATGACACAAAGCCAACCTGACTATTTGCTTTTGAGATCTTGTTTGCCATGTAGTCCAGAAGCCAAAAAATTGATGATGCGGTTTGGTTTAGTCTTATTTAATATTGACAATTCAATAAAAACATTATATTAATAAACATGATTAGCTTCCCAGGCATTGCACATTTTTTATATATAGTTTTGGGGGGCTTTCTAGATGTGATGGTTGGCAAAACAAATTACAATGCTTATAGGCTTTCTGAAGAATATCTATCTCAATGTCACTTTTTAATATGCTCCAAATATTTTGAAGGACAATAAAGAAAATTTCAATATCATGAGTTGAAAAGTTTTATACATACTGTATTTGCTTCTAGTTCTTTTGTTAATGATTTGTGAATATTCAGTTATCCTCTTCTCCCTAGAACTCAAATTAATCTAGAGATTTAAGAATTTTTTTGAAATAGAATTTATTAGCCAATATTTTCCCCTTCATGTTTATTTAATCATTGTCAAATTTAGCAATGCAAAATACATACAGGTTATCTAGCTACAAATGAAATATATTGCAATTTAAACCAGTTTTCATCTTTTCTTACTTTTGGTGGTCTCTTTTTTCTTCATATTCATCTTTAGTTTTATTTCTACTTGCTTATTTTGATTAATCTATACTATTCTTAAAGATATTCAATTATAAATTCTACAAATATAACTTCTAATCACAAATAATTATTGTTCGTGATTCAATATGACAATTAATAGAAACCAGCCATGCGCGTACCAATGTCAAATTCGCACACTGGAACTGAAAATAATCACAAACTTTAAAATGCCTTTACACTATATTTGCTATGTAAAGCAAAGGGAAAGAAAAAAAAAAGAGCAACTTCTTTTGATACGAAGCTGCCATTTGTTCTCTTTACCTGAAGAGAATTCATATAGAAGTGCAAGAACAACACATTGTCAGGTTCAGATAACACAGAGCTGCTCAACAGAAAGCATCCTGTTACTCTCCTAGTAGGTGGCAATACTACTTGATCCAAAGGTTCTATGAATTGATTGCTTTCTTGACACTTTGTTGGAAACCTACCGCCAGTTTTCTCCCTTACAGAAAGTATTTGCAAAAGTTGGAGGCAAAATGTATTTTACCTTCATTTTCAAACTCTTAGGTATCTCTAAAACAAAATGTTTCTCGTCATTCCAATATTTTGGATTGCATACTGTGCAATAAACCTATGCCTGTGATGTTATTTTCCTAATGGAAGAACTTGCACTTTCTCTTTTCAGTGTATATATTCTGTTAAAGTAAACATCACTCTTCAATATTTTCAACTTTAAAACTTGCTTTCAGTCTTAATCCATGTCACTACTTTTGTTCAAAAAATCAAAAATGTTTTGCAGTTTCATTTCTAAACTGTTATTTTAGCCATCATGTAATATTGAATTCTATGATCTAAACCTTCTCTATACTTCTTTTGTTTCTATTTTGTATAATTGACTTTTGATTCACAGTATCAATTCAGACTGATAATTTTCAGCCATTCTGAGTGGTTTTCCAGGCCCTGCAAAACCTTAAAGAACTCACTACACACTACTCAAATGTCAATATATTTTTACAAAGATACAATGAGATATTTAAATATACACATATATAAATATATGTATTAAAAATTTAATGTAAGCACTGCTTTGTTGCAAATGCTTTTTAAATAAGTGAGTTGAGGGTTCATACAATCTCCAATTTAATTTAGAGATGTCTGAATATTATTAGGAAGATACCACTAGATAGTGTGGAAAAGTCTTAGTAAAAATAAAAATCACCACACATTCTAATTAGTCTCAAAAGCTACCAATAATGAGAGACATTCCTATCACATCTTACTGCTAGTTGAACACAGATTAAGATTCATGATTTAGGAGGACTTCTCATTTTCCATAATGTTAAGTGCTAAGAACATCACAATGCAATGAGAGGAGTTTTCAAGTCAATTTTCTTATGCTATCCACTGCCTGGTTTGAAACTTAGTTCATGAACACTTTTGTCACAGTAGGGATGTAAACTAAATGTACCTAAACGTGTGATATAAAAAGAACCTTTGTTTTAAAGAGCTATGGTGGCTCTTTTAATACATAGTCTTCAAGTCACTACTATTGAGATTCCACTGACCATAAAATATTATGCATTATTACTGCAATGTATTCAAAATCAGTAAGAAAGCTAGAGGCAGAGCCTAGATTTGAGTTCATTCCACACATAACAAATTGCCTATGTTTTTCATTATTTGTTTTTTGTTCTATGTCCAGTGTATTATCAACTATGTCTCTGTCTTTGGAGTTTTCTGTCTTAATCATCTTCTCTTATAATCTATATATTGCTATTGAGTTTCTATGATCAATAGCTAATTATCTCACTTACTATTAGAAATATTGCAGCTAACACAATGGTTTTGTGTTCCTAAAACAGCTGCTGCCACTCTATCGTATAGTTAATAAAGTGTTAGATAAAATTATTTTCAACATTCAGTTTCACAACCAATACAGTCTGTAAGTATGTTAATGGTAATCCATATTCTCCTTAATTTTCCACATATGTATTTGTTAAATTAAAGTTTACCATGAACTAAAAATACATATCAAAAAGTAAAATGCTTGGTCACATTAAGAGAAAAAACAATAAATTTCCTTAAGCATATGACATAATTGATAAGTAGTTATTTATATTGAAAGAAGTTTCAAGAATTTATCTCTACGTGATGTGAGTTCTTCCATCAATCAATGGATATGTGTATAAAAAAGAATGCAAATGTGGAAAGAACACAACCAACCATAGGGGTGTAAGTTCCTTGACTTATTCCCATCAGAGACTGTGTATCAAATCAAGTACAGGGTAGACATCTTTCCTCATAAAGCCTGTCAGTTAAAACTTTTCCTATTATCTTTGGTTGAGCTGGAATATCATACATAAGTTTTAAATCAGGAATCATCCTCTTTATTTAGACAACAATTTTTTTTCCTTGCAGTCTTATCTTCATTTAAGATAGTACATACGTATGTATGAATGCACACAGACACATATTTTCATACATTTTACATCTAAACAAAAAGATTTCTTAACGGATACAGGTAGAAAATTCCATTTTTATGTTTGTTTACCTCCATTTTATAGTACTGTTTATGTAATTGATGTTACTGAACAATATTGAACTAATAAAAGTTGGGAGATTTTGAAATGAATATTAAATAGAACCAAAAAAATTTTAGATAATGATGGCATGAAATTATTATAACTCAACAAAATATGTTAAAATCACTCACTATCTCTGAAATTAAAAGTAATAACAAACCTGCCTTAATGAGGCACAATTATTTAATAGAATTTAGAAAAATAAAATGAACGAGTATATTTACAAAATGATATTTCTATTTGTCAAAGAAAGCACAAATTCAATCTGTTTACATATTCTAGAATGCAGAATAATGTTTTATAACAGTCTGCATATTTTCAGATTGTTAACAGAAACTCATTTAAGAATTTAAAATGTATTGTTCAGTGTATAGACTCCACTTAGATTATTTTATTCAATAATACTCCATCTTTCATAATTGAAATATGTATACCTACCCCTCAATTTTTATGCACATAATAGCTTCTATAAAAGCTAAACAAGAAAGAAATACAGGTTTTCAAAAGTATTAAAACAATTTGAAATATTTTAGGAGTAAAATGTCTTAGATATATAGATTAATCTATTGATTTTTTTCATATGAGTTAAAGGAAATTTCTACTTAAGGCTTGTGCATACATATAAATGTTTTATTGCTGCAGAATCTTCAGTCAATTTAAACCTAAAGAACCATCTAGGTGAGAACTAGGTCCAAATTTGTACCCAAAGAAGTGACCTGATACTACAATAATAATCAATTACAAAAAAGATGTTTTCAGTCACTTTCTCTAACTAATTAAATTGTCTTTCTGAACAGACCTTTATTTAGAATGAAATTCCTCCTCCTGTGTTATATCTATCCCTCAGACTACAAATTCAGAGCAATTTGTTCTGTTTATTCTAACATAATATGGGCTCTTCAGACCTAAGACACTAATAAACTCAGCTTGATTTAGATGACTTTTTACCTTTGATTATTTCAGTATTTTCCCTAAAAACAAGATTTCAGATTCATTTTATAGATTTTCTAAACCAAAACATAAAAAATAACTTAAAAGTCTTTTGAGCATATGTTTGACATTTTGCTTTTGAAAATTCAACTCTTCTTTTTATTCTATATTTATTTATGCATGCATTGTATTTATACTATGACCTCTTTTCATATGGCATATCTAAGCTATCTCTAGGTAAGTTAAAATGGACAGGTCATTTCTTTCTTCATACAATGGTAGGCACAGCTAATCAATTACTTTGCTTTAAGTATTTAATTTGGGAGTCAAGATGGAAGATATAATATAGATAGTTGGGAGAGTTGAGTTGAACTCAACACATGATCAAGAAATGCATATTTCACATGCACACATACATCTTGTTTGTCTAACTAATAATGACCCTGATACCACTGTCTACATCTAAGGATTTTCTAGGTTCATCCCCCCATCCCTCATTTACAAATATGTTGTTCGGTTATTATCGATTCCTTTTAATTAATTCTCCTTTCCTCTTTTAAACATTTGATATTTTATCATTTGTAATCTATAATTCTGTCTAGTGAATAAATTGATATTAAAGAGTGAATTATATGCAAAGGACTGTAAACAATTGTGGGGCATTTAGAAATAACTATATAACTTTGATAAAGCAAAGAACTTATCAACATGCCAGGATGGTCAGTGAGCTAACCACGACACACAATGGTAAAGGAAATTTAAAAATTATTGGCTATGATCATTTGATATCAAGTGTTCATCAGGGAAAACTTTGCACAGAGTAATGTAAGAAGAACTCAAGGATTCTGAATGTAAGTAAATATTCTGAAGTGTTTGGCACACTAGAGAAAACTCAATACACTTCTTCTCCCACTAAATAAATTCTAGTATTTTTACCTTATATCAGGAGCTAAACTCAAGAATGTTTTCAACTTATGTTAAAAAATTAAAAATAATTGGCATATGATATTCTAGAGTGAGAAGAAAAACTACTAATAGCTTAGAAAGATAAATCCAGGCCCTAGACAAGGACCTTGGGACCAAAATATAAGCACATTTTTGGAGAAGATGGAAATGTTGCACATTGTTGTTGGGTTCAAATAACCTAACTCTGACTTTTAAGTGGTCCCAAAAAGAATCTCATGACCAAAGATTTGATACATATTTTCAGTTAGGAGAAAGTTTCAGCATCTTTAGAAATTTGTTAAGACACTTCCCTGACCTCTGGAGAAAGAAGTATGAGTTAAAATAATTAAAATGTATTTAGTGATATTTTAATCATTTTTGATGGTTATATGATGATGGCTTCCATTGGAACTAGATAGATTAACCACCCACTAAGTTTTGTACCACCCTTCAAAAGCTGTTAATTATTGGTACTGGTTAATAAATATTATGGTTAAACCAAAGAATAGAGAATTGGGATTTTCTCCCTTAACTATTTCCCATATTTGAGTCAAATCAGACATCCAAAATGTAGGGAATAAAATCTGTTAGATTGAATTGTCCTGTTAATATATTTCCTATAATTTTCATTTGGCCTTATGAATGTATGGCGTCCCCAATCTGTCTCTTCACTGCGAAAAGACTTGGCGAATGAACTACAAAGAGATGTGACATTTTTCATTTTCAGGTAAAATTTTTAAAAAGAATGTTGTATGAATATTTTCTCCCAACCTCCAAATTATTATCTTCTCAAAATAGATTGTTTACTTTATATTCCAGACTGAAGCAAACAGGTCAAGCAGAGCCACAGCCAACATGAAACAAAAACTTTGCATATTATTTGGATTTTAATTTGTATATTAATGAAGCATAACAGTAAAGTTTTATAAGTTCAAGAAGTTCAACCATATTTGAAAGAGCAATATACTGTAATAACTCAGATCATACCAATGAATATATTTGTGGCAGCCTTATTCCAAAAGATTTAAAAATTTGTGCTAATTTACAGAATCCTTTAGTACAGTAATATCTTTCACACTATCATTTCAGTCCACTAGTTGAAATGGAGACAAGATTCTGATGACTAATGATTGTTTGAGTTCAATTACACTCATAATTTCCCACTAAGAACTCTAAGTTCATTATTTGATGATTTTCAAATTTTTTATTGCAAAATAAGAATACTTTGGTACAAAACTGTTAAGCTCTGTTCTCTTTCTCTCTGTCCCTGCCCAGGAATCAGTAAAAATAGGAAAACAATTCACCAAGGAAGTATTTGTGTTGCTAAATTAGACATAGTAGTTTTTGTTTTTGTTTTCAAATGAGAAGGTAGGGGAACATAGTCCAGATGGGCTAGTATATACAGAGAAAGTAAAGGCAGTAGCATCTAGAGAATTCAATGAGGCCAGTACTGGTATAACAGAGAGATTTTGTGAAATGGGGGGAGGACGTGTGAGTCAGCATTAAGACAATGACTTTTGCTAGAACTCTAAGTATGATTGCACATATTTTAGCATTGTGATTAGATTTTTATTTTGTCCTTGTCATTCATTTTGGGTATTCAGAATGAATTAGCAGGAGGCAAAAAAAACGGTTAAAAGTATTTCACAATTCCAATTTCAATCCTTAGACAATAGCAGTAGCATACATGAGAAATGATGTAGGTTAGAGAAAAGCAGGCAGAGGTATATCAAGACATATTAAAGGTGAAAATTAGAGTGACTTGGAGAAAGATTAAGACAAAGGAGGTTAAAAATTAAAATTCAGATTTCTGATGAAAAATTGTAGGAGCGTTGTTTTGCAAACAAACACACACACAAAACACACACATTTCTTCTTCCCAGAGATTCACATTTTATTATCCTGAATACAACTATTTTTCCCACATTTTATAAATCATTCTTACATTTCTTTGAATTTATAGAATAACATAAAGCCCAATGGTTGAAATTTTCTACCTTCGTATTTTTTTCTGTTTTAAATATTTTATTGAATATAAGCACATAGACTCTTAAGGGTACAGCTAGATGAATTTTCACTGAGAGGAAATTCATGTAACCAGCACTCAAATCAAGAGACATAGCATTAACTGAAACCCAAAAGCCCCCTGGGACCACCTTTCATTCACATTTCACTGCCTCTAGGGTGATTGCTAATCTGAATTCTAACAACCTAGATTAGTCTTGCTGTTTTTTTAAATTTACATATGTGGCAAAATAGGCACTGTGCTTAGTTTAATTTTATTTTTCATGTTTTTTTTTTTTTTTTTTGCTTTTTTTTAGTTTTTAAATTTAATATGGGGGAGTCAAGTAATTCCATAATATAATAGTTTGGTTCATGCTTCTGTGGGCAGTTGACTATTTCTTTGACATTAACTGGAAAAAAAAATCCCCAACAGAATAAAATTAGAACATAAAGAAAATTAAAGGCATGTGCTAAATACAAAATTGTACATATATAGTAGAGAAATTTCAAACAAGTTTATATGTGTTCCCATAATATTTGAAAACTTTATTACTGGTTTTTCAAAGAGTTTTAATTTATTTTTCAGAAGTCTGTCAATATACAATGGCAATCATAATGATATCCTCTTTAATTTTAGTCATTGCTACAAATAATTTATTATAATAGTGAAGAACTTTAATATTTATTGCTCTGTAAGTAGATTTTTGAGTTAGTTAATGAATGATTTCAAGATTGTATGACATGGTATTTAGGTTATAATTCCACTATAATAGAATGCTCTCACACATCTGTGCTCTCAGCACAAGATTCTGAAATAATCCTAAACAGAAAGATTATCAGAGGGGGAGATTCTTAGTAAAGATTGAACAAACAGGAACTCTCAGCATAAGTTCTCAGGTTCTTCTGAAACTTGGAGAGAAAGAATTCAAGGAGAACCAGAAATGGGTGCAAGAATAGAATGGGTTGTTAGAAAAGGAAAACACACACAGGAGTACGGACATACTCCAGATTGAGTCACTGGGTTTGACTCTCTGGGAGACTTTCAAAATGGTGTGTGTGAACTATGCCTCTGAAAGCCATCTCATACTTGAGCCCCTCTCCAGTCATGAAAACTTAAGAGCACACAAAAATAATTTATTGGTAAGGCAAGAAAAAATACACATGTGAGGAGTGCAGATGGGCATGCTTCAAAACAAAGAATCTAGCATAAGACTCTGGAGACAGGTAGTCATGTGGAATGGGTGGGGGAATCACTTCATCAGATTCACTAATATTCATTATATTCTTGTGGAAGGGCATGATTTCCTTGGCAGAGGGAAGGTCTTTCCTTCTTAAAGGAGATAACACATTTAAATCATTCCATGGTCTTTCGCAGATGTGTCATGGCCCCCAAAGGGGCAGTGTTGTTTTTCACGTATTTTTGGTGGCATTTCTTTTTCAGCTGGTCAGCTGATTTTCCTAGAACTGGCTAACCTGCCTCAGGAATACTTAATACAACTATTAAAGCACTATCTTTAGGAGTTCAAGAAGTATATCCAGGGAAAATTTTACCCTCTGTTCTTAAAAACTTAACTGATCCATATTACTGAAAAATCCTAAGTGAAACTTAAACCTGTTTCCAATATACATTATGCTAATTAACAGCACTGTTCAATATAAATTTTTTCCATATGCTAATTAGAAAAGTGCTGCTTGTTGAATAAACTATGGATAACAAGATATTTAAATCCAAATCCAAAATATGCCTCTTCTCTTATCAACCTAGCTGACTGTCCTCAAATGTTTGCTTGAGAGAACGTCTAACCTCACTGCAGTTAGAATTAAACTGAAGTATATATATATAATAAAGTTTTCATACTGATTACACCAAAATGAAATAAACTGTTTTTAGAGAAAAAAATGCCATCAAAGAGAATAAAAATATTCAAGACTATGCCATTAAAATGCAAAATACTATTTTAATATAGTGATTCATTTTATTTAAATAAAAATTTTACTAGTATTTTCAGCAAACCTAGAGCTCCAATGAAACACAGAAAACATTATATTTAAACTATTTAAAGAAATTAAAATTAGTCCTTTGCTGTCATACCCAGCAGTAGAATTTCAGTCAATACATATTAGAGAAGTGAGCTTTAATTCCAGCTGTTTTAAACTGCAAAAAGCTCATCATTTGCAAAGAGAAAATTGATGAATAGAATGTTATTAAATTTTAGATCATGAGTGTATATTGATTTTGAAATGTAGCTTGTGGCAATTTTATCAGAGCTTATCCAAACTTTAAAGTAATGTTTTGAGAAAATATTACTTTAGAGGAATAATGGCAATTTCTAAAATGTTCATTCCAGCTTGATTTTGGTACAAGTATCACTCAGTGTTGTTAATAAATGAAAATGATTCTCCTCCATTACTTTTTTCAGCTGAAGTTCATTGCTTGGGAACTTTTCTATCAAGAACTATTATTGTAACCATATGTGTTAAGTGCTACCTGCCTACTGAGCTTAAGAGCAACAATGACTATGTCATCCCTTAGGAAATAATGTGATATGTGATTTTTTTAAAGCAAAAGAAAATAATTTTAAAAACATCGAAAGGGTAACATTGAAAAAATAGAAATGGTGGCTAAGGTTCAGAACAAGTAGGAAGGGCTGGAACATCCTTATCATATGGATATTTTTCTTAGGACTTTCGTCTCTAAGGAGACATTTATATGTCTCATATATCTTGCATCTTATGTCGTAAATTTGACTGTTTTTAAGGACAAAGCTTCTGCAACATTGCTACATTGTCCATTCTACCAACTATGAAGTATAACGGTCTTTCAATGCTCTTCTTCAGGTTCAGTGGGCTATCAGCTATTCCAGGACAAACTAAATTTTTTCTCACTTTAGGAAATGCTTTGCATGTGTTCTTATACCTCTGTGAAGTTACTTTTCTCTATACTCATTACTTGGCTAAATCCTTCTTGTTCTCTATGACTCATCTTAAATGGCACCTTCTGTGTGAGGCAGTCAGTAAATAAGGTGTCTCAGTGGAGTCCTTACTACCAGAATCTGAAGGGTCCTTCACTCTCTTTATCGATCAGTACAACCTTTTTCACCATCATATTGTGCATTTCTATGCCAAATTATGCTTTTACATCTGCAGATATAGATAGATATAAATGTGAATAAGCAAAATTTTTCTTGTGTACTCTCTTAATTTATATACTTTGTTTTGTTAAATATTTTATAGTATCAATGGTAAATAGGAAGCCTAGCATCTAGAATGCAAATAACATTTTGCAGTAGTTTATTGTGGTTACCCTTAATCCCTTCACATTCTTGGAAACTCTAAATTACCTACTTATTTATGTTACAGTTTTGATTAAAAATGAAGTATTTCCAAAGACTAAACATTAGTTACTAGAAAATAAATATACACTCTGAAACAAACAACTGATTATAAGCATTCTCTGACCAGACATATAGATCTTCATTAATCATGCCCTAATTATCTTTACAGCATTATCTCTACCACTTCTTCATTCCTAGTTCCCATTACTTCTACTCTGTTTACTTTCATTCCCTGATAATACGTTATCGTCCATTCTATGCTCAGGTATTGTATTTCTTTTGCCCACATGATGCAATCATTTTTTTCTGTAGGTTTTTTTATTCTTTTCGTTAAATGCCGACGAGGCAGAATAAACAGTCAATGGAAAATTATAGGCAGCTTAAAGATAAGGGAATTTCTTCTCTTTGTTATCTTTCCACTTGTCCTTGAATTTTTTCCTGAAATAGAGTCAAGATCGTTGCATGGATAGGTGGAGATTCTTTTTCAGATTTGTTACCACATTTTCTTAGGTTGCGGAAGTTATGTTCTGGTACAGCTTCCCTGAGCTTTGGTTGGCAGATGGGTTTCTCTTACACTGACTGGGGAATCACCTCAAGAGGGAGGTTTGGTATTTTTGGCCTAAAGAGGCAGTAGACTATCTTTGTAGAGTGTCACACTTGGCTATGACTCTCACAGACAGTCCGAATGCTACCAGGTAAGTTTGAGCATAAAGAATTGGAAACACCCAAAATAAATCCAGGAACATTGCCAATTTCATCTTTCTTCCATCTCAGAAGGAAGAATTGTTTTAAAAACTGTATTATCATGGATAACTCTTCTTGTCTTGATCTCATCACAGAGGATTTAGTAATGAATTATTTTAAAAAATAGCTAGAAATTATCTTTAAATATTATTCTCTCAGTACACATTTTCAACTAAACTACTCAGTTTCCACCTGTAAAATATATTCACATTTCTTCTGCTTTTCAGTGTTCTATTACTAGGCTCCATATTTATGTTGTGCTGTAACCCAACAGGGCAACCACAACAGTATACAAAAGACATTCCTTTTTAGTTTCTCCTGCTGGTTTCCTCAAAATCTTTCTCAAAAGATGCCAGCTTGAACACCTAAAAGAAAAATTTGACAATTTCACTTTTTGAAAGGCTGCACCACGTTTCTTTGCTTTCTTCAAGGACAAATCTGTATTGCTTTGCTGTTGTTTTGATTAGAAATATATTCCATGCAGAATCTCAAAGAAGATATACAAGTCTAAAATTTGATCCTTTGTTCAGGAAATACACTGAAGATTAATTGAAATTCAAGTCATGAGACTGCATCTATTTATTTTCCATGTATATTGGTCAAGAGAAGATGGTCAATGGTTTTACTCACATTCTATTAAACACTAATAGAGAGATGATCTAGACAATTTTCTGACTATTAAGCTCATCCCACGGTTATTAATTGTTGCATCATTATTGTTTTTATGCAAACAAAGATTTTACAATAGCATTTTGTTCAATAAATTTGAAAAAATGCAATTGATGTTTTAAACACATTGATAAGAGAATCCTTCAGGTATCTTAAGAGTAATTATGGTAACAAACCTCTATTTCAGAGTAGTTGCTTCAAATATGAATATGTGCATTATATATTTTAACTCATGTTTAATGTGAAATTTTAAAACTTCTGTGAAAGAAAGCATTCAATTTTTTAATTGCATATTATGTGTTTATCATTAAGTAATATTAAATAATATATAAATATATAAATGCACTCACATTTATATGTACACAAATACACACCTAAACACAGACACATACACACATGCAAATAATTAGGCCGAACAGAGAAAATTATCCCGATTCCTTAAACAAAGAATAATTCTTACATTCATTTATGAAATTAAGTCATTATTGTCAGATTAATTGCTCATCATATCAGAATAATTCAATAATTCTGATCATAATTTGAATTTCCATTATGTTTTACCTGGTTTATTAAAGTAGTCTTCTAATTTGTCTCCCTGCTTTTATTTTTGTCCTTACGGTCTATTTTCTATGAACAGGTAGAGTTCATGTCAGTTCCTTGTTCCAATCTTGTCATCGATTTCTACATTTCTTAGGACTAAAGACCTGAACTCTCCCCTCAACAGCCAATCTGATCTGTGACAAGTTTTTCTCTGATATAAACTCTTAAGTATGGCCATTGTTCACTCTGCCTCAAAAATATTGACATTTGGTTTGTTCTGGGTCATACCAAGTATGAATCATTTTTTTAAAATGCTGATTCTGTTTTCTTTTCTCATATGTTTGCCGGAAGCATCCTTCCACAACTTGCAAGTTTAGCTCAAATATAATTTAATCCAAAATTTATTTACCTCCCCAGATCAAATTCTGTCTCCATTTCACTCTATATCATCTTACCCTACTTTCTTTTCTTCTGAGAAATGATCTCTGAGTGAAGTATTATATATTTCTTTAGTATGCTGTTTATTTTTGTCTGTCCTTATCTATACAATAATGAGTTATGAAAACAGTGCTTTTTTTCTTGTTGTATTTTTGTTTGCTTGTTATATTGTATTTTATTTTACCTTGATTCTTGTCGTACTTCTTCCAAGAGTTATAACAATTCTTGACAAAGAGTAGTGGTTCAATAAAAACAAATTGAATGAATTAATGTATAGTATCAGGTGACTAAACTAAATAATAAATTCTTGAGTATTCAGTATATTCCCTCTGATATTGTCTTTGGAAAAAATGATATACTTAAAAATATACAAGAACTAAATTAATGTAGAGTTGTAAGAAAGTTAAGAAAGATATATTTATAAAATATTTCAAAAGTAACTTTAGGTTATTGTCACATCACAGTTTTCCCCACAGATGAGTTACTAGTATTTTTCCTTCAGATGCACAGAGGTGTACACAAAACTAACAATATTTGTTACATGAATAAATAAATGCATGGATATATGAATGAGTGAAGGAGAAAAGGAAGTCAGTGAAAAACTTGATGTTTGAACAGATGTATTTTGTCTCCTTTTTATTTCATTGTTGATGGAGGAATTTCTACTCTAGGTTATGGGGAGGGTCTTACATACAACACCCAACATTACACATCAGATTGAAAACTGGTTCTTAATTTCTTATGCTCACAGCATAAGGAGGGATATACTGAACCATACAGGTCTACATGGGGATTGCAATCAAGAACAGAGTGAAATAGCAGATTCTATGAAAAGTAGGTTTTGAGGCAGCAACATGCAGAAGTGACTCACTTGTTTGATTAATTCTGAGATCTTGTATGGAAATGAAATCTGATACTAAGGAGTAAATTTTCAAGAGAAAATAAGGAGGAGGAGTTACAGTACTCAAAATTTTACCATAATTTCAAGACAGGCCATAATAGTGAATATTAATTTTAGGCCTCGTACATGAAAAATTATACATGAAGAAACACAGAAGTAAAGACTGACTCATGTTTCTAAAATGGAAATGCTGAGAATATCGAATTGGTGTGATTAAATAAAAGAGAAGTTGCTGAGGTCTAATGTAAAATGTCAGTTGTTGATCCATTGACATTGTAAAACTGGTGAGTTTTTATTTTGTTAAAGCCTGAAATATATCTTAAATGTTTTTCACTAAGGTATTTAATTCCAGCATGAGTGTCACACTTCAGTATCATAAATAAATTATAGGATTCATGATAAGAATGGTTATGTGAACATATTTAGAACATTAAGATTAAAGGTCAAATAACACGTCAGGATACCTTCTAAGAGACACAATTGTATTATGTACTTTCATTTGATAAAAACAAGGTGCTTTCTGTCCAATATTTTATGGACATCTTTAAGCCATCTAAATAATCTAGCCAGAATTCTTAAAAATTTTAATAATTTATCAATTCCAACTTTCCCACAAAACCATAGTTCCCATTATCAGTACACTTCAAATATTTAGCTAAGAGGAATGATAAATATTTTGTAAATTATTAAATCTATCCAAACATTAGAACAATAAGAAGATATGAGTGTAAGGAAAAATACCTGAGTGTATGTTTTTCTTTTTTATTTCTTAATGATTAATTTGTTTGCAATGCTTAATAAGTTTCAGAATAGATTTACACCTCTGTTGACATGTATATTCACTATACCCACACCAGAGTTCCAGTGACATTTAAATTCAAAGAAACGAAAAAAAACACTGTGATTATGATAGACATGAGAGTTAAGTTGGAGAATCAGTTGAACTAATATATATCAAAGCTCTAATATGATTCAATAATCTATTTGTTAAAGTATACAAAACATAAATATTTAAGCATATGAAATTATGCAAATGTAAAATAAAAAGTTCATTTTTTACTTGATCAATTGATTAGGGAACTAGAATTAAGTTAAAAGCAGTTCAATGAGCATTTGAGGAACTAGGACTTTATAGGTAGCTTAACAAAGCAATGTTTCAGGGGTACATCATAAATCAACACCTATTTATACTGCAATAAGCTCACAACTAACGGTCCAATTCCATCTTTTACCATATAATTGACCCCTCTTATATGATTTGTCAATCCTGTTTCTCTCTTCTGGTAATTACTAATTTGGTTTTATAGACTGAAAATTTGTGTTTATTTAGTCCATCTGTTTGTTAGTTTTCTCTATATATTACAAATGTGTGACATCTATCCAAAAATACATGTAAGATGAATATGTTTGATTCTATTGTTCCTTATGTTGCATAGACAAAGGTCAAAATTTTCTAAATTGACATATATCATAATATAAATATGAAGAATATAATAAATTTTAATGAAAATCACTTAATGCTGTAACTTTATCACATTTCAATTTAAACAACTTTTTGCTAAAGTATCCTTCTGGGTTGGACAGTCACTAAGCAGAGATATCTTAGAAGGAATATGAACATTAGATTGGTAGTTTATTCTTTAACAAATGTGTATGGAATGAGGTTTTATATGTAAATCTTAAGATATTTGATATCTATTATACCTCTGTGACTTTAACTGATAACATTTTGTAATAATTCAAAATACATGTTCTTGCCTATCAATAACTCTCCTTAGGTCTATCTGTGCATATGTTCTTCCATTCAAGATATGATCAAAGGCTGCCCTGTTTTACCTGTGACCTAGATCCCATTCTTGTTGACTACCTAAAGACGTTGTTGCAGAAATTCTATTTACTTTTCTTGTATATTCACTTTTTCCCCTCTGCCTTTTATTCCTACTGCATGTACTCATGAAGTCATATCTTTTCTTTCCTATCCTTAAAAAAATTTATTGATCTGACGTTAGTGCCAACTGTGAATCTGTTTCATTTCTTCCCTTGAGAGAAAATACTGTGAAAATATTGACTTCGTAGTTTACTCCAAATAGTTTCCTGTACATTTTCTTGAATTCCGTCTAACGAAGCTTTTATTCCCTCTCCACTGAAATTGTTCTTTCCAGAGTAATAAATAATACATAAATTTTGAAATAAACAATTTATTTCTATTTCCATTTTACCTGAAACACTTTTGCCTGCTTGGCATCCAAGACACTTTCTTCTAGTTTATCTACAAAATCACTTTGTCTCTCCCTTTAGGTTATTTTGCTAATTCTTTTTCTCTCCCTGATTTGTTAATTTATGAAGATTGGAAAATTTACTCTTTCAGAATTATTGTATTGGTTGAAATTTATATTTCCACCTTGAACTTTTCCCCTGAACTTCATTTTCACATATCAATTTCTACTCATGTCCAATGTCATATCAATCTATATTTGAAACAGGGTAAATCCAAAATTGATCTTCAAAACTTCCTCTTAGAGTCCCAATTGTAATCATCTCCACTTCAACTGATAGCAAACTTACCATTTAGTGTCTCAGTCAAAATAGTTTTCAATTAACTGACTTTTCTCTTTCTCATATTCTGTACTTCACAACTGTCAATTCATTTTTTGGTTCTATATTGAGTAGTTATCCAGAATCCACCAGATATTGTTATTTTCAATACTGGAATCTTGTCCGAGATAACATCACATGCCCACTAGATTATTTAAATTACATCTTAACTGGTCTGCCTTCTGCAACTTACCCTTAATTTATTCTTCAGAGAGAGAATCAGAGAAGCTTTTTCATTTTCAATTTCTCTGTTCGAAGTCCTTGATTGAATCTCCATGTCACTATAACCTTTTGTATCAGTTGACAAGACTTACATGGACAAGACATACATTGTCTTGATCCTCTTTCCTAACTCTTTTGCTTTCATTTGATCTATCTTTCTATCATGTTAGCCTTCTGGTTTTTGGTTAGTAAACCAGGTTATTAGGATTTGATTTTTTTTAAAGTTGTATTTTCCCATTTACCTATATGACTTACTCCCTCAATTCATGTTTTTACTTAAAATCCTTATGTTTATTCCTGCATTATTTACAATAGTCAAGAGCTAGAAATAACCTAAATGCCAATAGGGAAGCTATCAGATAAAGAAGATGTGGCATATATACACAGTAAAATAATTATATATACATATATAACTGTGTGTTTTATATATACATATATTCATATATATTGATAATTCTTCCATGTGAAACAAATTTTATATACCTAGAGTTATTATGCTTGTAAATAAGGAGAAAGACAAAAGCCGTATGATTTCACCCATTGGTGGTATATATAGAAACAAAAAAATAAATTAACTTTTATTCTGTAAAATCAAATTAATGGCTACCAGAAGGGAAGAGGTAAGAAGAAGGAATAGGGAAAAAGGCATCAATTATGTAGTGAAATTTGAACTATTAGTGGGCAACCTAATGTTACATACACAGTAGTTGGTGTACCATGAAGTAACCCTCCACCTGCTATAAAGTGATAATATAATGCAAAATATAAATACATATTAAAACTATTGCTTCTTTTAAACAGACTTCACCTGAAAATTTTTCTTGAAAAAGAACATTTCTACTTCTTAGACCCTATCTCTGATTTAGTTTTCTCCTTCATGTCTATGTATTTCGCTCAAAAATTTTAATGTTTCCCTGTATGAATACAAAATGTCTGAGTGTATAAACTTTATCCATTATTTTTGATTTCCTGTCTCAAGTTTATACAAGAGTGTTTGAGTTTTTGGCATAGCTTGAGTGCTCAATATATTTTTGTTTATTGAGTTAATGAAGGATGAATGAATGAATAGAATCTGAATCAATAGGTAACAGATGATTATTAACTAATTTCTATTTTTTTCTTGCCATTCCTTTCCAAAACGAATCAACTGTTCTATGATTCATTGATTCTAGATGTTGTTTTAGCTTTCCAATATCAGGATGGTAGTAAATCTTACAAAGACACATATATAATAGCCTACTGAAAATTACTTTCATTTTTTCTCATGACATTTATATGCATAAAAAATCTTCAGAGACGTAAATCTAAAAAATTATTTGCTAATAATGTAATTTAAAACACAATAGCATGTTGCCTGGAGATTGTGATAAGGCAGCATATCTTATTTTATTTCCTAAAATGATGAAAATTATTCAAAATTTTTCCATCTGAATATTCCAAATGTGGATTATTCATTATTTGTCATTAGCTAACACATTTTAGAGTCCTTAGCTATGAAAAACACCTGTGAATATGGCATCCAGTTGAAAAAATATTTAATCACCTTGCATTTTAATATGAGATAATATGTGACAGAGGAAGTTGCTCCAAATAATATGGATTGAAAGGTTTCCCATGTAAAAATTATCTTAAAAAATAGTTCACTTTGAGGAAAATATGAAAGTTCTTTTTCTTCTGTTTTTATTTTTTAATACAGTTCATCTTCAAAATAGTATTCCTATGGTTGAACAGATACGCATGGAAAAGTCTAGCAATTTTGATTTGCATGATAAATATAATTGTTTTAATTAAAAATATAATATTGTATATATTTCAAAGTTTTCAGTAAAGACTACTGATAACTGTCACCAACAATGTTGAATTTTTAATGTTCCGACATAACTATGTGGACAAAATATGTAGTGATTTAGAACTTTGTTATTGAAAGTGTGATTTATTATGAGACCAGCCAATGTTCATACAATGTCTTGTGTGTCTGTTGATTTCCTACTAAATGTAGAATTGAGTTATATTTCACCCTGCTGCTCTTGCTAACTCTAAATGTTCATGACTCATAAGGATCACTTAGCACGTTGAGGAAAATAATATCAGTACAGTTGATACTGACTAGATTACCTGGTTGCTGTATGAGATAAACACATATATGACTTAACTGAACTACTGTTATTATTCTTTCAAGAAATTTGGGGAGTTTGCAACAGCTAATAAACTCAAGAATGACATAATAGGAATATTCCTAGCTTTCCCCTGGGAAAGAAAAAAATAAATATGGTATGAAACCAGAAGATCTTTAGCACAGATCATGAAAAAAATTACTTAAGAATATTAGGTTGAGTTATTTAACCCCATCTAATTTCCATTGGCAAAAAAATTAAGCTTTCTTAAATTTTCCTGAATGTGCAAGTTTCTTAAATTCTTTTAAATTCTATTTCCCCATATATAATATAGAACTAATGTTGATCTCATATAGTTATTATGAAGTATTAATAAAATAATAATATAGAAAAATGGTTTATAGATTGCTTGTAGACAATAACCCTTCAAATTGGTGACCACAGTGATAAATCATTTTACTATTGTTATTATTTTATTTATTTTTGCATTATGATTTAATTTTAATTTCAAAATTGCATATTTAAGAGTTTACCATGATTTGTGATATATATATATATATAATAAAATGATCATTATATCCAAGTTAAGTAATATGAGCTCCACAAAGTTGCAAACAAATGGTTAATGGGTACATGCAAAGTTGTTCATTATTGCAAACCACTGAAGAAATGTAAATCATGACCACAGTGGAAAATGCTAAAGGGCCTCAGAACAGACTTTCTCAAGACCAGTCTCTTTGGCATGCCAATTAAATTGAGGCAAGATCAATGAGGATTTCTAAGTTAAAGAGAAGCTCCTGTTCTTCCCCTAATCAAAAAACTCACTCCCTTAATTATTTAGCAAAATGAAGACTTGATGTATTATACAAACATAGGATCATCTTCAGATATTGTCCTATCAGAGAACATTAATTATATTGCAGGATAAACATGTCATCCCTCCTCCTTATGTGAAGTCCCATCTATCTCTCCTTGATATCCCTGGTTCCTTCCCCATTCTTTAGTTCAAGATATAAGCCCTCTTCACCCCAACTGAAAATAGAATTCTCAAAATATAGCTAGATTTCCATGTATCCATTATTAAATTGATCTATTTCTCTTGCCAACTTAAAAATGCTGCTTTAATTACTCAGCCAATCAAGAAGAACATAGAGACATAAGGGAAATCTACCCTGTTCTCCTAGAACACATTACAACTTTTAGGATGGTTATTATCAAACAAAACATGGAAACAAATTGTGGTGAGGATGTGGAAAAAATGGAAACTTTTTACACTCTAGTATAGCCATTATGAAAAACATCATGAATCTTCCACAAAAAAAGCAATTTTTAAATTTATTATAATAACATTGAATCATAATATTGTAGAAACTTAAGGTGTTTACCATTGCAAATCAGTATCTGTATACAATACGTTAACTGTCACCACTATTCTAGCTCCTCTTCAATATATAATTGCAAACAGCAGGAAGTTTCCTCAAAAAACTAAGTACTGAATGAACTACCACCTAATCTAGCAAATCAATTTGTGTTTATATACCAAAAAGAAATAAAATCAGAACCTTAAAGAGTAATTTTATATTATTATTTTAGCATGGAGGTTATATTTAATTTAATAAATCTTTGCACCTGGCTCCTTCTTCATGGAGATTTTCTGTAATTAAGAAAATGGAGTAAAATAAGGAAATTTAGGAGTTGAATTCAATGACTTTAACACAAGTATTAAGTCTTCTTATCTCCTTAGCTCTTGTTTTCTAAATCAATAAGAAGGAAATAAAAGCAAAAAAAAAAATAATTAAACTTCTTGTAGCACAATTGGGGACTACATATCAAATATTTTAACATTATTATTTTTTCTTTTCCATTCAAATCAGATCTGAATCTCAAGTGCTGAGGATACATCTGCCCAATACCTTTTTTGGTTGACACACATTTCAGCTCACTGGTCCTATTGTTTGTTTGTTTGTTTGTTTATAGCAAATCAATCTTCTGAAACATATTTCGAATGCTGTAAAACACAGCATACAATTGTTTAAACAAAAATTTAATTACTGTCTGAGGCAGTGATCTTTAGTGGCTCAAAATATGGGCTTAACTTCAAGGATTCCATGAAATACATGTTTAAATGTATTCCCTTCTCCATGGTAAGTGTACTGATGAAAATCAATATATTATTAAGTTAAAATAGAAGTAAAATAGTGTTTTTATTGACAAAGAACATCAACATTAGAACTTTTCATTTCTCTGTTTTCAAATCATTAAAAAATTGAACAGAATTCCACATTTAAAAAAAATTAAAAATTGTTGTTTTCTATTCTGTGCTATAATTCAAGATATTTTTAAATTGGTATGTTTTGTATATGTGATGAGCTAAGAGGATAGAGATGATTCATTCTCATTCATTACTCTATCTCACATCCAGAAAGAGTAAATAGCATATATATATATATGTATATACATATATATATTTTTAACCTCAACTCTAATCTGAAGCCCGGGTGCTTGAGTTTTACAGGGTCTGTACCTTAGCTGTGTAAGTGACCAGGATGCACCAACTAGAATATCTAAAAAAAAATTTCTAACGCCTTTTCATCTTACATGTAGAACTGCAATGAATTATCAAGATTCTATAAATTTAAAATTCTACCCTTACCTAGACAACCCTTAAGCAATCCAAAATTTGATACTAGTTTCTGCTTTTTCCTTCTTCCCCCCAAAACACTGTGTGTTTCCATTTTCAGGGTTGACTCTGTATCGCCATATAGTGTAATATGACAATTACTTATCTTTTATATTTGTTGCAGTACTATTTAGGTTTGATTAAAAAAATTATGAATATTTTCTAATCATTATGTTGGTATTTTTTCCAACAGATAATCTTTTTTATTAGGAACTTTGTTACTTACATTTACACAGAAAAACAAATTCTATGATCATATGTGAAGCACCAATTTTGTTCTTTATAGGTAAATTTTGTCATTGAAAAATGTAAATGCTTGAAAAGTAAACCATTACATGAAAGAACACTCCTGTGTCAGAATAATAAACTGTTTTGCCCTTGGCTACTTAGTCCAGGAGGAAAGTCGTAGCAATTCATTTTTATATTAGATTTTTGTGAAATCAGATTGATATCTGTCGTGTTTAGTGACAAAGCTCCATAATGCAACACAGTTGTTGGCACATATTTCATCCTCAGTAAGCATTTAATAATTTAATGACGTTAATTAGTCTTCCTTCAGTGTATCATTTGGCACAAACCTTCAGGGCACTGACACTGTCATATAGAGGGATGAGGAGCAGCAGGGTATGGCTGGAGAAAAGAAGCCAAATCCAAAAATCTGTTAAGGTAAGACAATTCTGGCAGATTCCATTGGTGGGCATACAAGAAATTAATTATATAGAACTAAATATGTCTAAAAATGTGAGGTAGGGAATGTTGAACCAGACAAGGAAGAAATGCAGTTTAGAAAAGTCAGGGAAGGTCAAACAACTATCAATTTACTTCCCCTTCTGTTTTAGTGTATTTGTGTATTTAGTTTGAACAACAATCACTGAGCATATTTGGACATGGTAAATATAATCATCAGAAAAAATAAGATAAAGTGAGGAGATGATTTTCCAAATTATACATTTGGATCTGTCAAATTGCACATTTGAACCTATACTTTTAGGTTGGAAGAAATAAGTTATATGTAAGTAATTCTATATAAATATCAGTCCAGTTACAGAAAGATATCCAACTTTTATACTGAAATGTTTCATGATATTTGGTGAGGTGGTTTTTTTTTTTTTTTTTTTTTATGGGTCCTTGTAGAAAGAATACTAAAGATGGCAGTACAATGACATTAGCAACATTCTTCAGTAGGAAAACAATTCATCTTTTATTTTCTCTATTAATGCAATAACAATTCATGAATTAACAGTTAATGAAATAACAATCAAATGCATTTCAGCAAAAGCACTTCTATCAGGTCTTAAAAATGTAGTCCATGGCGTTCCCTGATGACTCAGTTTCTCAGTTGGTGTATGGGGCATGAGTCAGGTAAAACCCAAGGACCCAGTTTCATTAAAAACAAAAATAAACAAAAAAAATGAAAAAGTAAATTAAAGAATCAAGAAAATAAAATTTAAAAAACTTCTTCCTTCCTTCCTTCTTCCTTCCTTCCTTCTTCCTTCCTTCCTTCTTCCCTCCCTCTCTCCCTCCTTTATTTCGTCCTTCCAAAGTCTTCTTTCTCATCTCCCTTGCTTCCTCACCACAAAAAAATGCAACCCAGATTAGTATAATTTTATTATAGTCTAATTTAATTTAAAAAATGTAAGGTGCAATATATAAAATCATTTTCAAGATTGTCAATCAGGCAATAGAGGACAGTAATCTCCATGATGTGAAACAAACAAGGTGGTAAGTCCTGCCAAAAAATCCAAGTCTAAAGTCTGTTGTCAGTGATTATTTCCAAGTCACAAAGCGGGGAGAGGAACTGAATCTGAGAGATTCTTTAAGAAATGACCTGTAGCAAGAGTACAGGGAGACAAATGTGTCTGAGTTTGCAAGGCAGAGTGCCAGAGAAGAGAGAGACATACATAAACTCCAAATATCTATAATCAGCCCTCTTTGAGTATTTGGTAATATATAGACTTAGAAAAGCTCAGGATGCATGGTCATTATTTTAAGTAAGAAAAATTCTGCTTCCATAGAGGTGTACATATAATTATCCTTAGACTGCAAATAGCCATGTTCCCACCTAATGAACTTTAAAAGAAAGTCACAAGAATCAGCTTACAAATAACTACATTTCAGAAAAATTTCACAGCTCTTAGATGAGTATGCAAAAATCCCGCAACTAACAGGTGCAAAATTCATAATATTTACCATGTAATCAAAATTTTCTAGACTTGTAAATACAACAGAAAAATATAACCCTTGTGACAAATAGCAAGGAATTAAATTGAAGCAGACCAAAGCTAAAACAGATGCTAAAATTGTTATAACCTTATTCCATATGTTCAAAAACTAGACACAATATTAAATGTGTTCAATATAGTTATTAAAAATATGAAGCAAATAAAATTGCTAAAGATGAAAACTACAATAATGTAGATGAAAAATAAACCAGTTGAGATTAGTAGCAAATTAGTCACTGCAGGAAAAAAGCATGTATGATTAAGATGCAGAAAGAGAAACTAATTTAAAATTAATCATAGGATGGAGAATAGAAAATAATGAAGAGAGAATAAGTTAGCACTAGGGTATCATCAAATGATCTAATATATCTGTATAACTGTAATGCCAAAGAAGATAGAGGGGTAACACACAAAAATATTTGAGAAAATAATGACAAAAAGTTTCCAAATCTGAAGAGAACTAATCCTACAGACACAAGTTTATCATACACCCTCACGAACAAGAAACCTGAAGGAGATCAGCCTAATAAACACCAATAATATCAAACCAACATCTAAAAATTCTTATATGTAATTCTTATTAATAAACCTCATCAATTTTAATGAAACTCATTCAATCGTCCTTCCCAATCGCAATATCAAAATTTATCTAGCAATTATTTAGTCTCACAACATTTTATATTGCAGTTTGGAGTTTGTTTTATACCTTTTATTTCACATATATATATAAAATAAAATCTCATGTTTCTGATTATACACATATATTTTATTTTATATCTTCTGCTTTACATTTTGCAAGTATTAAAATATGTGATATCAAAATGCAATACTTTTTAAGTAATAGAAATAATATATGCTTTTCAATTTCTTTAAAAATAATACATAAAAGAAGAAAATAAAACAGTCCAAGTGTATTAATTTTTTTGTTTATTTTTGTCTATTTTGTTGTATATATGTGTGCATGTGAATGCAAATGTACTCCATGAAGACTGCTTATTCACCTGTGTAGCTTGATTTTCTATTTAATAATATATGGTAATTATGATTGCATACCATCAATGATTTTAAATTTTTATGTATTTTAAAGGTGACAAAATCTTTAATTGCATGTAATACTGAAGATCACATTCATTTTTTAATTTTTACACAAAGTAGTGCTGGACAAAAATATCTATGCTTCTGCTATTTTTAATATATATTCTTAATATATAAATTATATTTAAGCAATAATATTTGAGTCTAAGATATCTGGGCCTTAATTTGATCTTTACTTAAATTTCATAAATTTTCACAAGAATCTTATAAAAGATTTCAAGGGGAAATCAGGGCATCAAATAGTAAATACATCTGGAAAGTAGGTGCAATGGAATAATCTGATTCACTGATCAAATCCGGTAACAAATATCATCAGGAACTTTTCATTTCATTGATATAATTACCTTTATATATTAAAATAAGCAAAAGTATTCTTAATGCAAGCACACAGGTTAAACAATTTGCTATGTTATGGCTTATCAAAGACCTTGCTTTTGTATTTGCGTATTGCTATTTCTGTTTTGATAGTGATATTTAATATGTTCTTTGTTTTATTATGTAATTATAGAGATGTGGTCTTGTATATTTCCACAGTTATAACAAGTGTATTAATATTGTTGCAGGAACATACGTTCCATCACGTTAGCAAGAAACAAATAATCAAGGTAACAAAATTTTGACTTCTTAATCCACACCTTAGCATGAGATACAGTGGAAAGCATGTGTCTTTAAATGAACCTGTGACTGAATAGCAACCTTTTAAATTGATGTTTTGATATATTAACATAAAACACCATGGTCAAGCTGTTAGGGACAGGCTAGCTCTCAGTCCATAGTTGTCAAGTGTTGCTCCTTTCTCTTTCCTTTATGTAAATTATGAAAACATGAAAAACTTGTGTGAGCTATTTTAAGTCAGGAATGTGGATATCCTTATTTGGGGGAGTAGTAAATAGTATTTCAGTAGTGCTGGTAGATTTCTATGCCTGATGATGTGCAGGTGTATTCCGTTTATAGAAAGTCATCAGCTATATGTGCGTGTATGCTTTTTAATTTTAAAAATAAAATTAAAAAAAAGAGAGGAACTTATTAGTCTCACAGCACTTTTAGGTACAGGCAATTTTTACACAAAATAGCCCATGTCCTCACAAACTCTCATGACATACTCTAAATGAGAATTTGTGAACACGAAGATCAGGATTATTTGAATATTTTCTAGAAAGACTATATCAGTTTTTGTGCTCTCCATTATAATTTCATTTATATGCAGTGTTAGTAAGTCTTAACCCAAAGGTGCATAACATTGGTTCACAAGGGTAAAAACATTGTTCTTTGTCTCTGTCTCATTACTCTGAAAAGAGTAATATGACAAAGCTTCAGATGCCTGCTGGTTTATCTCTCCCATCATCATACTTGTGTGATGAAAAGGTGGTTTTTGAAGCACAATGTGGATAACATGATGTTACTTACATTTTCAATCTCTGAGCAGATTTTATTTATTTATTTTTTGTCTCTTGTAAATAGCTGCTATGGAAGTTTCAGCCTCTGCTTCAGTCATTGTGACCCGGGCTCTAGAGCTTTCCCAGCAGGACAGTCGGAGACCACGATCTAGAAGCTGGCAGAAGGAAATCTGGGTCACCCAGGGGCTACCAACATCTCCAGGCTTGTGAGAGCCTGTGGCTGGTAGAACTGAGAGAGTTTAATGTCCAACAAAACTCCAAGGAAAGCTCTGCTCTTGTTTTTACCAGCAGCCTCAGGTTGAAGTTGCCCTCCACCTCATCATCCCTGTGAAATCCACAGATTATATGAAAGAAGCATTTCTCCAGAGGGAGAAACAAGAGCCATGCAACCCACGCATGCTGGTGTATGTCTGAAGTCAAGCCTCAGTTCCTTAAGGCTGCTTCTTGAGGAGGAGTGGGTGTCTCTAGGGATTGGGAACTAGTTGTACTAAGATCTTTCCCCTCCTAAGCCCTCTCACCCCTTTCTTCACAATCTCAGGAGGGGTTGCAAAAGAAAGAGATCCTGCAATAGGGCCTGACTCCTAACAGATTCATAGTAGGAGCACTCCCAAGGCTGGAGCTTTATCTAGGCAAGGAGGCCTGGGGACATCAGGCTCCAGCAGCAAATGGAAGTCTTCAAGAGAACACCCGAGGGTGGAGGCAGGTATTCAGGGGAACTCAAGAGGCTTGTGATGAAGCAGTCTCTCCAATCTCTTAAGGGGATCTTGGATTAACTTTATTATGCTCCCTGGTAGTTCCACTCTCAGCACCTTCCAAGCCACTCCTGTTCTCATGTTGTGGGGTCTTTGACTGCTGAGTGTGCGCTCTTTCCTTTCTGTTGCAGTTCTCAAGGACTAGTATCCCATGTGGGAGTACTAGAGGCTTGGTATTACTTAGGTCTCGGTGTCCTGGTAGAAATGACTTGAGACTAAGTTTAGGATTCTCCTTCCTTTAACTGTTTCAGTCTCTCTTCTGAAGATGCTGACTTTGCCATCTGCCACATCACCATTTTTTGTTTGTTTGGGGGGCGGTGTTTGTTTTGTTTTCTTTTCCTTTACTTTTTTTATGAGGTTGTCCCACCCAGTTGCAGTTTTGTTGTGTTTGTGAGGAATTGGTGAGATTCATATCTTACTTCACTTCCATCTTGTGTGAAAATTTAAAAATCATAATGCTGTTTTCTAATTTATTGTCCACATTCACATTCAGTTCTTTATTTTGATAAAATGTTTTAGAAAAGTTCCCCCAATCCAGTGTATAATCTAGAATTGCTCATTGCATATCATTGTTAGATCTGTTTGGTCTTGTGTAAACTGGAAGCATTTTTAAGTATCTTTTTCTCTCACGAGATGGCCATTTATGAGGAGTGCAGACCAAACTTCTGGTAAAACAAACATCAATTACAAATTATGGAATTGTTTTCTCAAAACTACATGTAGCTTTTTCATTTTGGAAGAATACTGCTTAAATGACACAATATTCTGTTTGACACTTATTTTGAAGAGGTAGTTGATATTAGTGTGCCCTATTATATTTAGACTCTATTTGGTTATTTTTCAAAGCTGATGCCCACTGAATTGAAAGTTCTAAAGGTTTTTTTTTTATTTTTAGTTTATTAATTACCCAGCTAGTATATTAACTAATATATGATTAATTATATATTTCTGGTTATTTTTCATTATGTGAAAATATAAAGGATTTGAAGAGAACCAGTATACTAGAAGTGGATTTGAATTTTTAACATTTATTTATTCATCAATGTATCTATAATTTTATTATGGTAAAAGTAAATGAAATTTACTTACATGCAAATTTCAATATTACTAACTCTGTGTGTGTGTGTGTGTGTGTGTGTGTGTGTGTGTGTGTGCGCACATTGATGTATAGCAAACTCTAGAACTCTTTCATCTTGAGTGATTAAAACTATACCCATTTAACAGAATCCCCCAGATTTCCCTCTTCCCAATTCCTGGAAATAATCACTCTATTGCTAATATTTTTTTTAATTTGACTACTTACAATACCTCCCATAAGTGAAATTTTGCATAATTTTCCCTTTTATGATGGAAATGTTTTATATAGTATGTCCTCAAGTTTCATCCATGCTTTAGTGTGGAACAGAATTTCCTTCTGTTTAAGGCTGGATAATGGAATATAGCAGACACACATTAATGTGTCCCTTGAGGACATTTTAGTCAACATCAGCAAACTAATACAATGGTGATGTGACTAGATGACACCATATGGCCTCAGTGTGTAGTAGCGTATACCATCTAAGTTTGTATCAGGTTCATACAATGACAAAAACTCTGAACACATTTCACATAACGCAACAAATTCATGATTCTATACACTAAATTTTCTTTATTCGTTGGTAAATGGACAATTAGGTTAGTTCCAACACTTGAATCATGTGAATAGTGCTCTAATTAGCACGTGACTGTGCCTATCTCTTTGAAGACACTTTTCAATTATTTTGGTTAAATATCTAAAAGAGGCATTGGTATAATGAATGTAGGTCTAATTTTAATTTTTGAGGAAACTCTTTCCAAAACATTGTACAATTCACATTCTCATTAGCAAAGTACTAGTATTCTACTTTCTCCATATTCTTATTAGTATTTTTCCTTCTTCCTTCCTCCCTCCCTTCCTTCTCCTTCCCTACATCTTTCTACTCTGGTTCCATTTTCCCTCCCTCTCTCTTCCTCTTGTTCTCTCTCATTTCATCATAAAAGTTATGAAGTGATAGTCCAAATATGTTCACTTATTAATTGTATCATATTTGTTTTTGCTATCATGTTACAAGATTCCTTATATGTTTCAGAGATGACTCTTATAAGAGATGGTTGTCAAACAGTCTCTCCCATTCTGTAGATCATTTTCTACTCTGTTTATTCTTACCTTTGCTGTGCAGAAACTTTTTGGTTTGATGTAGTGCCACTTGTCAATGTTTTGCTATTTTTGGCAATGTTCTCATGTTATATCCATTTAGTCATTGCTAAGATCAATGTTTCTAACCTTATGAAAGTTTTCTACTAGTTTAGGGTTTCAGGCCTATTTTAAATTTTATTTTAACTTTATTTTTATCTATATTTTAATAAATGGTTCTGTTTCAGTCCTATTTTGTGGATGTTGACTTTTTCCAAAACCATTTGTTGAAGACTATCCTTTCTTTTTTGTGTAGTTTGATGTAGTTTGGGCACTCTTGTAAATCATTTGACCTAATAAATATTAGTTTATTTCTTCCCTTTCCTTTCTTATGTTTCGGTTTCATAGGTCTGCTTTTAAAACAGTACTATACTAGTCTGATTAGGCTTTGAAATTAGGATATATGATCATTCAATTGTTCTTTATCAGAGTTCTTTGGATTTTCTTATGTCCTCTCTGGCTTAAGAAAATTTTAGTAATTTTTATTTTTATAATAAATGACACTGATATTTTAGTAGAGATTCGCTTAAACCTCTAGGTAATTTTGGGTAGGATAGAAATGCAAAGAATATAAAACTTTTCTATGTAGGAACACAACATATCTGCTCCATTATACATCTTTAATATTTTTAAGCAATATTTTATAGTTTTGAGTGCTGTGTCTTTCACCTCATTGGCTAGGTTTATAGCTAAAGATTTTCTTCTTTTTTTCGTGTTATTGTGAATAGGATTGTTTTCTTATTTCGCTTTTTGCATTGTTCTTTGTGCATAAAAGTGCAACTGCTTTTTATGTAGATTTCGCATTTTTCGACATTGCTGAATTTTTTTATTTGTTCTAATAGATTTTGTGAATTATTCAAGAATTATTCAAGACATTGAAAAATAATGTCATCAGAAAACAGATAATTTAACTTTTTTGTTTCCAATTTGAATGACTTTCTTTTCTTTTTCTTATCTAGTTTCTCTGGATAGGATTTTTAGCACTATGTCGAATAAAATGACAATAGGTCCTCCTGCCTTGTTCCTGATATTTGAGGCAAAGTTTACTACAATATCCATTGCTGAAAGCAATTTCAACTGTGTACATAGACTATTTTGATAATCTGTACAATCAACATACACTTATAATTAAAACTATTTTTTTATATTTTGTCTTTTGACTTCTATCAGATTTTAGGTGATTTATACACCACCATTACAGTTTATAGCATTCTTTGTTTCTCCCTATACTTATCTACATCATTAAACATACCTCACTATGCTTTAACATTATTGTCTACCTTTTTTTTTCTTTTATATTTGATGAAAGTCTTTAAAATTTCTAGAAGTCAAGTCACTCAGATTTTATCTGGAAAAGTATTTCTCCTTCATTTTTGATGCATGGATTAGCCATACATGATATTCTAGTTAGGCTTTTTAATTTTCTTTCAATTGTGTGAACTTATCATCCCACTCTGATTCAATCTATAATACATCTGCTTAGAAAGTCATTGATTAGCATTTAAGGGGTCAGTTTGTAGTTGGGAGTTAAATTTTTCCTCATATTTTTGAAATTATTTTATTTGTCATCAATCTGATACCCTTCTCTACCTGTGTCCAGGTTCAGATAGGGCTTAAAACAGTCCCTTAGTCAGTTACTTGAAAAGTCTGAGCCTTAGATATAATTTTCTTTCTTCTTGCATCCACCGTAGGGAGAAACATCAAGTGTATTTTTCCCCCAGTTTTCCTGAACTGATTCTGAAAGGGAGAAATAAGTGAGTGTCACACACTTTCTGACTAGCTTTAATGTGACCTGGGTGCAGCAGCATAACTGGTGTCTTGATTTCTCAGAAAGCAATCGATCTTGTTGCTGAATATGTATTTTCCTGGAAGAAAGAAATGTATGTAGCTTCCGGTTTGGCCATCTTGTTTATTCCTTTTTTTTACTTTAAATTTTATAATTTGACAACATTTTCTCTACAGACCATCTTGCAGCATACTTATAATAATTTAACAAGAACTGTTCAGTTAGAAGATTCATGTCACCTTGGAAATTAATAGCAGATCTTACATTATTTCCTAACTATTATAATCCTCACATCTGTTATCTATCTTGGAAAAAATCCAAAGGATTATTTCCTATTTAGGGAAAAATTGAAAGCTTTGGATATTGCTCCTCTTTCATAGTTTAGGTGGTTGCAAAGAATGTAGTTGTTGCACAAACAAATATGACTATCTATGTTACTTTATCAGCTTTTAGATATTCTCTTCCACAAGTTTGTAGGTGGCACTTTACCCATAATAAGAGCCTGACTGGATTTAAAATTTTATAAGTTCACTGAAAATTTCAAAAATCACCATTTGAAAAAATAAATACTGATTCTTAATGGCTTTCTAAAAGCAGAAGAAATAGCTTCCATGCATATGCTATTGCAAACAAAAACCTATATTGATTACAAACAAACGTAGAGGCATTCCTGAATATTCTCGGCTCCTTCTGTTTTCATGTAAGAGTTCACAATGAGCTACCAGTACATATCATTTCTTCCATTTCAAGGTCTGGTTGAAAGCTAGAAGCCACATGTCACACTCTATACCTAGTTGTGACAGCCAGTCACAAAGGAAACATAACAATCCTCAAGTTCCTCTCCTACTCTGGTGAAGCACTGCCAGTTTTCTTTTTGTAAACAGTGACTTCACTTCACCAAATGTCAGGAAGTTCAAAATGACTTCTGAGTTTAGTTTTCCAGAGCCTGGATGATGAATGGTTTCACAATATTTCTATATACCACACATGGTGGTCTTCAGGCATCCTTCTAATAAATTCCTGAGTAAAATCTGTAGGTCAATACTGTGCCTCAGACCTTGAAAAATACCTATAAACCTTTGCACATAAACTATTGACTTGATTTTCTAAACTGATTTCTTTAATTATTTTCATATCAAATCTAACATTTTTTCTAGCTATGTAGTTTTTTGAAACTTTTAGTGTACACATTTAGTCAATACATAAAACTGACGCATTCTAAATATCAGTACCAAACAAAATTTCATGATTTTTTCTTAACTGTTTACCAAGTCTTGTTGAAATATCTAAATTTTAAAAGTATGTCATAATCATTATGTTAAACATGTCTTTCAAATTTTAAGAGATCTTGATTTAACTAATACCTTGAGATCAAATGATAACTAAGTAATAATTAGCTAAAATGACTTATGTTTCACATACTCATATAATGCTTCCCTGTATCAAGTTTCTTGCATTATTTTGATTTGTATCCCTTTACTATAATAAACCATCAAACGTTTTTCTGCCTGACTTATTTTATTAAGCATAATGCCTCTAGTTCATTCATGTTGTAAATGGCAGATTGCATTTTTATTGATAACAGAGTAGTATCTTATCCAATTATTAATTCATGGATACTAAGGTTGTCTCCAGCTCTTGACATTTATAAATAATACTGCAATGAATATAAGAATAACTATAACTTTCAAATCAGTAGGTTTGTATATTTTAGTTAAGTACCCAGAAATGGAATAAGTAACTGCTTTCCAAAATGACTATATAACTTTACACTTACAACAACAGACAAAAGTACCCTTCTCTCCACATCCTTACCAATATTTGTTGTTTTCCTGACTTTTAGAATAGTCATTCTAATAGCTATGAAGTGATTCTAATTGTGGTTTTGATTTGCATTTCCCGCAGAATAAGGCATAATGAACATTTTTTCATGTGCTTGTTGGACAGCTTCTTTGGGAAGTTGTTTATTCACACGATCGGCCCTTTTTTTCATGTTGGACTATCTTTTAAGGCTAATTTTATATATTTTTAGAAATATGAGGACAGTAGCATTCATGTGATATGCATAAATCTTTTACATTGTGTTTCGATACTATGTGAGTTTCGCTTTATTTCTTAGAAATCATGAAATATAGTAGTGATTTTTAGTTCTCATTGACACATTTAAAATAATATTTATATATTTGCTTATATACAAGGCAGTTTTTTAGAAATTCATGTGGTATTTATTTTCCTAGAGGCTCAATTGTAAGACATTTTTAGCTTTAGTGGTAAATAGATCCATGTTTAGCCACAAAGTCAACAAGATTAATTATATCTGTTAAAGGAAAATTAAAAACATTCTTTTTCATCTAAAAAGAAAAAATAAATTATTGCAACAAATACACTAATGCAGTTAATCCATTACATTTATAGATTCCATTATGTAAATTCATTAGATTTTTATCCAACATCATTTGTTCAGAATAATACAATCTCACACAAGCCATAAATTGAAACTTGCTAATGGATTCAGATATGTTTATATTTTTTAAGCACTAAGTAATAGGAATGCAAATGCATTTGGACCACAAGTGACTCAGATCATCAATTCATGAATGGAGACCACGACTTCATCAAAGTAATAAAATGATGAGTAAATAAATATCATGTAAATATATATCAGAATATTTTAAAGGAATTCTCAGCTACTAAAAGTTGTGCATAATGCCAAAGCATAAGAAAATGTTTCCCAATAATTGACTGTTTTATTATTCAGCGTAATAATTCCCTAGCTTTGTGTGGATGTTTATAATCTTGGTTCAAAGAAAAAGCTCTCAGGTTGTCTCTGACAATTCTTTTATTTTCCTTCCTTATTGGATTTGTTTTTTTAGAATAGATACTTAAGATAACTACAAAGTTTGTAAAAGTGATTAAAGATTAGAGATGAAAGAAAGGAAAAACCTATTATTTATTTTCATGCTTCAGTCAGACATCAGCAGCTCAATGACTGATATCTATTATTAACATTGTTATAATGCTCACTTATCTGAAAAATAGTTAATAATCTCCAGATACTCAAACCCTTATTCTGGGAACCATTTTATTTATATCAAACCAATAGAATTTATCTAATAGATCAATATGATAATTTAATATTCAACATTATTGACAATATTGATAAATAGAAGTTATAGATTTCTTTTTGATGGGCATGTAATCTCATTTGAAATTGTCACTGTCATCTAAAGCAGTATTGTCCAAGATGTTTAGAGTACCAATCAAGAGTAATCTATAAAAGTCTTTCTATTTATTATACTCACAAATAATTCATTGTGAGAGTTTTGAAATGCTATGTGAGCTTAATATACTAAAGAATATTTCAGTGAAAAACTTATCACATATATGGCTGTGTTTGAATCAATGACATAATTACAGTTGTTATGGAAGCAAAAGCATACTTTAGTAAGCATTATAAAAGCTGCTTTTTTCTTTTGATGTTTATTATCTTAAAGAAGAAAAGTACATATTACATTACAACCATGTAGAAACTTTTATTTTGCACAGGGTAAACACTAAAATGAGCTTATCTCTTAATTACTTAAGACAATTTTAAAAATACATCATGTCATTCAAAAGTGAAATATTCAAGGACTTGTAGGAGTTTTATTAAACATTGTATAAATTAGTGGCAGATCAATAAATTAATATATTTATGAATTATCCTCATTTGTTAAAAAGATACATTAACTAAATAGCTAGGTATAAAGATATAAATATAACTTAAGAAATTTTTTAATAAATGAATTTCTTGAGACATATCTGTGTTATGTGGTGAAGGATAGAGTTAGATTATTGGTAGTGAGCTTAATATATACAGATGTTAACAAACATATATTATGGTCTAATACAATGATACTTTAATGAATTAAAAAATTTAAAACATGCCTATTTTAAATAAATCTAAGTGAAAACATTGCAATTTATTCAGTATGTTAAAAGTACAACCCATTCCTACAAAGTATCTTCCTATTCACATGTGGTCACTGCAAGCCTTTGTCCATGTTGAGAAATTGAAACAAAAAAGGACAAAAACCTTAAAAAAAAATGGAAGCATTAATTGTTGCATCAGATCTGAAAATTACAGAATAATAAATTTTTGCAATTCCTTCTAGGTACAATGTAGATGGAAAATATTTCAATCTGCATTCAGCTCATAAGCATTCTTTCTTAGAAGTCATTGTTGCAATACACCAATAAACAAGCTGATTCTGCTTAGGAAAATTTAGCGTTGTCCCTGGCAGACATTTCCCTAAATTAGCCATCTTAAACAAATTATTTACCTTAATTCTATCATGGTATTAAAATTGAGTTTAATAGAGCATATACTTGTGCTGGCTAGAGTGAGAGTCTGCTAGAGCAGACATTGAGATGATTTAAAACTTCAAGATTGTTAGAAAGAAATTGAAGAGAGCTTTTTTAAGATTGGGACAGTCATTTAAACACAATTGGAGTCTTAGCTGAGAAAAAAAAGAAACAAAGAAAAGAGATTGAGTAGTAAAAGATCTTACAATGTTGAGCACCTTAGGACATTTCAGCAAGACAGTCTTCAAGGCAAAAACAACTCCCAGAGGAAAGTTAAGTCTCTAGGGATGGGTCTAAAAAGCATCCTTACTGAATTCATAAGGTCTAGGAGCATTTCAGTTGACACGTGGGATGCAATTTAGCACAAAGAAAGGTGAATTTCAAAGTGGAGCAGCTGGAGTCCTGGGTTAAGAATGTTCTTCAGTGGGGGATTTTATCAGTACATTTTTGTGACCACCACCAATTCTTCATACAGGTATGAACCTTCTGGAAACAAGTTGACATAAGTGCTTCAACAGTCTTAGGACCACGCTCAATAAATGCTTGCTATTATATGAAGAAGCAAAATACTCTTCCTTGATTAGTGAAGTAAGCTACAGTCTACCCGGATACTTAACATCTGGAAACATTCAGAATTTCAAAGCCAAATACCTAGGCATAGACTGAGAAACTTGAGGAATACACGTTGCAGCGAACAAGGGTGCTGCTTCAACTCCCAGGTCTTTTAAATGACCTGGCAGCAGCAGCATGAGGAAAAGGTTACTTTTACTGAGAGAGAAGACAGGGAAAATGGATATTCAGCTTGGTCCCGAAACAGCGTATTTGAGGATTTTCGTACTTAAACTGAACTAAGATGATACAGCATGCAGCAACAAGTCTCTGGGGGCATGGAAGCAGAAGAGTCATAGAGCATTTCTGCAAACAAGCAATTCACAGTGTACACAAGTTTCAATTTCCATGTAATTGAACATTTAAATAAAACAAAATAAGACATTTTTGTTATGTAATACACAAGGTCTTAGCAGGACATGATTGAAGTGAAGATGCCTCTCTGCGTACATTTTTCTCAGGTTCACATTGCAGTATTTGGATATAGGACCATAAAGTAAATATTGGTTGGAAATTGGAAATTTGGAGATGGAGCAATTGACAGTTCTAAGAAATCATTTATGTTCAAAGTTAGACTTTTATACCTTTTCTATGTTATTTCAGTTATAACCACTATACCCTGTTCATCTTCAGACCAAACTCAAGACTTGCATTAACCTTCTAAATGTGTTTAGATAAGGACAGGAGGAATGTTCAAGTGCAAGAGCATTATGAGAAATAGTCATGATATTGCTGAGATAAGTAGGATTGCTTATATCACAGAGCACTGAGACGAGTCCAGAGGTGAAGAGAACCAGACATTCTATTTATTTAGCTACAGATTATCACATTTGCAACAGATTATAAATCCAATACTTAATTTATTTTTCATTTTGACTACACTGGGAATTACCAGGAGTTAATTTTTGTTCAAGAAGCAAAGCAATATCTCTTAAAAGCATGATCAAAGTCATGAATCACTGTAAATTTTTTAACTTTCTGAGGCTTAGATTTCACAATCATAAAGCAAGCAGAAATTGCTCTTTCACAATAATAACAGAACTTATATTTTATATGCCTATATGACATTATCATATGTATAAATCAAGTAAGAAATTATAAGAAAATATTAAAATCACATAATGGACTATCACAGAAGGAGACAGAAATATACATAGAAAATATACATAGGAACGTCCAAATTGACAAAAAGCACCCAGTGGGTGGAAGGATGTAGTTGTATGTGCAGGTTAGATGCAACTTAACATCCTACTGCATTGGATATGGTTTTGGAATTTGTCTGTTAAACTCCTTCATCTGCCCAGTCATGTATATCCTTTATATTAAACCAGCAAACATTTGACAAGTTCTACGAACATATGAACAAGAAATTTCAAACTCAAACTGAACACGTGTTATACAGGTGGCTAGTGAAGACAGCATTTATTTCCCAAAACTGAGCTCTAAACTCAGTGGTATCAGAATGTTTTAGCTACTTTTAGAGAAAAAAATCACAACAATGGAAAAATTGACGTCTTTTATGCTTCTAAATCAAGCTTTAAGTTCATCTGTCTGCCTCAATATACATTTTAATATCCATGTATTGCTAATGGGAGAGAATTTAAAGTAGTATGTTATTTACCCAGAAGATAATAGGACTCAATGTTGGGGACATCTATCAGACTCTCAGAATAAGTCTGAAAACTTTAACTCCGTGGAACATTTTGGTTCATCAAACCTCTGAAAGCATAATCTCCTTCATGAGATTGTAAATCAAAGTTCTAGTTATTTAAATAATATATTACATTTACTCTCTCACAAACCTCATCAGAAGAAACAGTCCTATAATATTCTAGCACTGGCATTTTACAAAATTTCAGTAAGGTTATAATTTCAACTATTAACAGATGATTGCATGTGTTGTTAAAGAGTGAAAGCTACATGAATGTTTACTGATTAAAATTCATGGTATTAACGTCTGTAATATAGGAGTTTGACCTGCCTAACTCAGTTGCTTTGTTATCTCTACCACACTAATGAAAAAAGAGCTTATACATATGCTTCATATATATATATATATATATATGTATATATATATGTTTATTTCGTATTTATTATTTTGAAGGAAAAATGCAAGCAGGAAGGAAGGTGAGTAGGCAGGAGGGCAATAAGAGAGAGGAGGAAGAAGCATTTTATTTTTATTTTTTCATTTAGTTGTTCACACTGATTGCTCCCCATGGGCCCCAGGTGTTGAACTTTAAACCAGGGGTATGTATCTTGCATCCTTTGGAGTCAATTGACCTAGCCACTGATCCACCAGGAACAAACTTTATATATATATATATGTATGTATATATATATATATACATACATATATATACATATATATATATGCATATATATATACATATATATGTGTGTATGTATTTTTATATACAGAGATACATAGATTCAATAGATATATACATACTTTACTTATAGTTTATATATAGATAGATGTAGATACAGATTTTTTTAGAATATCCTTAATGCTAATATAAATGTGGTTAGCAAAACAACGAAAATATGCTGCAAAACTATGCTATAAAATGACATCTTAATTTTCTGAAATATATTATTTACTTTGAGGTTTGATAACTTGAAGAAGGTTCATTTTCTGTTTATTTTTCTGAGGTAATTAAAATTACCATGTAAAAATTTGACTTACAGACCACACACAAAAAAGATTTTTTGGATTGTGAAATCAGAGAAAAGATATAATACTAAATCATAGACATTTTAACTGATCAACACTAGCTTAGAGGTTTTTAGTCATGTGAATAGAAAAAGTGAAAAACATAGTAATGTCAACTTTTGAAAGTATATGCTTTTCTGTGGGTCGAGTCCAAACTATTGTCTTACTTTTTGCCTTGTCTGATTGTAAACAACTAGCAAATTTCAGAGATCTTCATTTTAAGACCTTTTTCTGTTAGAAATAGTTACTAACAGATTGGAAGAAATGTGTGTAAATGACATTTTCACAGTAAATTATTTCAACTATTATTCTTTCTTTAATCACACACTTTATGTCTGCCACTTCTAATAACAGCTTGGTGTCTAGCAGATTTTGTGCTTTATCTCTGAATTTCACTTCCTATGTGATCCTTTGTGAAGAACTTAGTCTGGTCATTATGTTCATTCTTAGATTAACATTCACTCTAATTTCATTGCTTCCACACTGCTCTACTTTTCTAGCCTAACTGACACTGATGCTTGATGAGTCAGTCCCCTGTGTTTCTTCTGTTTCTGTTAGTTTCCATAGACCAGTTACCTGCTATATATTTGTTGAAATTGTTCCTGGATTATCAAAAAGAAAAAGAAAAAGAAAAAACAATAAATGAAAAAGAAAATTCTTTTATTGCATGGTTATACTGCATATAACTATGTGCTTGTTTTTCTGAACTATGTTATTTACTGAATTGATGATCTTTAATCTTCTATTCCCAGAAACAAAATCTTTGTGAATATTTGCCTGCCTGAACTCTATTTCTTTCTCCTTGTTAAGTATTCTGTATAATCTGATTACTTTTGAATGGTATTTAGTATTTCTTCCTATTAATTTTGAGTTGAAATAAAAATGTATCTTTCATAAAATAACTCCTGTGACTCTCTAAACTATAACATGAAATATGCCTTCTGTTGTTATTTTACAGAAATTTTGATATTTTTAGAAAATATGGGGAATGCATTCTAACTGTATTTTATTTAACTGTATGTGTGAAATTTTAAAAAAGATGAATATTTCATATTTGACATATCAAATTTATAAGTGCTATAAATATGAGAGGTTTTGCTTTTCTCTAAATATTAATTAACATGTTACATAATAAGCATAAATTGTATTAGCTAACTAGCACTATGCTCTTAATTTCTGATATTTCCCTGAAATAAAATCATCACATGAATTGTTTTAAAAATTTGTATTGCTATTGAGTATAATAATTGAAGAATTTTACTTTGATTATGGAAAAATAAGAAAATTCAAAAAGAGTTTGTGTATATTTGTCCATGTACATCTTTATAAGATCCTAGATTAATAATTGGAGCATTACTTTCTTTTCAAAGAAAAAAGAATTGGTAGAATTCATCTGAAAAAGTTCATACATCATAATTGCATTCCCTCATCCCAAGATGTGATATCACTAAATGTAATTATCCTTTGAAAAACTTCTTTTATAACATTAATTTAAAAAATTAATCATCTTTCTTTCTAGGAAATGAACCAAATATCAATTGACTTTACACTTAATGAAAGTGAGAAGGAGAAAGGATTCTGTCAGTGAAATAAATGTGGAGGCCAAACAAATAATAGGTGGTTATTCAGAGCACAGGCAATATATTGCTAGTCTAGAACACGAACTGAAAAAGCATACAGTATGAAAGTAATACAAAAAGAAGCATTTTATTTTATATTTTGTATAAAAGATACATAAGTTAGCACGAAATAATGATTTATAGAAAAAGCTTCAAAAGACAAAGTTTTCAACAAACTACCTGGCATGCTTTTTTTTTCTTTTACGTACATTCCAATTGCATACACTAGATATGAAGGCTTAGAACATCTACCCCTTTGGAACAACTAAGCAATGAAGGATTGGAACCTTCCTAGGATAATGGTGACAAGTTAAATCTCTCTACACATCATTGAAAATTGTCAAGTTCAATAGGAAAGCAATTATGATCACCCACCTCCATATCTATGGAGGGACTAGAAGACAAAAGAGCTTATGGTCTTTATTTGATATCTAAGGGAAGACATAGCTTCTGGAAGCTGAGAAACAGTTCAGGAATACCAGCAGAGAATCAGGCAGGACAAAAAAAAAAAAAAAAAGCAGTGGAGGTGCTCCAGTGACAACAGGCTGAAATCATCACGACAGGAAGAATTCCACAGTGAGAGAAAAACAGCAGAACATTGTAGACTTAGTAGAACAGAGCAGAGCAATGCTGACTGGAAATTGTAATTTGTTCTCAGTTGTGCATCTGATCAGAGGAGCAGTCTCGGGATGGCAGTTCCAATGGAGAATAGCAACTTGGAAAAGTATACCTTGATGACTTCCTGTAAAAGAAAAGGAAGAATAAAATAGTATAAGTTAGAGTCCTACAGGACGTCCCCTGTTGGAGTAGTGTTTAGGTCCACCAACTCTAGCCAAGTGTATAGTTCATACACAGTTACCAAGTCTGGGTGGGGGAGGGAGAAAGAACAGCCAAGATGAACAACTAAGTAAAAATAAAAAATAAATTAAAATATGTCTTCCTCCTGTCTCTTCCAGCCTGCTTGCCTACTCATCTTTTTCCTGCCTGCACCTTTCATTAGAAAAAAACAAAAACAAACAAAACAAAAAAACTGTACAGTAACAAGAATATCAGTTTTAAAAACCATAGCTACTTTTAATGGAACATGTTATTAAAATAAATGACTTATTGTATTAATAGTAGAGTTTATCATGCAATAAGAAATGCAGTAATCTGATGACACACCTCATGCAACCATAGAAACAATTGTTACTGACTCTCACTGAAAGTTCAAAAACCTTAACAGAACACAGAGAAAAAAATCAGAAATACAAACTTCATAAGACAGCACAGAAAGAAATACAATTTTCACATGACATTACTGAGAGAAGAAAAAAACTAAAAGAAAATGCCAATTAATTATACATCTTGAATTAATGATACTAGCTATAGGATACTGTGATAGCATGACCCATGCCCAAACTTGAAAGTGGGCTCAGCGGCTGGTCAGTGCTGAACATGGACTTGAATGTAGCAAATTGACTTTCTGGGACCGTGACTGCCTCCACTAGCATTGACTGTACTCTAGATGTCCCGCCTCGGATTCTGCTGCGCTCGCCTGCTAGGTTGTTTGCTCTTGGACAATGGCTGTTCCTGTCAACTCATTAAGCTCCTTCTGCTGATATCGCCTTTCAAAGAACCCCTTTCCCAACTGGTGGTGCAGTAGGTTTCTAAAAGTATGTCCTATCCACCACCATCAGAATGCTCCGCTGTGAGAACAAAATAAAGGCCATGCTACCTGTGTCTTCTCATGATTTTCTCCTGCTGTCTACTAGGCAGGGAATTACTCTGCCAGAACACCGTCATAACACTAGCTAAGAAAGTACACACTGACTCAGCAACCTTTAAAAATCAAAATGTAATTATAAAAGAACAATATAGTAAGGTACAAGAAGAGATTTCAGAAAATCTACTGAAAAAATACCCCTCACCAAATCCAAACAAAAAAGATCAAAATTACAAGATACCCATGAAATAAGGTTACTGCAAAATTGAACAATAGAGTAAAAAAGATAAAAACAATATATCATGGTAAAAATATAGAAAGTGCAATATTTAGAACATGCCAACTCTAACGTTAAACCTAATTTTAACATTAATCCAAAGTGTAAATGGAGTTATCAAAAAAGAACAAACAAATGAGGGAATAGAACTACTTTAAATGATTATTTTTAGTTTTAATCCACATATTGGAAAGTTTTATCATGTAACTGGGAAATTTGGACCATGACTGACAATTTTAGGACACATTCTTATAAAACTATCACTCTATAAATTCATAAGAAAAAATACAAAGCCTCTAGGTAAAAAAAATCAAGTCATATAAAAAAAAAATAACAAAAAACTGAAATCAGGCCAACACCAACTTCCCTGACAACATACGAATTAAGACAACAATGAAATAATACTTTAAGAACACAATGAAAAATTCACACTTCGTCTTTCAATTATAGATATATGAAAATAATCAAATTGTCATATGTGTGTCATGAGTCATATCTGAAAGATTAATTAGATTGGTGAAATATCAATGAAGAAAAATTGTTCAGCAATAAATTGTTCAGCATTTATTACAGTCAAATAAATCTTGATGCTTCCCTTGCTTTGTAATATATTAAATGTGGAATAAATATGCATATATATTTATCTTGCATTCAGATAAAGTCTTAGTTTGTCTTCTTATAATTAATTAATAAGTGTCCATAGCATTCATTTATCACATTTTAGAGTTACGTATTATTAACATTATTTACACTTTGTTATCTGGTGAATCTTTTATCCCTTTCCATATTTGCTTCAGAGACATATTTTCAGATATGTCTTTGATTTTGTTTTCCAGTATTTTCTTCAGCGTTGAAAAGAAAACATAGGCTTTAGCTCTTGTGAAATCCATTAAAAATTTGACATATGCTTTCCAGATCTATGGAATAAAATATCTTTGATGTCGGTATGAGAAATATTATACGCAGATAAAATAATCTTTTCTAGATTTAAAAAATTTATATATTTAATAAGATATAAATATTATAACAGGATAGGAAATAAATAGTTATAGGAGAGTTAAAATAAAATTTTGACTTGATTTTCATTTCTTTTATTTAGAAGGAGAAATTATTTAATATAGGTCTTGAATCCAGAAATGTTTTTTGTCCATCGTGATAGACTCTAAACTCTAAATGGAATGTAAAACAACGGAGATGAGTCAAGACTGAGAAGCATCTTTGTGGAAATAATGGCGGTCTGAAAGCATAAACATATATAAGAATCAGCTTAGTTTGAACAGCCTGTGCTTCACTAATGAATTAAGAAAAGAAAAGTCTGAGAAATTTGAATGAGATTAGTTCAAGCAGAAAATTAAATATCAGGAAAATAAAATTGGGGTGTAAAATAAGTCATTGGCAATTTTGCTCTTATTGTTGCTGTTTGGGAATTGAAATATTGTTATATCTTAGAGGGAAGATAGGAAAAATATGTAACAGAGGAGCACTTTATGGTGATTTTAGGCATCATGCACTGAGCTTAAACTGGAGAATTGGCAGTTATAAGGAATAATACTAGTTATATTATGGAATTGCCTATCTACCTCCTTTGGGAAATGAAAATAAAATATATACTAGCTTTTGTATGAAAAGAGAAAAAAATCAATTTAGCTACTTACTCTAATATGGATTAAAAATACAATAAATCACAGATAATGTTATATTGGTTTTTGAGTCATGCAAGAAAAGTGTTGATTCTAGGATAATTTTAAATGGTTAGATCTAATAAAAAAATTCAGTATTTGGATTGATTTTAGAGAAATGCATGAAAAATGTTGCTGCTTCTAGTTCCCACCCTCTCCTGAATAGTAGCAGTAAATGCTCATACGAACAGAGACTTTTCTACAGAGTGGGAATCCTGAAGTGTCCTCTTTCTTTTCATCACATGTTGACTCAAAACTCAACTCAGACATGGCGTCCATATAATTTAATAAAACACTAAATATTACTGCTCTTGTACCAAGGTTTTTTTCCACCATATTTCTCTCTAGCTTGACACAAATTTAATAAATATTATTTAAAAATGAAAATATCTTGCCTTGGAATCACCAAAGAAAAACAAGGAAAGACAGTTACAAGTACCATTGGTTTATTTGTTGTGTACAACTCACATGGTACTGTTCCTTAATAAAAAGCTAGTAAAACTGCATGAGATTGGATTTGAGAAGAATTTGGATCACTAAATATGCAAGCAACTCTGCATTTCTTCAATAGGAATTATTAACAAAATATATTATTAACAAAATATAACAAGTATTTTGATAATTGTGAGAACAAAGTTCAGAGCATAATCAAAATAGGTGTTTACTCATGTGTAACAAAGAAAATTAAAATGCTGTCTACCCTGAGGAAAGCACTGTATCATTTTAGGGCATAGTATGTTGAGTATAGTGGTGAGCATTTGTTCAAAGTAGTTAATTAAAATTCATAGGGTTGTCAGGAACTGAAAAGGAGGAAAATTCTTTTTTATTAAGTTAACAGTTAACTAAAAATTATGAAAGAGTGAGTTTGCTTTTTAGGCATATATGACACGATAACTAGGAAATCATGAAAGTATGTCAGACTCAGCCTCTTATGTCTTTAAAAAAAAGACATATCTTTACCCATGTTTTAAAGTGTTTATAATTTTGCTTTTCACATTTAAGAATAATCTACTCCTAGGTAGACACTAATTTTATTTTAATATTTAAAAATTTGAAGTCAATTAAATTTTCACTACTTCTTAAATAATTGATCCATTCCCCATTAAATAATGGAGCTAGCTCTAACCAATATTTATTGCTTCATGTGATCTAGTATATTTCTAAGCATTATATTCTGTTTTATGCTTCTATTTATATATAGCACATTATACTAATATAGTTTTATGATATTATAATATATGATATCCACAGATATCTGGAAGAGAAAGTTTCCCTCTTCAATCCTTTTAAAATTTGCACTGACAATTCTTATTACTCATATGCACAGATATATGTATATTTTAGTGTTATTGTGTTAAGTTCAATGTAAAAACATATACTGAGATTAGCATTGGAAATATACAGAATCCATAGTACAATACAATAGGACTTAACATGTTTTGTCATGTATGGATATGATTTATCTTTAATAATTTTATTTATATTATTGTTCCATATATTATTTTTTAAATGCATCTAGATATTTTAAATTTCTGTTGCTATTATAATCATGTCTTTAAATTACACTGTTTGCTACATATATATAGCATGAAATTTATTGTTATAATTCGGATTATTTCAAGGAAGATTTGAAAAATCTGTTATTTCTAAGAATGTATCTGTTTTAACAAACAACTTTATGAGAATATGAAAGTTTTATTTCAGTTTGTATATTTCGAATAAGCAGTGCCTATTTGATTCTATCAAATACCTTTTCTTAAACTATTGAAGTGATCCTACGAAATATTCTTCATTTTGTTAGGATGGTAAATTTTAAATGAGTTTTAATAGTGCACTAAATTAGTGTCTCCTGGGTCACTAAATATGCTATTATAGCTACATATCTATATACCTATCTACCTTTTGTCTTCCCCCATTTTCTTTGAACATTTTATTCATGAAGGAATTATATATCCACTCCAGTATATATTTAATTCATAAATTGACTTGTCTTCTGAAAGGCTTCAATTTGACTGAGGAAAAACTGGGAAGAACTTCTACAAACATGCAGGCAAGAATAATTGTCTTCAAAGTAGAAATAATTGGACTGGAAAATAAAATACTGTCTTGGTGGAAGGCAAGAAAAAGGGTTTGGATGTGAATTCCATCAAATACATTAAATCTAAGGAGGGAAAACTAAGAATGAAATGGTCTGGTAAAACAATATTATGTGTGTGTGTATATATAACATATATATATATACATACATATATATATATATATATATATAACATGTATATGTATATCAGCGACTTTACTAGAAGTTGAAAAAGAACCATTGAGAAAGACTACAATGGTTGTAGAAATCGAATAGATTCTCACTGTAAAATCTGTACAGATAATTTCAGCAACGAAAAGAGGAAAAAACAGCAGAATCAAAACAAAAACACAAATAAAACAACAAAATCAAATCAGAAGCTTTCTTGATTGAAATAGAAACCATCAAAGCAAATGAGTTCTGAGTACATTCCTGATTAACTCTCTAATAAAGGATCTGAGACAGTTATTATTTCTGTAAAATTCTTACAGGGTCTTAAATAATTTCAGTATCTTTTCAGAATTCACATATTTGTAGTATGAAAAGTGGACTTGGAAACTGAAAGATTTAGACTCTCCTAATTATAAGTTGTAATGTGTTTTAGGAGAATTTTCTCATAATACCTATAGTAAACATAGAGCCTATGTGATAAATATAAATTATCTAACAAGTAACAAGAGAATAGTTTTATTCAAAGTAAATAAAATTTATCCTCTTATCGTTCTATTACAATGTAACTTTAAATATCAATTTTATCAAGCAAATATATGAAATAATATTTAGAGTCTGAATAGCTTTATCAAAATTCAGAATACCTTTTTACCATGACAAAGCAAAATTTTGAATGCAGAACAATTGTGAATGAAATTTGTTATTTTTTATACCTCTGGGATTTCTGATAAATAAGTTGTTGACTGAAGTGATGGTTATTTTCTTTATCAGGAAATCAGTTTTCACACTATTCAAAAGGTCAAGAGAATCCAAAAATCAGATGTTAGAGAGGAATGTGCTGTGCAAGTACACTCCTTTCTCTTCATTTTAAGACTACCTTTCTAGAATATTTTAAAGGGTTACATTCAGAACCAGAGGTAGTGAATCATCTACAGAGATGTGATTTTCAAGTTTTGTTATGCATCTCAAAGTAAGTATTATGATTGCTAAAGAAAAATAAAAATTTATATTTGGCTTTGGAAGGCCTGGAGAATTCATGGCCACAGTAAGAGATGTAGATCTGATAATTCATCAACAGTGTGTGGAATTAATGGTTTCTATAAGGCATTTGGTAATGTACAGTAACTATTAGATATATGCTGCCTCCAGTCTTGAATGTGTCTCACATTTACCAATCACATCAACTATCAATGGATAACCAGATCAAGGGATATTATATACACTTGGTGTTTTTTGCCAAACTTTGTGACACCTGAGAGGCATATTGTTTTGTACTTGTATAATAACTTTTAAAAGTACTGGTTTCTATTTTTTGATATCATATACACATACACATGCACAATGTATATGTGTTACTGTCTGTGTATAATCATTTAATGAATATCTCAAGCAAAGAAGACATCTACCTCAAATAGACATTTTAACCAGAAGTCTCTAAATATTTTCATTTCAATGCAATTGTATTCTGAATCTAATTCCTTTGTCTTCATTTTCTTATTTAATATCAGTGATTACTGTATAATAAAAGTAACATCATACCGGTGCTCATGTGTGGACTGTGTTTTTCAGAACAGCATAATGCTACTGTAATCATATACAGAAAACTATTCCAAAATTTTCTGTAAGGATTTTTAATAAGAAACAATGTGTTACAAATAAATGTATATCAATTTATTCATTTATATTATGACAGAAAATGGTATCAAATCTGTTGATATGTAAATATCTAGGATTCCATGCGATTCTGAAAGCTCAGAACCGAAATAGTTCATTATTTACACTCATAATTTGCCTGCTTTTGAGGAAAATGACATCTGTGCAATATTTTCCTTCCAAAACGCTTCAATTTCTGCACAGGCTAACTATAGAGATGGAAAAGCTAGTGCAGATACGATTCCTATCCTGACACAGAAATAATGTTACAAAATATTCATTTATTTTATAGGAGACATAATTTCAAAATTATAGATGAATGTTTTATACTATAAATATGTCAATTTCATATCAAATTTCAAAATGTTCTTTAATATTTCAGTTAGAAATAATGCAATATACTTTGAGGACAGTGGTGACTGTCCATGAGTTATGACATATGAATACTCATGAGTCCATCTCCATAACTGTGACTTTACCCATGTTGTTCCTTTGTAGGCAAATGCTGTCCTCTCTCCTAAGCTCATGTAACACTGAGGGTATTTTATTTTTCACCATTTTTATACAATTGTCTCTCAAGAAATTTACCAATTAAATCATGTTATATTTGATCTATTAAGATGAATTTTTTTAGCTTAGAAAATATAATTTGTAGTTTTTCAATGTCATTGGCTGTGTCAATATTTTGTTTCTTTTAAATAATTAATAGTATTCCATTGAATGGATGTATAATGGATATACAGTTTTTCATCCTTATACCTTTTGAAAAACATGTATATTAGCTTGTTTTTGCAATTAAATAATGGTTCTATAAACATTTCTGTTAAAGTTTTTGCATGATATAATTTTTTCTTCTCCAGAGAGGACTTCTGAGTCATAGGCACATATATGTCTGACTTGACAAGAAATTGCCAGATTCATAAATTGACTACCATTCTCCATCTGACCAATACATTTGGTAACATTGTATTATTAAACGTTTTTGTAGACTGATTTTAACAATTCTAAAAGATACATAATAGTATCTTGTTTTGATTTTAAATTGATTTTCTCATCACCCATGATTTTGTGTACTTATTTTAAATATTTATTTCTCATTTATTTTCTTTGGTGAAATATATGTTCAATGTGTTTTTCTTCAAATTTTTATTGGTATTTGTTTTTCATTGTTAATTTTTTTAATATATTCTGAACACAAGTCCTTTGCTGGATGTGAGAGTTGCAAATATTTTTCCCAGCCCACGGGTTGCTTTTTATCTAGCGTTTTCATCAAATGGCACATGTTTGTTAAGATACATCAGAGCATTTTTAATTGACGAAGACTAAGTTTATTTTTCTCTACCTGAGTTTTTTTGTTCCTGTTTAATTCCAGTGGCTATTGGTTCTATTTCTGGAAAATTACTGTATAAATATGAATTTTACATTTTTTTAATTCTTTAACTTTAGCTACCTTTTAGGCAAAATGAATCGATAATATTTACTGAATTATAAAACTAGCAAAATAATATATCTAAAGTTGTTTAGAACAATGGGTAGCATAGAATGTGTTCTCTTGTGATTTGAGTATTGATTAGTATATATTTTAAAATATATATCTTTATGAAAACAACATAAAAGTGACTAATTTTTTACTTTATTCAGAATTTAAAATATTTTCAAGTGTCTAATTCTGGTTAATCATTCTGTTTAAAAATTATTCTATATCTTAAAATTTTACTGAAATATCATATTGATTTATATCTATTATATTATGCATATATATTATTACATATTTTATTTTAATATTACTGGATATATAAATCTAATATAAAATATTCTCTTCTGTGTGCCAACCTTTTTTAAAATTTTCTGCTACAATACAGCAATTAATTCTATAAATCAAATATATCATAACATTATTTTACATTTGAGAGTTTTAGGTTTGCTTAGTTATTTTCACTTTTTTCATTCACTTGACTCTTAAAAACTACAATACATTCCTGAAAAAAAATAAGAAAATCTAAATTATGGAAAATTTTAATAATATCTATATGGACCAGAATAGTCAATATTTTCAAGAAAGTAATTCTGCAAAAGCTTATATTAAATTTGACATATTCCTTTTAGAATACCAACAGATTTTTTTTGTATATATCAACAAATAGACCATAACATTGATATGGGTTTGTGCAGACATTATATGAAGACACTCTAATCAAGATAATGTACATTTGGTTATAAAACAAGCATTTAGATAAGTCAAACAGAATAGAGATTCCTGAAGAATTTCTTTTCACTTACGTTTGTAATAAGTAAAGGAAGATAAAGGAAGGACGAATACATATCTAAAAAACTGTACTGAGACAACGGGACATTCTCATGCAAAATAGGTTGATTTAGAACTACTCTATTTACACACAAAAATTAACTCAAAATACAAAAACCTAAATTGAAAGGCTAAAACTATGCAAAGTCTAAAAGAAATGGAGGTTATAATCTTTATGACAGTGCCTTTGGCAAAGAATTTCTAGATAGATAAACAATCAAAATATGATATTTAAAAGAAAAAGAAATTACCTGCTACCAGAATTAAAAACACCATGTCTTTCAAAGGATATTTTTATGAAAATGAAAGTCACAAGCTGTGAGAAGAATTTATGAAACATATCTGATAAAAGAAATATATACAGAATATATAATGAAGACCAACATTAAAATAATTACAAAACAAAAAAGACACAAGTAAACATGGGTAAAAAAGTGAATATATATTTTGCATTGAGAACTTCTACTGAAATATAACTTTATACATAATAAGAATAAAATTAAGTTTGTCTTAATTATATTTTAACATGCAAATGTAGCTTGTGGATTTAATAAAGCTTATTTCTTTAGGGTTTTTAAAAATAAGGCATCAAATTTTGTACATATAGAGGTGGCTAAAGTGTGGGGTTATGTAGCTGTCCTGTGTATATTATGTGACACCAAAATTTTAACTTGTACCTCTTGATAATTTACATAAATTACACCATAACTTTAAATGCAGAAATGAAAACATGATCTTTGCTTGTAAGTTGTTAAGTCATTTATAACAAACATTCAATGTCATATAGGAATTTCTCAGATCATACTTCACTTACTTTTTGGCATTTTATTTTAATTTGGTATTATTTTAAAGATAATTTCATGGTTTTTATACTTTTAAATAATTGCATTTCATACATTCAGAAGCTGTATTTTTCTAATATATTTAGAACTACACATCATGAATGTGAATGCATATGTGAGAGGTGAATATTTAAATGATGTTTTCTGAAGGCATGATTCAGTTTATGATGATTCATTGACACAAATATATTATTGAGCTGAGAGAGATATCATCTTAATCATTTATCTCTGCAAACCTGTGTTACAGCAGGTAGACTACTCTTAATGTAAATTAGAAAATTTATAGAAATCATGTTCCTGATAAAAAGAGAAAATGTTTTTAAGATTTTTAATAGCTACATCTGTGACATAGCCTGACAATTGAGGTAGAGGTAACTCTCCAGTGTGCACGAGGTGATAATAATAATAGCAATAAAGTCTGTATAATCGCCTTTAGAAATGTAGAACAGAAACCCAAAACTGAAAAGCTAGCACAGAAATATAAAAGAATGAATCAAGTCATCTGTAAGAGTAGTTTTCTAACAATTATGAAGTTGATTGATATTTTCATTGATTCATGGATACAGCAAAAGTTGTTCTTTGTGCCTGTCTCTCTTTTCATGAGAAAAGCCACACTGAAGGATTTGTTGATTGATGATTGCTCACTCTTGACCTAATATCAAAATCATTAGGAAGGAGTGGACAGCAGTAAATTTTTAAGAGCTGTGATTTAGCTAATAAGACACTGTTTTTAAGTTATGTTGTAGTGCTGCAAAAGTCTAAATATGTAAGTTTTTTCATTTTTTTTAAGAAGTGTGTATATCTGAAATATTATTTGTTGTTATATATTTAAATGCATATTTAATTAAACATGTGCAAGAATGAACTTATATTTTCATAGCCAATATTTTCTGACCTCTATTTGGGCAATACAAAGATCATATATTGTCAATTTAAAATCTCTAGCAGTAGTGATACTTAGATATATATTTGAATGAAATGTTATATAAAACTATTTCCATTTTTTATTTTAGATGACTCTGAATTTAAAACATTAGCTATTGTGTATACTATTCTCAGCAACTAGAATCCAAAGTAAAAATGTTACCTGGAAATGAATTTGTTTAAAAATTATTCATTATTATATACCATATTATGTGTGTATCTTGAAAGAGTCTGTCAGCTAGTTTTTTCAACACAGTTAAGAGAGCCAATACCATAGTAGGTTCCCACTAAAAATTCCGTAGTAAATGAATGGAGATCATGAATTTACCTCATGTGTTTTGCATAATTAATATTTTATAAGAAAAAGTCATTTTCAGTTTCTGTAAGAAAAAGTCACTAAATTTATTCTTATAGCCATAGTTTTTTTTTTTCAGCTTTGTTAAGTATAGAGAAAAAAAAATCCTTTTAGAATGATATGAAGAATCTGTTACAGATCAGAATAAAGCAGCATGAGGCCCTTCAGACTCCTCTTTCTGCTGTTAAGTCAATGTCATAAAGAAATCATAGTACATATTAAAATGTAAGATATGTTGTAATTCTTAAAATAAGCATATGCATAGAAACAAGATATATTTAAGAATTGTGTATTTTATGTTGCTAATTCAAATCTGAAGATTTTATATATTAGAATATCTTCTGATGACTCACAATTTCTATTAAATAAAGAGTGCAGGTGAAAATGAAATAAACTAGAAAATTCAAGTTTCCCCAATTATAATATTGAAAGAAAATTCAGTTCTAAAACCAAAATGATAATTCCTTTCTGAGTGATTCACAACTTCACTTTTGTCAGATTGTGTTTAAAGCAAAAAATAAAATAACTAGATATCTGAATATAAATGCAAATGAAGACATGATTTGCAAGAACATATGGGATACAGTAAAAGTGGTACAAAGATGGTTGCTTACAGCAATACATTTCTGTCTGAGGAAGCAAGAAAAATCACAATAATATATCCAAATATATACCTAAAGAAAGTAGGAAAAAACAGAAATAAAAATTTACAAAATAAAAATATAATTAGAGGATTCAAAAGACAGGTTAAGAAGCAATACATAAGATAACAAGTCAAAAGCTAGTTCTTGGAAAAGATAAAAAAAATAAAACCTTAAATTAGACTCACAAAGAGAAAACATAAATAAAAATATAAACTAAGTTACAGAAGGTACTACAGACACACAGAGTTTCATAAGAGATTATGAAAATTTATATGATAAAAAGGTAATATAGAGGAAAGGTACAAATTTTTATACCCATGCCAAGACAGGATTAAGAAGAAATTGAAATTTGAACATATCCATTATCAGTAAGGAAACTGAAACTAGTCAAAAGCTTCCAAAAAACCCCCGAAGCCTGGGACCAGATGGTTTTGCCAGTGAGTACTAACAAACTTCTAAAGAATAATTGATAACCACATTTCTCAAACTCCTCTAAAAAAATTTACAAAGAAGAAAAACTTCCATTCACACTTTATGAAAGCAAAAGTACCCTGGCTCCAAAAATAGAGAAAGACATCACAAAAAATACGAAGACTTTACACCATTATGTCTGATGAATACAGATGCAAAAATTCTCAAATAAAATTCAGTAACACATCAAAAGAGTCATAGATCATGATCAACATTTAAAATTAACAATCTGATAAACCATATCAACAAAAGGACAAAAATCATATCATCACCTGAATAAAGGTATAAAAAGTGTATGACAAAATTCAACACACATTTATGCTTTAAAAAATCTCTTAACAAACTGTATATAGACAGATTGTACCAAACATAACACAGGCCAGACATGAAAAACCCAGTCAGCATGATTTTCAATGGTGAAAACATGGAAAGCTTTCTCTTTATGATCAGAAACAAGGTAAGGAATTCTACTCTTACTACTATGATTTAATAATGTGTTGCAAATCTTAGCCAGTGAAATTAGACAAGAAAATGTAATAATGTATTAAAATTGGAAAGAAAGATATAAAACTATTTGCATGACATGATAATACAGAGAATCAAAAAAATCTAGTAAGAAATAAACACATGAAGTATCATGCTAGAAAATTAATATATAAAAATTGCTGCTTCTATACAGAAACTAGCAGAAACAGAAATCAGAAAACCAGACTATATTGTCAAAACTAGAGCTGCGTCTACCAGTACCAGTTTATACTGTAAAAATAAATACCTGATGATGCATTTCTAAATATTTAAAGAAGTAGACAAGTATTTTGTATATTTTATCTTAATAACTTTGCCACATAAAGAGACAAGGAAATTGATCAATTAAGATTTCCAAGTTAGATATATCCTGGTGCAGTTAGTGGTTAGTTTAGCTGCCTCTAGAGGAGTGTAGTTCATGTTCATCTCAAGGATCTGGGTTCACATCCTAGGCATGGGAGGGACAACTAATGTGAATATCTAAAGAAAAATAAAATGATTTTGTCCTCTTCTCTCTTCCTCCCTGCCTATTTGTCTTCATTCTTGCCTGTAACTTTATATTCCAAAAAAAAAAAAAAAAAAAAAGAAAGAAAAGAAGTCAGTGGATACCAAGTTTTGTCAATGGCCTGATAACAGTGAGAATAAAGTTGCCAAAAATCTTGTCTTTGAACCTGAAAGGAAGAGTATCTGGTAAAAGATCAGAATCCCACTGGAACTAGAACAGATGCATCAATTCACTGGTGTATTCATTTAGCGTTAGTCACATGATGTAGAGAAAGTAACATTTGTTGTGTGTGTATTTTAGCATTCTCAAAGCTTAACACTTTTGACTTTAAAAATAAGTTGGTCGCCTTGTTTTTATAGTTATTCATCATTGGTTATTGATGAGTGTATCACACACATAATACAGATACAGAAAAGGCATGTAGTTGAAATACTTTGTCAATGAGTTCAATATGAATCAAATATGCATATATTTTTATATATTTTATATTTTCAGATACTTTTCCACTTGAAATTTATACTTTACAGATATAGGTTAAAAACTGTAATAGGTTTCAGATTTAAGAATGTTGAATGTGGACTATTGTAATAAACAAAATATTGAGAAAAATGTATTGCGATTGGAAATCACTAAAACTTCAAAGTCTTGCACCTGTGACTGAGTAGGCCATCATAACTATAATGTATTCATTAGTCAAAGTGCAAAAAGGTAGCATTTTTAGATACTTATTTAAAATGTGGATTTTAATACTTTGAAGTTTCGAAAGAGACTGCATTATGTTGTCTCTAGTGAGAGAAATCCCTGAGCAATAACTAAATAAAATTATCACTCTGAGCAATATTTTGAAGCCAATAATGCAAATTATGAATGAATATGACCAAACTGTTTTTGCAACTCAAAAGAAAAAAATTCTTGGCTAGGAGCAATGCATCAAAAAATGTAATCAAAAATCAAATTAATTAATTGCTTGGGGCTTCCTTTTAGGAAAGTTTAAAAATTGCCTTGATAAGTGAATTTTATGAAATAGATAAACACTTCTCAAAGCCCTGCAAGTATATATCTGTCATGTGTCAAACAGGGCAGTCGGTTTCCAAAACTTGTCACCTTAGGACACTACTCTTAAATGCACAACGGGCACATCAAAAATTCTTTTAAAATAAGAAAAGTAACATTAGGTTAATCTATACAATAAGATAATGAGTATCCTCCACTAAGCCTATCTTTCCATTTATATCTATATTCTTATATATTTATGACTTATAAAGTTGCTAATTAACAATGTGCTTAACTAATCAAAACCAATGTATAAAGAACAGAGAAAAATTTGACTGAGAACACCATATTAACTGGAGAAAAACGAATGTATAGATGTCAATTCAGAAGTGCTCAAAAGTTAATTAATATTTCAGTCTATTATTGGTTTTATTCTATTAATGATATTAGGAGGGAACATTAAAAGACCTGTGCCATACATATTTGATTTTATAGCTTTTTAAAAAGAGATAAATCCCTCTAGGATACTTCAATAAAACACAAATCACTTAAGTATTTAAATTATAATTATTTAACTTTTTTTAAAAAAGAGTGACATATGCTATATACTCATGAAAAATGACATCATCTTTAAATATTTTATTTCATGCAACATTTAGCGCACACTTGCAAATTATGATTTATTCCTATTTTATATGTGGTAGAAGTAATACTTACACAGGATAAGTAAGTTGACCTAGCTATCTCCTAGTAATATCCAGATTTAATTTCTTCTGCCTGGCACCAAAACAAATCCTTTCTCTACTACATCAGTCTGACTTATCTGATGGGGTGAATGTTGCAATTCCATGTTTACTGAGAATTTTTTTGCTGTTGTTTGTGACTTAATTTTTTATTATTTGGGACAGAGAGGTGATGGTTGTAAAGCTTGCAGGGAAAGCTTCTAGGAGTATACAGAGACACAGATAGCACTAGAGAACTGTGCAATATCCGCATTAGCATATGAAGGCAATATGAGGATAGAATGTCCAGAAATGTTTGTGTTATCTGTAGAGAGCAAGAAAATGTTCAATTCCTTGTACATGTGATTCCTCAGTGACTTCAATTACTTTCCAGGAGCTATGTTAGCAACTATTTTAGTTCAGACTGTCAGCAAGCAAATTAATTTAGAAAGGTTCCCCCGAGGGTGGATTTTCAGATTCCTGCCAGGAACTGAAGAACAATCGAGTTCAGATTGTACCACCTACTTCTATACAGCTAGGATAGAATCATGTGACCCTTATTTCTATTTATGTAATGAAATTAGACTTACTTTTATAGAGCGTTCATTACTAAAGGAATGTCTAAACTAACTTCCCAATTAACATAATATTGATAAAATGGATATATATATATATATCAAGTACACTTTTGCTGTGTACAGATAAATATGTGGATATGCATGATACAGGTGTATATTTACTATACATATATACAAAATATGTGAGTGTACATATTCACTGTCTAGCCTAGAATGCAAGCAACTGTGCGTGATGGATTTTGAGCAGTATAAACCAAATCAGAGTTTGGGCAATAGAAGACCAAAGAATACAATCTACAAGGATTAGGACACCTTCATTTGTTCTCAACTGTCTGCATTTACAAAGCAAATTAATCACCCAGTTTCTTAAAGGGCTAGTTCCCAGCAAAGACTTTTCTTAAAAAAGAATAACAAGGAAATAATGTTTATTGTTACTAAAGATTTCAGTATTCAGTGAGGGTTCAATTTAGCTGTGTAAACCAGATATATTGTGGTATTTTTTTCCTATCATGCATCTGAAATTAGATTGAAACTGTTAGAATATTTGCTTTTTTTAATGATCACATTTAAAAATAAATACCAATTTCCCAAAGATTTGTATTGATTGAAGATGTGAGGGAGTATCTACTAGTAGATTTTTAAGTGTATAGTTATAGAACTCTTGAATGATGGAAAGTCACAAGTATTCCTTTTGCCTGTAATGGAAATATATATGCAGATTCTGTCATTCAAATGATCCTTCTACTCTATCATATTTCACAGAACTTTATATCCAAGGGGAAAGAGAAATTTGCAAATATTTCTTGTTTGATGAATAAACATAAGGACAATCCTCAGAGCATTTTGTAGATTGTGCTAAGGCATCAGAGTGGCAAGAATATAAAGGCTCCAAATGCTTCTGTTGGTCTATTTGTTTTGCATCTACCAGCCTTTGTGTGTTCTAGCTGCTGACACCTGCTTCTCCATTTCATTTGCAAAAATTCACCTATTTTTTAAATGAGAGGAAAGTGAACATTAATATTTGAAGAAAATATATTATCTGGGAAACACCCTCTGGCATTATGTCAAAATCCAAAACTTTTCATTCAAAAGAATCATATAAAAAGCCGTGTTAACATTGCTCTACACTTATGGAATGATTCCGGTCTTCTGAAAAACTGAAAATTCATGCCATATGAATTACTAAGAATTCCATTTGCTATTTAGCTAACTAGTAAATAATATTTTATTAATTTTAAGATGACAGAGATTTTTTTGTTGTTTTTTTGTTGTGGCGGTGTTTGGGGGGCAAGGAATGATTCTTGTAAGGTTAAGAATAGATTCTCAGGTACTCCTTTACTAAACAAATATTTTTTTTGGCAGACACTATTCTAGCCACATGAATTACATCAGCAAACAGAACTTACCAAGATTTTCTCTTTCATATAATTGTACTATCGAATAGAAAAAAAAACAAAAAACGTAATATGTCATAGGATGAGTAACATGTCCCATTTGCTTGAGACTCTCAATTCATACCTGTGGTCTTGACATATTAATAGCAATCTCTTCCATTCTTCAAATGAAGAAAATGTACTATAACATTATTTAAATCCACATATATACTGATATTTTTGTGTGTTTCAGTTATTGTTGAGTGAATTGTGTAACTGAATTAGCTTGTTAATATATGGGGTGTCAATTTTTACTTTTATTTCATTCAATTACTTCAGTCATTTTTGAAATAGATTGTTAGGGACTTGTGAATTTGAATTAGAATTTGTATCACACTTTCAACATTGACTTAAAATCACTTATGATTTCAAAAGAACTTAAAACCTTTTTCTCTGATTATTAGATTCAAATGTATATAGAGTGAATATTTTAGTAGTTGTTTCTTGACTTCTTGATTTACCCATTTTTCTTATGAACATTCCCTAACTGCAATTTTTATGCTAAGGGAGTCTCAGAAAGTATCTAGATGAAAAAATTATTTTATTCATATCAAATTTGATTACTAATGCATTTATGTTTATCTTCACACTACTTATTTCACTCTGTTTACTTCATGTTATACACCTGTGTGTGTTTTCCCTCTATTCGTCAACTCACTGTATTTACTAATTCCATTAAATTTTCTTAATAGTTTTGAATTTGTTGTATACTTTTCCCTTCCCTAGGTATGTTAATGTAATGAATTATGAAGTTAATAAGAACTTTGACAGATTCCCAAAAGAAAACTTTCAAGAGTTCTTTTTAATGACAGACTTTCTAATTACATGTAAACACTGTAGTTTAGCTTTCCTTTTTATTCTACTTGTTAATAATTGTTCTGTTTTAATATTTTTTGGAAATTGTTCATGCTCACTTCCTAGCATTTTATTTAATGAATTCTCATATTTATACCTTATAATTTCATATTTGGTGTTTTTTTCACCTCTGGGTGTTACAGGTTTAAGGAATTTTTTAGTGATAAGCAATGCATATAGGAGTGTCACAGATTTTAGATTTTTATGTAAATTTGCTTTGTTTTATAAGTTGAATTCATTCTAGTTTCCATTGTTGCTATTAAAGGTAATCTGATTTTAATAGCCATTCTTTTATTGTGTGCCCTGGTGAAGTAGAGGTTAAGTCAATTTCCTCTGAAGGACACAAGCCATATACCCGTGTTCAAGTCCAGGGTCCTGGGAGAAATAGTCAGTGTGAATAAATAAGTGGAAATAAGATAAAAATGCTTCTTCCTTCTATTTCTGCCTTCCTGCCTGCCTGTTTCCTTCATTCCTGCCTGCACCTTTCCTCAAAAAAAAAAAAAAAAAGTTTTTTTTCTGAAGAATTTTGCTTGCCTTTTTTTGCTTTACAACTTCTTTACAACGATATAATCAAGTAACCAAGTAGTAATGTCTTTTATTTTGCTCTCAGAAGTTTATCAGTCTATTTAAAGATTTGTCACTGTAGGCATTTCTGAAAAATTCTCATTCTCTATTCCTGACCCCATTTTTTTTCTCTTTACTGCTGGTACTCTATCCTTTTGTTGAACTCTGTTGTTCAGTCTTTTATACCTCTTATAATCTCATGTTTTCTGTTCATTGTCTCATTCTGCTACATGTTGTTAGTTTTGCAAGACCCATTTTTGTAGCTTCCAATCCCTTGTCAGATATTTCAAATCCATTATTTAACCCATGCATTGTTTATAATCTCAAATATTTTACTTTGAATTCCAAGATTATATTTTCCACCCATTGATCATTTTTGAAGATCTCTTGTTCCTCTGCTATAGTTAAGAATGCATTTTTACAGGAGTACAATATATGTGTATCTTCTATATTTTTGTTCTGTCCAAAATAATGTGTTTCTTTTTGTGCTTATTGCACTTTCCATTATAAATTTAGGACATTTGTTCCTATGTGGTATTTTTGGAGACCTGAGTTTAAAGATGCTTTCTTTCAGAGATGAGTTTCTCTCATCTTCCTGATATCATTATAACTCATGACCAGTTTAAATCATCTTCTTGGAGTACAGTGTTTAGGCTAGAAAATACAGTGAATTCATCCACTACCTCTGCTAATGCATTTTCTGGAAAAAAAATGCTATCCCTTTAAAGACAGTGAAGGGATATATATTGAATATAATTTTCAGTGTGCTAGTTTTTCACTCCTTTGGTTAAAATTATTCCAATATCTTTTATTCATTCATTGTAATTAACATTATTTTCCTGACTTCTATCTCTCTTAGTCAATTATTTTCATGGAGAAATACAACAGATATCTGTGTATTAATTTTGTAGTTTGCCACTTTATTGTATACACATTTTATGATTTTTAACAGCTTTTGCCAGAGTCTTCATATTATTTACCTGGTTTATCACATCATTGGTTTGCATACATTGAACCATCCTTGTTTCCCGGAAAAAAATCCTATCTGATCATGGTGTATTATCTTTCAATGAGTGTTGAATTGGTTTGCTAGTATTTTTCTTGAGAATTTTTGCACTAACGTTAATCAAAGATATTTGAAATTTTCTTTTTCTATGATATTCTTGCCTATGTTGGCTTCATAAAGTGTGTTTGGACATTCTCCCTCCTTTCAATTTTTGTGCAGGGTTTGAGAAGTATAGATATTAATTCTTTGATAGCTTGGTAGAATTCACTAGTGTAGTCATCAGATACTGGGCTTTTAAAATTTATTTTTATTATAGTAATTATTCTACACATTAAAATAATTTTCCATGTATGGTTTCCCCATTTCTTAGATATATTACAACACACCCTGTCCTCCACCAAATCACTAAGTGTTCTTCCCCATTGTCCAGTGGGCTCCACCACTATATGTCCCTGCACACCTCATTTCTTTTTGGTAGCCTCAGTTTTATTGAAAATGTTTCAGGGTTAGTTATGTTTTATCTGTTCCTTTGTTTTGTCTATTCACATTCTACCTATGAGTGAGGTCATCTGGTTTCTATCTTTCTTCTTTTGACTTGTTTCACTTTGCATAATCTCCTCTAGTTCCATCCATGTTGATTCAAATGACAGGGTTTCATCTCTTCTAAGGGCTGTGTAGTATTCCAGTGTATGTATGTACCACATCTTCTTTATGCATTTGTCTGATGTTGGGCACTTAGGTTATTTCCAGTTCTTAGCTATTGTGAATAGGCCCACAATAAACATGGAGATCCAGACATCTTTGTAAATGGGTTCTTTTGTGTCTTTTGGGTAAATGCCCAGAAGCGGAATGATGGGACCATATGGAATTTCCATCTTTTTGAGGAATCTCCAAACTTTTCCATAGGTGTTGTACCAACTTGCACTCCTAGCAACAGTGCAGAAGTGCTCCCTTTTCTCCATATCCTCACTTACATTTGTTGTTTCCAGACATTGGGATAATAGCTAGTCTTTCAGGTGTAAGGTGATATCTCATTGCTTTTTTAATTTGCATCTCCCTGATAGCCAGGGAGTAGGAACATAATTTCATGTGCCTGTTGGCCATCTGTATATCCTTTTCAGAAAAGTATCTCTCCAATTCCTGATTACATTTATTGATTGGTCTTCCTGTTCTTCTGTTGCTGAGTTTCATGAATTCCTTGCATATTTTAGACAGTAAGTCCTTGTTGTAAATATCAAGTGCAAATACCATCTCCCAGTTAGTAGGTTTCCTTTTGATTTTGGTGATGTTTTCTTTTGTTGTGAAGAAGCTCCTTAGTTTGAGATTTTAATGGGAATTGCATTAAACTTATACATTGTTTTGGGTAAGATGGCCATTTTAATGATATTGATTCTGTCAGGACCCTCCTCTATTTCTGTTAAGAAAGACTTGTAGTTTTCCTTGTATAGATCTTTGACTTCCTTTGTTAGGGATATGCCCAGGTATTTCATTCATTTACCTTCTATTTTAAATGGTGTGATTTTCATGATTTTGTTTTTTTCTAGCCTGTGGTTTGTGAATAAAAATGCAACAGATTTTTGCATTGATTTTGTAGCCTACCACTTCACTGAATTCATTAACGAGTTCTAAAAGTTTTGACAGGGTTTTTGAGATTTTCAATATATATAAACATGTCATCTGCAAATAACTAGTTTACTTCCTCCCTTCCAATTTGGATTCCTTTTATTTCATTTTCTTGTCTAGTTTCTCTGACTAAGACCTCCATTACAGTATTAAATAGCAGTGGTGAGAGTGGACAACTTTGCCTTGTTTCTGACCTAAGAGGAAATGTTTTCAATTTTTCGCCATTGACTGTGGTGTTGGCTGTAGGTTTTTCATATATGGCCTTTATTATGTTGAGGCATGAACCTTCTATTCCCACTTAGTGGAGAGTTTTAATCATAAATAGGTGTTGGATCTTGTCAAAAACTTTCTCTGCATCTATTGATATGATCATGTGGTATTTCTCTTTGCTCTTGTTTATATGGTATATGACATTAATAGATTTACCTGTGTTGAACCATCCTTAGATCCCTGGGATGAATCCCACTTGGTCATGATTCATGATCTTTTTGATTCATTGTTGAATTTGTTTTGCTAATGTTTTGTTGAGGACTTTTGCATCTCTGTTTATTAGAGATATTGGTCTGTAATTTTCTTTATTGGTGACATCTCTGTTTGCTTTTAGTATCATTGTCATGCTAGCCACATAAAAAGTATTCAGGGGAGTTCCCTGCTCTTCAATATTTTGGAAGAACTTGAGAAGAATAGGTGTTAATTCTTCTCTGAAGGTTTGGTAGATAAAACTCATTGGAGAAACCATCTGTTCCTGGGCTTTTATTTTTGAGGAGGCCATTGATTACATCTTCAATTTCTTGGCTTGTGATTACTCTGTTCAAATTTTTCAGTTCTTTTGGGTTCAGTCTTCGTAGACTATACTTTTCTAGAAATTGGTCATGTCCTCAAGATTGGCCATTTTGTTGGCGTAGAGCTGTTCATAATAGTCCCTTATGATATTTTGAAATTCTAGGGTATCTGTTGTAACTTGTCCCCTTTCATTTATGATTCTAGTTATGAGGGATTTCTCCCTTTTTTTTCTTTGTGATTCTAGCCAATGGCTTGACAGTTTTATTTTTTCAAGGAATCAACTTTTGGTTTCATTGATCTTCTGGATTGTCTTATTGTCTTTTTGTTTTCTATTTTGCTTATTTCTGCTAGAATTTTGATTATTTATTTTCTTCTGTTGATTTTAGGGTTTAATTGCTCTTCTTTCTCTAGTTGTAGTAAATGTAGAGCTAAGTTGTATATTTGTGATTTTTCTTGGTTCTTGACATAGGCCTGTATTGTGATGAGCTTTTGCCTCAGTACCAATTTTACTGTATCCCATAAATTCTGGTAGCTCATGTCCTCATTCTCATTTATCTCTAAGTATTTTTTAAGTCCTCTTTGATTTGCTCTTTCACCCACAAGTCCTTCAGGGACATATTGTTAAGTTTCCAATTGTTTTGGGGCATTCCAGTTTTCCTTTTGATTTCCAATTTTAGGCCACTGTGGTCAGAGAAGATGCTTGACCTGATTTTAATCTTTGAAAATATTTTGAGAGACATTTTATGTCCCAGCATATGAAATAACCTTGAGAATGTTCCATGAGTGCTTGAGAAGGAAGTGAAATCTTTAGTCGTTGGGTGAAGTGATCAGTATATGTCTACTAGAACTATCTATTCTAGATGGTCATTTAAAGTGTGGTTGTTTTCCTGTTAATTTTCTGCCTGGTTTATCTGTCCATTGTTGTAAGTGGGGTGCTGAAGACCCCTACTATTATTGTATTGCTGTCAATATCTCCCTTCAAGTCTAATAATACTTGATTAATATATTTTAATTCTCCTTCATTTGGCCCATATCTATTAATAAGCATTGTGTTTTCCTGCTGCATTGATCCTTTAATCATTATACAGTGTACATCTCTTTCTTTTGTTATGCTTTTTAGATGACAGTCTGTTTTATGTGATATCAGTATATCTGTTCCTGCTCTTTTGATGTTGCCATTCGACTGTAGGATTATCTTCCAGTCATTGACTTTGAGTCTTTCTTTATCTTCAGGAAGAAGTTGTGTTTCCTGAATGCAGCGGAAGTTTGGGTTATGCTTTTTAATCCATTCAATCACTCTGCTCTGTTCGACTGGTGAGTTCAGTCCATTAACGATTAGGGTGATTATTGCTATATAGCTGCGTAGTGTCATTTTATATTTGTCTTTTGTATGTTGCTTCAGATGATGACGTTGTTCTCTTTCTCTTTTTAGGTTGGGTGGGTGCGGTTACGTTCTGATTGACTTCACCTTTTGCTTCCTTCTCTTTCTCCTTGCGTATGTATTTTGAGGTTACCCTAAAGCTAACATTTACAGTTCTATGTTTACTAATTTTATTTGAAAGCATATTAGTCTTCCACTCATTCTAACTATCCACATTTTTGTTCTCTTCTCTTCCTTCTCATTTTTAATATTTGCTAGCTTAATGCTTTTCTGTGTGGTTTCTTTACACTTCATACAACATCCTTTAATTTTTTTTTGTGACACTGGTTTTGTGGTAATAAACTCCTTTAACTTTTGGTTGTCAGGAAAGGTTTTTATCATTCCCTTCAGTTCTGAATGATAATTTTGCTGGATATATCATAGGTTGAAAATCCTTTTCTTTCAGATCTTTGAATATATTATGTCATTCCCTTCTAGCCTGTAAAGTTTCATTTTAGAAGTCTACTGACAATCTTATGGGGGTTGTTCTATATATAACATGTTTTTCTTTGGTTGCTTTTGATAGTCTTAAGAATTCAGCCTTTACTTGGAACTCTATAATCTTACCATGTGCAGACTACAGGGTTCTTTTGTATCCATATACACAGATAATTAAAACCCAAAATATAACATCTAGTGATTATCGAATGTCCTAGGGCAGTCACTAACTTCAAAGCTTACTTTCGTCTTTGAATTCATGTTTTATCATCATTTTTAGTTCATATATTTCTCTCATTTTCTTGCCTGCAGCAAAATGTTCTGAAAAATAATTTTTTATTTTATTTTTTTCTAGCATTTTTTGTTTTCTATTCTATGCAGTTTTTTCACAAGACTCAGAGGGAAAGATTTCCATAGACATACGTACTACAGCTTCTACGAACTTTCTGCAAATTGAAAATTGTTAAACAGGTTATCAGTTATGCTCTTTTATCCCATTCATTTATTTTTGATTAATTTCTGTTTTTATGCTTCTCTTTTTATCTTAGTTGAAGAAATTAACATCTTGGTAATTCTGCTATCTTAAAAGAAGTTCTTATAACTGCCAAGTTTCTAAGTCTATCACTTTGTGTAACTCTCGCTATACAATCACGAACTTGGTTATGTGGGTATTTTCATATAATTTTCTTCATTTTCATTTTTTGTAGCAGAATTATAACCAAATAGTCGATGTATAGCGCATTATTCTAATTAATGCCCCAAAACACCACATATTTTAACATTAAGATAGCATGCTTATTATTTAACTTTTCAGCTTTCCAAAGATTTGCCAAACTATTCATGACAATGTATGTTCATAGTATATTCACAAATGTTATAGAATAACAATTCACATTTTTATCCTGTTGATAATTGACAATAAATTGTTTTCCTTGAAGCAATTTTCTTTCAAAAACCATATCAACAGACATAGAGAAATGGAATTAAAAGAAATCAAATTTGATGAGCAAAGGTACTGGGATTGTTCCAGAGAATAGGGGTGAGGAGGGGAGTGCCACCAAATATTGAGAAACTCAAGAGAGAGTGAGATGATAGAAAGATGGGGTCAGGGCATCAACAGTCTCATGGGTCAAGAGCCCCAAACATTCTGTTTTAGATAGAATAGACCCAGGAACAACCCTTCTACCAGCTTCCCATCCTCCTCCAGTCTTCTTTCCAATCACATTCTCCGAAACTACCATCTCTGCAACTCTCCTTCTCCGGAACTAGCCAACACTGTTGTCAGAATTATTCCACTGAGGTGGAGGCTGCTGTCAGGCATCTGATCAATCTGCACCTATGGAAATAAAACCTTATCCCCTTCCCCATACTTTCATCCATTCTTTTTGTTATTGACCCTTCTCTTTATCTTTCTATTACATTGACTGTTCAAGTTCTTTCCTACCTTTGGGGTCTGCATGGACCCAAAGCATTTCTGAAGCAGTATCATCTCTCACATTCACACTCAGGGTGAGCCTTTTCCAAGCATACTTGCCAAATACCCTGTTTGTTCCTTATATTACTAAATTCTTCAAGTCTCTGTTGCAAGAAAGTATCTAATTTCTGATTTGGGAGGACAAGCAGTTGAGCAATATGATTTCAATTAGGGATTAAGAATCCCACGCTCTACCTACTGAGTTAGTGACAGTGGCTTGGAGTTATTTCTTCCTTTCTTTCTGACCCTTGGGAGGGTTTTTTCAACAAAGTCACTTTCATCCTCCCACTCTGCTTTCAGAGATGGCCGCTCATCACCATTTGACTTGGGAGGTTTCTTGCTCACTCTTGATGTTCTGCCAGATTGGAAGGGCTTTAAGGCAAGAGAAATCAGATTGTATGAAGATCAAACTGAAATCAGCATGATTTCCTCATTCTGATATGCTTTTTTCAGTTCAGACACCATATTGCTTCCATTGTTTCAAATACAATGTCTTTCACATGAGAAGCCAATAGCAATGCTTATGCACAGCGGTAAACAGTTCCTCAAAAGTCTCCCATTTCACTTTTACTTCAGAAGAGCACAGCAATGAGTGAAGCAGCATGATGTATTTTACATGTTTTGAGCTATTTTGCCCCATTGTTACCCTGGTTATAGAATCCCTGAAAGCCAGTTAACTCAGTGTCCCAAGAAGTTTTCCACACTCATCCTTTCAGTTCTCCGCAGCATTATTTTTCTTTTTCTTTTTCTTCTTTTCACTTTTCTTTTCCAATCAGTCGGACTTACATCCTCAGGTCTCTATTCGAGTGCCAGTTACCAGGTTTGCTCCCAGAAACAGGGGTGAGGACTTAGGCACCACAGGAGATTGGGAAACTCAAGAGAGAGTGAGATGATAGAAATGTGGGGATAGGGGGCCAACAGTCTCACAAACTGTGAGTCCCAAGCATTCTGCCTTCCACCTATTTATTGAGTTCATATACAGCATTGCTTCAAGCAGCTTACAAAAGCAAATTTATAGTTACATTGCATTTGATTATACAGCCTTTTGTTTTCTATTTTTATAACTGTATCTATCTTATTTTGGTGGGTGAACAGTTACAGGAATACTCCCCAGTATTTTCCCACAGTGACCCAGACCCAGTACTCTGGGCCTGGTGTCTTCAGTGTTCTGCCAAATCCCATTCATCCTTGCTCTACTTTCTGCCCCCAGCACAAAGGTTATAAATGAAGATTTTCACATTGAAAGACAAAGTAATTTAGTGAAATTAAAAAGTTTAGTAATACATAAATGTCATCATATAATTTCAAAATTATGCTTAAAATTAACTAGTACTGATAGTGCTTTCTAAACCTAAGTACAATAGACACCTTTATGTCAATTTAGAAGTTTGCTAAAGTGAAGGACATGAAGTTTTACCTGAGGTAATAGGTTCTTAACAACTCTAAAAAATGGGAAATGGAGAATTATTTTCAGAAAGTGAAGACAAACATTTTTCCTAGACTGTAGCTTCTTGGACATTGATGTCATTAAGACAGAGCTTTGGCAGCCCATATGTGAACAAAAAATCTCCTTTTTTTCCCTAATTCAAAAATGAACTTGTAATGAACCTTTGGAATTATGAGAGAACTATGTAAACATTAGCTTGCAGCTATAACTGTCAAAGTCTTGGTAATATGTTGTGAAAGCAGAATTTTCAATATGATACCAATGTCAATGAACTTCTATTTCAGGCTCCTGTTTTGCACTAAACACTATAAAAATATAAGGTTTGTACCTAAGGACCCAACTTCTTCTACTACCTTTATTCTTTCCATTTTGCTAAAATAATTATTTAACTTTTGTCAAACAAATTAAGTTTAGTAACAAGCTATTTTTATTTTAACTTTCAAAAAATTGAAATAAAAATTCAAAAAAGAATTTTGTTAACTGACAAATCCTTCATGTGATTGAAACAATGAATGCAAAACTAATTACAAAAAAAAAATAGTCCTATCTATCCCTGAAATATACACTACAGTGGAACAGATAGCATAATCTATAATCAAAATGTTGGGGAGCATAATCGTCTAATTACTCTCTCTATATTTGTCAAAATTATTGACCATACATTGTTTTTGTGTCCATGGAGAACAAGCCTAGTTCATAGTGATGCTTCAATATCCATTTCTCTAAAGTACTCTTGAGTTTCTATGGTTGATATAAAGCTCTTCTACAAATTTTATTCAGGCTTCTGTCATCTATGCAGGGCTAGCCACTGAGAAACTAAAAGTGAGTATGAATAGACAAAACCTTGTCCCTGCAATTTACATTCTAGTGTCCGGTTAAGATGGAAATCAAAACAACAAATCACTAGACAGCTGGTGCTAAACTTAATGTATTATATAGACATGTTAATTTGCAATGATGCACACTTGAAACCTGAAACCTATATAATGTTATGATGTAATGTGCCTTAATCAAAATATAATAATAATAACTATTTGCACGAGTTAAGAAAAGAGGCACATTACTACTAAGGTCTAGCTTTTGGAAGATTTTTCTTAAAAATAATATTTTAAGTGAGATTTAGAAATAAGCAGGGGTAAATGAATGATTACGGTGGGGAAAATGTAATAAAAATCTTTATCAGGAGATTTTGACAATAACTAGATAATGAGACATGGCATTGATATAGGCGAGCAAAGGGTAGAGGGATATTTATGATTATTTCTATAATTATAATTATTTAAGCATAGTAGCAAGCTGAAGCACAGAGTGAAAACAATACAGATTTGTTTTCTTTTAAAGATTACCCTTCAGATGCAGGCAGTGAATCTGATGGATAAAAATAAACCCGATTAAAAATTATTTCACCTTAACAATGCATATGATTTTTTAGTAATTATATCTTGTAATCAAGAATGGATCAACTCAGCAGGCCTTGGTGGCTAATGTATTAAGTCTGTGACTCTAGCATGATCATGTGAAGCCCAGGGACCAGAGTTCGAGATCCTGGGTTGGGGGAATGACCAAACTGATCAGCTAAATAATGACTTCTTCCTCCTACCCCTTCCTTCCTGCCTGCCTGCCTGCCTGCCCACTGGCCTTCATTGCTGACCGCTTTTTCACTCTTTATAAACAAAAACAAGAGCAACAACGATAACAAAAATTGTAGTCTTTTCTGTATTTTCCTTTTCTAATCTAAGTAAATATACAGTCATCAATTACTTGACAAGTGACGAGTGCTTTCTCATTACAGTTTGGTGTTGTCCCAAGAGGTGTGTGTTTCCCTACCTTCCTAATATATGGAGTTATGCTGTTGGTTCTATATGCAGCGGATCACTGCAACTGCATTTCAAATTCTTTTGTAAACAAGTGGATCTGTCAGTTGAGAGAAAAAAGTACATTGATTAAGTATATGATTTTTAACTGAATTCAGTAAGAGCAAAAGATTACATAAGGACATTAGAGAATGGTATCCATATTTCTTGGCCCAGAAATGATTAGCTAAATTATATTTTATTAGATTTGGCAATATATTAGATTATCCTAGAACTCTTCAGACCAAATGAAACTATGCCAAAAAATTGGTAATATATTGAGATTTTATGCAATAAGATTTCTAGAATATTTACCTTGACTAATGCAATATAGGTTATCTCAGCATATTATCATAAATAAATATGACATAATTTCTTCCAATTTTCATAGCAATAATGAGTCATATAGGCACACTCTGGTGGCTTAGCGAGTAAATCTGCTAGATGTAGTCCACATATACTCCAAAAGATCAGATTTAAGACCAAGAACAGGAGGAACAACCTAGATGAACAGCTAAATGAAAATTAATAAATTTCCTCCTTTCTCTTCCAGAATGTCTGCCTACTCATGTTCTTTTCTATTTGTACCTTTCCTTAAAAAAAAAAAAGCAAAAGCTATACAGTGTGTACTTTTCCATAACTGATCTTTGACTCACTTAAGTATTTTCGTATATAATTTAAGAAAATGTATACCTTATATATATTATATTTATAGTAAATCTATAATTAAAGTCAGAAAATACAAAAAAATAGAGTGCAAATAAGAAAGAACAGTTTTTGATCATTTAAATTATGTTAACTTCATTTGATTCTTTAAAAGGAAATGAACCTTTAAATATGAGATTTTCTAAATGAAAATAAAATGTGTTTTGAATGTCATGCCCCCATTTTTCTTAGTTTATACTCATTATCATTTACTGAGTTGATCCCAAATTATATTTATTGACTGAACTGCCTCCTTGTAAAGAATTTTCATCATTGTAGAAAAAGTGAATCAATATCTTTGATTGTTCTACTGTGTTCCATTGGGGTATAAGGAACCGGAGCAGAGAAGGAGCAGTTTGTCATCACTCAAAAACGTAAACAAGTTACGAGCTGTCTTTTTCCCTAACATTTATTTGAAATGTATATCTAGGACATTTGGAAAACTTGTAAAATGACAAACAAATCAAAATCCTCAGAGACTTTTGACTTCCTTACCCATCTACACTTGTTGTTGGTTTCCTGCCTTTTGTTTTTCTTTGCTTTCATCTTGAAAACTTTGGCACCAAGAAGCAGATATGATGCTATCTCTCCTGACATTGAATTGTGATGAGTCTATCTTGTCAATTCAAAGACTAAAAGCTACAACTTAGTAAGGCACCTTTCAGCACAAATTCTGAAATTCAGTAGGACTGTAAAATATACTGACACATCAAAGAGCACACTTGTTTTCCATTGTGACTGTGCTTTTGTCATGAATGTCTAATTTCTACAGTTTCCACTCCATACAAGTGTAGATAATTCATAAAAATGCATTGAGATACATTTATTCCACATTTGAATCACAATACCGAGTAGATTAGCTGTATTAATGTGCCATGTGTTCAAAAATTTGAATGTATACCCTTTCCTCTACCACCTGCCATTACCCTCCATTAAAGTATTGCCAAGTCTCTCTAAGCTTATTTACTTGAGGAAGAAAGATGAATAAATTCTAACATAAAAAATTATTAGTCTGACGGTCCCAAATATATAGTCAGAACTGTTAAGGGATACAAGCAAATGTACCTCAGTGATCACAACATTTTTAATAACATTTATGTAAAAATCTGGCCTAATGTCATGAGTATGGTCAGATAGAAATTTTCAGTGGACAATGGTTAGGTCATAACTCCCCCATATAGATTTTGCTAGTTGATAATTTCAAAGAAGTTAAACCACATGATAATAGTTTTGTTGATAACAATCCATATTACCATTGTATTCTTACTTTAAGAGACATTAAAGTTAGAACATAAGCTTCTTTAGTGTTCTAAAAGCTATTTAAAAGACTATTTTTAATTATATACCACACTAGTAATAAATACAGTTGACTATAAAGACCATGTAGCTCCATATTTATCCATATTTGAAGCATAATATTTGGGAGTTCAATGTTACATTATCTTCATTTGGGAATGCTGAAAATCAAGCAATAGAAGCAAATTATTTTGGCTATACTTTGCATCTATAGTTGAGCATCACTTTGAGGATTAATTCCATCTTGATGCACTAGTGCCCATCCTTACACTAAATTAATTCACTTTTTAGAACTGTAATTCAATGTTCTGTCAAAAACCTTGAAAGTCTAACTTTGCATGTCCCCATATGCATTGCTCTTCTTACATACCATCTGCACCTGTGTCTATGGTGAATTACACAAGGAAAATGCAAGCATGGTGGGTAAAAGATAGCCTACGAAGACAGGATAAAGCTCAACTTAGAGCAATTTGGCATAGTTATATACAGCTGGGAAGTGAAAGCAGCAGATGGGTTATGTTGACTTCCTGAAATCAGAAATGAGATGGTTTATATCTAACAAAAAATTTGCATAGCCTCTAAGGCAAAGCCATTGGAAACACTACAAGTGATAACAAGAAAACAAGGGAACATTCTTGAAACTGAATAAACAATTGTCTAATTGGCAACGTTATTGTAGATACCGTTTCAATTTTATTTAAAAAATAAGAAGACACCTACATATGGGATGAAGAGCTATCTTTATGTTGCAAAGCTATAACATGAATAATCTTTTTTTAATTATATCACTAAAATGGAATGTTTGAGTAACAAAAGCTTCAAGAACAAGAATATGCATAATTTTATTTGTTTTGTTTTCCATTTTTGTTCTGATCTTTAGTGTTTTTAAATTACAATCACAGCTAATAACAAAGAAAGCTTGATACTGGGCAGACTAAATTTACAAGCAATGTTTGATTGGCTTGTTAAAGACTTCATAAGACTTCCTTTTCTGGTGACTTGATAAGTGATATAAAATATAAGTTAAGGCAAATGATTAATTTAGGTATAACACAGTACTAATAGTAGTCTTTTATCAGAGTGCTATGTAAAACTAAATTAAATATTTAATATTATTAAATATGGTAAAGCATGAAATATTTTGTTCTGTGAGTTGCATTCAGGAACTAAATCAGATGCTGCAAAACAAAAGCTACCTTGCTAAGCAATCATATTCTTTATTTAGGACAAGTTCAAATAATACAAAATCATTTGAAATATTTTCAAAAGACAAAATTTTAGGTGCCAAGATATTACTGTATTATCTTACTTGATTTTAAGTACAATGTCACTTTTAAACACTTTCTAATTCACCCCTGCGTTGTCTGTTTACTTGATTTTATGTCAACTCCCGGTGTCTCTGAGAAGATCAGAATGGCAAGGGTCAAATGCTAAGTGGTTTCCTGCACTTATCATTTCCCCCACTTATATCATTTTGGTATTGTTGGTTTTTATCTTCGTCACTTGAAAATCTATATAAATGAGCTTGCCTCTTTAACTGTCCTTTCATTTCTATGGCAAGAATAACATTTCCCCATATCTTGAAGGAAATGTTAGAGTTTATATGACTGCTTGTGTAATAAAAAATGTCAAAATACACATTTCTCAAATTAGTTTTATATTCCACAACCACCCATCTCTGTTTTAATGGTCATTTGACTGTCTGGAATCAGTATCTCAGCCCATTTGAAACTGTTTAGTCCTTGGTAAAATTGCTCTGCTGTTCTTTCTCAAATGGTTCAAATGGAGCAATCATTGTCAAGGTGATCTTGAGTCTCTGAAAGAGAAAAAAATACAAAAAGTTGTACTTTCTGAAGAGCATGAAAAAAAGTAAAGCACACATTTAGGTATGCCACACATGACTTTCAGTGATAGAAAAATGAAGTTTCTCTTAAGACTCTTACACTGTCTTCTCATTTCAATATTGATGAGAATCAGGGTACTCATTTTCATTTTTAAAATTGCATGTACTCTTAAATTAGAATAAACATGGTCTGGTTCTGAAGAAGCAAAATACAGTAATTATCTACGTAGCACAAGGAAGGGTAAAATGCACTGTCTCCACAAATATGTCTTCAAAAATTTTTGATGTTAATTTATATGTCATTGTTTTTTAGAAATTAATTAAAATGTATTTATGATGAAAAGCAAGTAAATGGGAGTTATCACAGTATATCCTAAATGTATTTATACCTTAGTATAAACTAATCACTATACTTGTGTCTGTGGTGAGTTTCACAGGAAAGTATAAACAATGTGAGTAAAACTTACAAAGACAGCATGGAGTATAATCAAGTAACCACTTATTGTCCAGTGATTAAAATATGAAAAATGTCCAGATTAGACATTTGATAAGTTATGTTGAGAACAGAAGAGAATTTTTAGAATAAAATTGATCTTTTACATATCGAACATAGGTAGATTCAATAAATCTGGGAATAGGAAGTATTCTATGATATCAAAGAGATTAACGGACATGAGACATGATACAGAGACAGAGGTAGAACATGAAAAATAACTTCATTAGTTTGACATATTTGCTGAGAGTTTCTCACTGTATTGCAATGGATAAAGGACACAAATTGTCAATTTTAATGTGCAAATGATGACCTGGCAGTGATCTGAAAGGCTTTGCTGAAGTGAGTTTTCAGGTCGAGTTGGAGCTCAGTGATTTATTCATCTTTCTGCAGTGGGTCAGGAAAGAATTGTTGCAGAAAGCTAGCTTTGAATTTGTCAGCCTTTGTTTTCATTTGGGAGAATCATTATAGTAATAAATGATTCAATAATACACTTTTTGAGTGAAGAGATCATTTTGGGAGCTGATGGGGTTCACATATATACAGAAGTTGAATTGTCATACTTCTAAACTCTATTAATTTGATAGGTCAGGTTTCTAATAAGTTGACAATAGATACTTTGATGATAATATAAGGGCAACCAATATTTAAGCACTGAACAGTCACTAATTCCGTTTTTGATATTTAAGAAAAAGCCTGTTCGTGTGTCTCAATTATGGTAATGATGCTAAATAGCATGCCTAGTTGATACAACAGACATTATATGGCAAAAACCAATCAATACATGGGAATCAATTCAAGTTATATGTGTTAGATGTTATGTTTATATTCTAAATAAAAGTACCAGTCAGAAGGAGATTTGGACTCAGAGACTATAGTGGGTAGGAGTGTGTGTATATATAATGTATATCTGGAAAATGATTCTCCATATCCTCAGGAGATAGTAGGCATTCTCTGTAAAGAGATTAGCAACTACACAGATTAAAAAAAATCTAGTCTGCTTGTATTACTATATATATTAGTAGTGTCATATATTTTGTGCACAACATGAGAATCTCTCTCTATTTTCACAAGGAGGATTTAGTTTTAGAGAAGAGAAAATTAGGCCAATGTAGTTGGGTAGAACATTAGTTTGGGATTTGGAATACACTGATGGGATGACAGTTATAGGCTCCAAATACATTGAGTAACCTCATTTTACATGAATGTACATCTCACAAAAAAACATTCATAATACATTTGACCTGTGTTATAAAAGAAGTACTAAAAAAAAATAATTCTTAAACCCTTCATGGCAGTCCCTTAGGAAATTTTTTACAAGAAAAACATGATTATGTTGAGTTTTACTGGATGATTACAATGTGAGTTTTTAAGATAAAGGAAGCAGCATGTATACTGGCAGAGAAGCATGAAAATTAAAGATAACTCAAAAGTTTGGGAGCAATGGCATGGAGAGGAAAAGCTATATAAATTTGGAAATGGGTATTTATTATCATGGAAATCATGACACATTTACTGTGTCTTCAATATTAACACGATCCATTTCGTATTTTGAGTAAAATAATAACAAAATCAAATAAACAGGTTAATAAAACTCATTTTGATTAGAGTGGATCATGAGATAATAAGAATAGTTAAGAAATCAGGAAAGAAATTATCTAACTCCAAATTAAACTATTAGTGGAAATAGATAAGGAAAAATGACATATTTATAAGAAATAATTATTGATTGATTGATTATAATGAGCTAGAGAGGAAAATTGAGAGGGTACGATTTCATAAACTGTCTTCTTATTTTCTTATTTGACTATAGTATAGTCTTAATAGTCATTTACAAAGACATAAAGTATACAGAAGTTGTTTTCAATGGAAAGGTAGAAAACTTAAGTAGACTGAAGACCATTCAAGTGAAAATATCCCGTAGATACTGGCATTATATTTTGGGGATTATGAAAATTTGTTGTCTGTAAATGCATATTTTTGATTCATCCTTGAATTTGTAAAAACTGAAGGAACACAATTACTAGAAATATCTCTGCTGTATTACTTTCTATCCTTAATAAAAGCAGCATTTAGTTTGTATAAACTAAAACATGCAAGGTAACTGAAAATCTGAAGCGCTACTTAAACCAGTCTCTAACTCAGATTCAGGTATATCTGTGAATATATATTTTAATTTAAGAACAGAATTAGAGCAATTGAAACATTTTAAAATACTTCATTTGGTAAATGTTTGGAGACAAGCATTGTGATAGTATATGTATATTGTGTATTTCTATATGTATTTAAACGTATTTAAAGTTCAAACTATTTTTTCCAAATGTTTTTGTTTCAGCATCTTTGATTGTCAGAAATTACTTCCCAGATGACATTTTTGTTATTGCTAGTGTTAGAATTATTGACAATAACCTTTAAATACAATTAATTCTCTATACAGAAAATTATCTTTGCATTTTATTTTAGCCCATACTAAAAATTGCAGCAAAGATTCTAGTACTAAGCTTTATTTTAAAAGATTTAAAATTACTTATATTTTAATATTACATTTAATATATTTAATACTTACATTTTAAAACCCCAAAGGTCTAATTGTACTTGAAAATATTATTAAGACACTTTGGTCTTAGAATCACCCTCTTAATAATAGTAATAGAAAGCTATAGAGTTTCTAGTATTTCCATATTAAAAATCTGAGGAGAATTATTTGTTCAAGTTTGTCTATATACACCAAAAACACTGGTGTTTTATTAATATTGTATTATTGTATAGAGTAAGTGATAAACCAGAAAAAGTTTGATATGTGTAATATATTGCTAGAACACATTATTTCATAATGTATTATATAATTTTTAAAGTTAATCATTTGATAGATATGAAAGTCAAATTTGTGAGATATGCAAAACGATACACTCTCTTTATAAATGCATTCTATATAAATAATAAAAGTTATTTGCAGTTTGTAATTCCATGTTTAGGAAATATTCTATTGAAAATAGACATTTTCTATTGACATTTTCTTCTACTCTCATTCTGTACTATCATGTAATATATATACATATGTATATGTATATGTCTATAGCTATTTCCTATTTATCTATCTGTATCTTAAACTTGTATTTCTAATATTTCCCTCCTCAACTTTCTTCTCCTTGTTTTAATTCCCTTGTCTTTTACTTCTTAATTTTTATACTTCATTTCCAAATGATGAGAGTAAACTATTTAAATTAAGGTTCTGGTGTTAGCTCTGCTCATCACTATATATCCACTATCTTCTTTTGATGACAGTAATTTACTTCAGTTTTTTATTAGCAGTAACCCACCCCTTCTTCTGAGGCTTGCTATCTAACTCTCCAGGAGAATTTACCAATATCCTAAGTTGTTAAACTTTTCTATTCAATGTGATTCATTCTTATCTTTTTCTTAAGGTCTCATTAGCAGACTTTTGTGTTCAGTTTTCTGATTGATAGCACAATGTTTTGCAACCTGTCATTCCGTTTTCCCGTGTCACTCTCCAGAGGCTTAATTTAGCCAAGTCTACTCATATGCTGTTAATGAATGTGAATGTAATATATATTCTGCTCTATTTTCAAATGAAGTTATATTGAATTTTGGGTAACAGTTACTGGAGTATTTCAAATTTTAACTTATTTTCTATTACTATAAACCATCAAAAGATCATTAGTTCAATTTACATACTTGAAAATAGAACCAGAACACAATAGTTAAAATACACGCGTGTCATACAAATATTAGCGTTAATAGTATATCTAGATAGACTAACTCACAAGAAAATTATCGTAACTACAAATAATCTTAATTAAATGATTTCTCTGTATTACATAAATGATTTTTGCTCAAAGACTAAAGGACTAATAATTACATAGTAAGTCAAAATAACTAAGTTGATTTTCCTTGCTAAAAAATACTACGAAGATATGGAGATCTATTCCATGGGGAAATATTAGACATAATATGACAAAATGGGGCATATATCATTTATATTTATTAAATCTTAGTTGTTTAGACCTTAAACTTTAATATTGGGGATATTTTCTTTATTATTTTGATGTTAAACAGAAAGATTTTTTAGTCTGTTTCTTCAAATCTGTACAGTATATTTCATAGACCTTTGAAAAGACCATTTTTACCAGCTGATAATGGAAATATTTTCTGAGTGAACTAAATTTTCTAGGCATCTTTGTTTTCTCAAAATTATTATTTCTGTAACTGTTTCATATGACAAAATATTTGATATATTACTATTCTGGTCTCCTAAAATAAATGCCTATTTCTGATAATAGTATGATATGCAATGAATCTTGGAATAACTATTTTGTTTTACTCTTAGCCACTATTTAGGCCTCTTCTAAGATCAGTAAATTTCAATGTGAATCGTACATTTACATATCAAAAGATATATCTTAAATAACTAACATTTGCAAATAGAAATAAGCCTACAAGAAATCATATCTAAAATTCAATTGGCAAATAGCAGAGAAACACATAGGAGCTACAAAGAAAGTTCATATCAGGAATCAAGAAAAACTTTTCAGTTCCATGTCTTGAAGATGCTCAGAGCTGAGACCTAATCATGTGAAAATGAAAATAAAAATGAAGACTACAGAGTTTATTTCATGCCACTAAATAAGTAGCTGATAGTATAATAAACACAGAAAAATAAAATTCCATTTATTTAACAAATAATTTGTGTATAGATACATTTACTTGCTCTAGAATTTTTTTAAAGGAAATGTGCAAGTAGGAATGAAGATTAACAGATAGGAAACAGAAGCACTTTTTTGCTTTATTTGGTTGTTCATCTTGAATGTTTTCCCTGGGTCTTGAACCTGGATACTTGGGATGTATTTGGACTGCATCCAGTGGCCTTATCTACTAGACCAACAGGGAATGCCTGCTTTAGAATTTTCAGATGAAAATCTATTACTGGGAAAAATTACCCACCATACTCCTATAGTCTTTCCATTTTCCTGGACCTTAGTAAAAGAGATCAGAATTAATAACGAAAAAGAAACATTTTATTTTTCCTCGTCACATATAAATTGCATGTGAAATACTTTATTATTGTTTTTTGTAGATTCTAGATATCTCTTTACAGAAATAGGGGTTGTATTTTGAAATATTAATCAATAATCCTACACTTGGTTTATGTGGTTTTGCTTTACTTATTTTTCTCCCCCCCAAAAAATGTTAAAGTCATTTATTAGACTAATGATGACCTAACTATTATTGTCTTCAGTAGTTAGATAGCAAGCTAGATTTCTGTACTAAACCTGTAAGAGACAAAAGATAAATTCCCCCAAATAAATATGCAACAGCTGGTCATCAGAGCAATACAATTCAGGAATGTTTCTGATAAATTATATTTTAGTGTCTACTAGTTGGTTTTATTTTTTGCAATGCACACCTGGGATGTCAAGAGAAGAAAATCTTTCTTCATTTCTACTTTTTAACAGATCATTTCTACTCCTTAATGAAATGTTTTCAACTGTGTACTACTAAATGCTGTTATCAGTCACTTCTATGTATATAAAAATGTATGAGAAGGAAGTAAACAAGTGACATAATTAATCATTGCCCCATGATGTCCTTAACAATAGTCACTGCTATAAAACACGATGAACTAAAAAATGCTCTTCTCTGATGACAACACACTTAACTAGAATTTCAAGGAGCAGTATTAATACTATTTTCACTTAAAATTTCATTTAAAAAATGGACTAATGTGAAAGAAAACAGTGCAATTTTCCTCGCAGTATTTGCCAATGGGCAATGATAAAATAAAAAAAATTAAAAAAAGTAGTAAGTGGGTGGGTGTACTTCTTAGTAATTCAAAAAATCACATGAGTTTTATTCCTTCAAGGGAATTTTTGTTTATTCCTGACCATGTCCTTGCAATATTAGTAGAACACTTGATAAAAGGCAAAAGTTATGAATCTTACAAATTGGGACACAATAAAATGCCCTTAACTTTCATTATCTCTCTCGAACAATAAATAGCAGAATGGGAATAAGTCAAATTACATTCTAAATTTCAGAGATTTTGCCCTCATCCCTATGAAACAGCCTCATATAATCTGCAGACCAGAACTGATACAAAGGTTGAAATGCATTTTGCATTTATCGGGGTTAAGAGTAGAGACCTGAAATCCTAAGAAATTAAATACTGAGCCAAAAAGTGGCAAGCAGTAAAACTCATTTCTAAATAATCATTTCATGGTCACCTGAAAATTAAGAAAACTGGTTCAGAATTGGGATTTTAAAAAGGGAAACTCTATTACAGAAGCACTATATTTTCCTGTTAACATTATCTCTGGACCTCAGTACATTTTTAAAAGTCTTGACTTCCATCCAAGATATGAAGTTTGAGTAAGTAAAAAATAATAATAATAATAGTAATAATAATAAAAGGAAAATTGGGAAAAATTCATCTAATCATTGAATCAAATGTAACTTATCCCCAAGATTCTGTCAATTATGTACCCATAAAATGCTCTATAACTTCCAACAAAATTGGTAGCATTGTTATTTGTTTTTTCCAATAAAAATATTGCATTCAGTTCCCAATGGTTAGACTCTGCTGCAGAGGAAATTTATACTGCAATATAAGACTTAATATAAAGGATAGGCAGAGTACTATAATATTAATTACAGGTAGCAACCCCACATTCCCAAATAACAAGATAAAAGAGAGTAAGATTAAACTACATCTGAAAGTTGAACAGGGAAGTATGTGAGAGAGAAGTCATATGGATAGTGAATAAAACAAGACATCAGATGTAGAAAATAACTAGACAGAGTGATAATCTAACAATCTTGTTAAACCCTGGCAAAAAATTAGTGGGTAATAGTTCAGCATCATTGAAATAGTCTGAGCAGTAGAAATAATGAATCAAAGAAGTCAGAATAAGGGCATTATCTCATAGTGAAACCTTAATTTTAGCTACAACCTACTTATATTTTCAGGAAATTTCCAATTATCAGAAATTCGGTGACTAACGATTATCACATTTACTAAGTATGAAGACTTATATTTTATCATTTGAAATCATCAAATGAATATTCATGTTAATAGTGATAAACTTATCTACTTACACAAATCCCCTGGGGAGTGGGGCACATTTTGCTAACTTAATTACCCTTGTTCAATAAACAATTGTGCATTCGATCTGACATCCAGAATGCAGTCTTGAAACCTTGGTAGATCTATTTTATATGTACCTAAATCTACTTCCTGTCAGAGAGGACAGACTATAACAAATATTTTAAAACAGACTAAAAACACTAATGTTAAGAATTTCCTAAGATAATAACAGTCTGCTATACTCAGATATGGAGCATGTAATTGTGACTTAAAACAGAAGCTTTTTATTTCAGTTATGACTGTGATAACTAATCTAATGTGGCACTGAGTGATAGAATCAGGTGTTGGAAGAAAAAGTATATTTAAGTTTTTTTACACTGGAATTTCACTTTATTACAAACTTCACTATGAAGGGAGTCAGATTCCTAGGGGAGTTAGAGGTACCCTGTTTGCAGTAATGTGACACTTTGGATAATATGAGCCAGCGTGACCATCAGGATGTGAGATTTGGTGCCTGCACAGCCAGAGGTTGCAGTTGCAGAACTATCCTGATATGCTTATGAATAGCAGATATATTTGTAGTTGATCATCAACAGTTTGAAATGATAGCAGCAAAATATACATGAAGAAAAATAATCTAAATTGACTCACTTTCAGTGTGTATATTGTAATAATATTTGGGTTCAAACTTTATCATACAATTTTTAATTGAAATTTATTTAATAGAAATAACTCCACAATGAGTCCTAAGATGCCGTGTGATTTTCTTGATCTGTTATTATCACAATCAATAAAATTCAGTTGAATTATTAAAGAATGTCAAGAAGAATATTTGTTCTCGCCAACACCATCACATTTAAAACTCTAGGCAGATCAATAAAGCAACCAAATAGAACATATCAATTCACAGTGAAATGTTTGCATCTAGAACAGGCATTCTCAATATTACAAAAGGATTATCAAACATTATTATAATATGGAAAAGTTATAACCACAGTGCCAGGCAAGTTCTACAGAATCTTGACTTTAGATAAGTGCATCATTTAATCCCCAAAATACCTGATGAATATAAGCTCTACTTTATTGGTGAAATGGTGAGAGTAATCTAATATCTTTGCCTTTGATTAAAATTATATTAATTCTGTTTCTCTGCTATAATTTATTTAAAAGTAATTCAGATTGAGCTGTTTCTAAATATTGCCAACCACATGTATAAGTCAATGACATATTATTTGTCAGGTTAACTGCAGCTGTTGTGTATTTTGTTGTATATTTTTGTTATGTATTGTGTATTTTGTTGTGTATTTGGAGTTAAAAGCACATATCAATCCAAATCACCTAAGCAACAACAAGCTCATTAGGGTCTATAATTACATATTTTACATTCCACCTACTATCAAATGTGTCTTTGGACTTGGTAGACCTACTATGTATTCACAGAAGCCTACTTATATGATCATATTCATTCATAGACAATGCCACTTAATATAACAGAACATAAAACAAGAAGAAATTCATCATTAGTGCTATTTGAAATTAAGCACATATTTCTCAGTGTCCTTATATAATAGATGGGCATGCCCATATGTGAAACCTTTGGAAGACCTTAAGTTCAAAATGATGCTCTCTAAAATTAAGGATTGAAAAATGATAGTTAATTAAAATGTGCCTGTAATAGGAACATAAAGATAAACATAAGTCTCCAAGAACTAACAATAATTAGAAAAGTCCATTCATAAATGGTTATAAAATAAAAGGGTTATAAAATAACCAAAAAGTAACTAAATAAAGCAAGCTGAATAGTATACAATGCTAAAATGGGAAACACATACCTTGTACAGAGCTTTATTTGGTGCCACTTCTGTTTGATATCATTTGCAAGCTGACTGCACACAAATAATGAGCTAGAACATTCTCTTTCAGCAGGTTTTAAAGGGAGATTGTGGGTGACTATTAAACATTTGTTTTTCCTAATCTTTGTTGAAAAGAGTAGGTATTATTCATTGTTGGTGCCAGGCATTTTCTAAAAGTGAAAAAATATAATTTTCTTCTGAATATCATTATTATAAAGACATGGAAAGTCCAGTGGAATTTATATTATTAGAAATACTGCAATATAATGTATAAGATTAAGAATCACCTAAATTGGGAGAGAAAGATCATGTTTTACTTGTGTTACATCCCTCAGTTCACTTCCACTCAATTTTCTCCAGCATTTTAGTCATACAACATTCAATAAAACACTGTAATACAAAATCACATCATCTAATAAGTCTCATAAGGACCAAACTCCTAATAAAGTACATCTCAGTATATGGGAAAGAATTATAGTGATATGCATTTTTTGGATGAACTTATTCTCTGCTCGTAATTACTGGTCTTTCTAGCACTTGGGGATTTTTCATTGGTGACTTTATGAAAATATGACAAAAATACATTGGCATACAACTAATGATATGGAATGAATTGTGAGTTCCTTTTAGGTTATTTGGTTAGGCAAGTGTTGGCCCTTTTAGAAGTAGAATCAGTAGAACTATTTTGATTGATCTAGCATTAGTCACCTGATCAGGGTTTGGAATCTATTCCACCACCGCTGGGCCTTGGAAATAGCAAAAGTTGAAATTTTAAAACAACTTTTAAGTAGAGTAAAATTTGACAGATGTCCTTAAACTATTCTGATCTCTCAACTAAAATAAACAATTGGTTTTTCAGACAATTGAATCAAAGAACTAATTCTCTAATTTAAGATAAAATATCCATGGCTCTGATTTCATTTTATATTACATTTTTGCTAAAACACAAAAAATAGGCTGAGAGAGTAAAATAGCAATTAACTTTACAGATGGTAACAAAAATGAAAAAAGACACTCAATTGTGGCCGCCTTCCGGACAGTAAGAGTTGCATGGTGATTATGAAAGAGCAACAACTACTTGAAGGACTCAAAGGATTTCATTCTTGAAGAACAATCAAAATTAAGATGGATAAATAAAATGTTCTATGCTGTAACAAATGGGGGAAAAGCAATAGAATTCACTAGTCAATAGAAGTCTTTGGAAGTAGAAGACTTGGATCTCCGTGTCAGTTGTCTGTATAACACATTAAGTATACTGTAGGGAACATATTACGGAGAAATAAATGACAGCCAAATCTTGTGTCACATACAAATCACCTGAGAAGCATACTAAAGTGCAGATTCTGGTTTTGGAGGTCTGGAGTATCCCCAAGATCAGGGTTTGGAAATTTTATAAATCCCTGTAATATGTCAAAGCTACTTGTCTTTCAGTGATGATTCTGGCAGGAATTCAAGAGGTCAAATGACTCAGAGATTTAAACTGTGAGCAAAAAGCAGGAAGGACAGTTGCATCTTTGAGGAAGGTGAAGCACTAAGCTCAGTGATCAGAAGGCTAAAATTAAAGTGTCAGGATGGACGCTTGAATATATTTTACTTGCGTACACCTCTCCAGATGATTTGTGAGCTGCTTAAGGCAACAAATCAGGTGGAATTTTAAAAAATATATTAATTTTCAAGGAAGTGTACTTGATTCATTGAAAGTTCAGAATAAATACCTCTTCTTTGATTAATCCATTAATGTGAGCCTTTTATCTAAAGGGACGATGTGTTCATTCATGGGTGAAGTGAATTAAATAATTAAATAATATGACATCATGCATTTCTAAACAATTTTAACTTACTCATTACTTTGAATTAATATCATGCTTCTTTCAGTGATTTGGTTTAATTTTTATATTTGTAATAGCCATTTGTCACAATTTTAATTATATACAATTAAGCATAATAAAATTTTCAAAATATGCTTCATTATTATTCAAGAGACTGAAAGATAAACTACACTACATGAAAGCAATATAATGCATATATTTCAATACATCCGTAAATGTGTATTGTTAGTATGAAACTTATTCAGCAAAGAGCAATGGTTTTCTTATACAAATCCATATAACAAATTTTTTCTATATAGAATTTCTACCAAATATAATTGCTCATGATATTAAATAATCTTTTCTTAAGTTTAATAAAACATGTACTAACAATGCAAATAAGTGTTATACCAGTATATTATCTGACATAATATTTTTTTTCTTTAGTCCAATTTATTTGGTGGAGTCTATTCAATTCAATTTCATTAAACAGATAATTATTGCACAGTCTTTATCACCAAAACCTTATACACAATGTCATAGAGATCCAATGGTGGATCAACATTAAGGTTCACATGTTATTTACAGTAGAGTCCTCAGGAAACCTTAGACTTATAAGTGTATATTAGTCTATGTAAGTAGTGTAACTGCAGAACAAAGTCATGCAAGAGTGGAAAGAATAAGATCATTTTTACTTATTATGCTTATTCAGACTCCATGAGAAAATGTATGCAATTGACCTTAGTCTCAAACTTAAAAAAAAAGTCTATGTGGATAATACTTTTGTGTTGAAAAATATGACAGAAATGTCTTTAGCAGTTTGCAAAGCTATAACCAAGTATTGAAAGGGTAGCTAATAAACAACAGAAACTTATTTCCCATAGTTGTAGAGTCTGGAAGTCTTCAATCAACGTGTCAGCAATGTCAGGTTGTCAGGAGTTCCCTCTTTTGAGTTGCAAATTGCTAACTTCCTGTATCCTCACATGTTGCAAAGAGGATCAAAAGTTCTCTGAAGTCTCTACTGTAGTCCATGAATCTCATTCCCAAGGGTTCTATTTTCATGATTTAAATACTTCCCAAATTCTCCATCTCCAAATACCATCATACTGGGATTTGGGATTTCAACATATGAATTCTGTGGGCAGACTAAACAGGCAGTTCATAATGATGAGCAAGACCAAAGACATGTAAGTGTACTGCAGGGAATATTTTAGGTGAGCATCCTGATGGGAGTAGACAGGGAGAAGTGACCAGAATAGAAACTTGGAAAAACAAACATAATGGCACATAGACCCAATATCAATCTATCTTCTGTAAAGATGATAAATAGAGCTTGTTTATGCTAGTAATAAAGAGAGTCAGATATGTTTACACTGAACATAATTTCATAAAGATAATTGTTATAAAAATTTTAATCTGATATTTCTGTATAATTATATTATCCACAACCATATGAAACTGAACTGAAGATTGACATGAATGCAAAAAAGTCTTTATTTATCTGGTATGCACATTCCACCAGGGGAGTTTCTTATTACTATGTTTTTAAAGTATAGTAGTATAACTATGTTATATTAGTATAACTATGTTATATTAGGACTATAACTATGTATATTAGGAAACGAAATTGATTCCATTTCATTACTTGTAGTGGTGGACATAGATGTTGGAAATCGATTGCAATCATCCTCAACCTGGTAAAATATGAGGCTAGGTGATCTCTTTAGCATCAGAGCTAGTAAAGAGTGACAGGGTATCAGAACTCACTCAATTAAAGTCTGTAAAGTTTAAAAATATGCATTGTATCTGGAATAGTGTGTATGTTTCAGGGAGGGGGAGCTATTGCAGAACAGGTGACAATTATAATTCAAAATGATTTCTTGGTTACTATCTTAGCTGGGTGCTGAAATGATTTTACACAGCTGAATTTTATGCACTCTATCAGCATAATAAATAAAAGATTTGACTAAGTCTACATCAGTGATTAACTAAGACTTCATATTGAAATCAAGTGGGAAAACATCAAAGCGGTGTTGACGCCCATGTCCTATCGCAAATTAATTGAATGCAAATCTCAGAATAAGGTATTTTTATTTGTAAATGTCCCTAGAGGATTCTCATATACAGCAGGATTAAAACCTACTGATGCAATTGATCAAGAAAGTAAACCCAAACCAAAATTTATCAGGAATGCTAGCTAAGAAATCCACCTCCATTCATGCATCCAATATGATGTTGTGACTGGTTACTCCATGGTTACGTGAAATCAGCATTTTTTTCTGAAACATAAAAGAACTCTAATTAATAAAAGAAAAGCAACATAATAGATATTGGATGACAGATATGATAGACAATGCAGAAATGCAGAAAACCAAACATGAAAAGAATGCTAAATCTCACTGAAATCAAGGCAATGACTCTTTCAAATTTTTTTTATTTTTATGTATTTCTTTTTTTTAACTTATATTTTTTTCCACTCCCAGGTCTTGAACTTCGGTCCATGGTTATCATTACCTGCAACTTGGCTTCGAGAGTTACAGAAGGGTACAAGTCAATGCCATTTTACACTAAGATATTTCACTTTCATAGACATGGCACGTTGTTGCACGATTAACTATATACTGATAAAAATAAAAATACTCCTATACCGATAGTTGGAATGTTAAATAAAAGAACAAATATTTAGTGGATATTTTTGAAAAATTATAATAAAATGAAAACTCTGAATGCCGTAAAAGAGAATAGCTCTACTTTCAACAAAATGCCGTATAGAAATATGTAAATAGTAGGTTAGTCAGCAACCTCTTCCAGTACGAACCATATACATTCCAAGGGCCTGGGTTCTTCTCCTGGGGTTGGGGAGCTACAAAGATGAACAGCTAAATAAAATACATTAAAATGCTTCTTCCTCCTCTCTTTTGCCTATTTACCATTATTCCTTCTTGGAATTTTCCTTTAAAAAAAGAAAAGATATTTAGCACATCTACCTAAGGTGTTCAATTTAAGAATATATATACCAAGCATGTCTTGGTCACTTAGTGGTTAAATCCAGGGCCTCAGACTGGCACAGTTCACATACACCACAAAGACCCAATTTGGCAACCTGATGCCAGCTAGAACAACCAAGATGAACAAATAAATAAAATAAAAATAAATAAAATACCCAGCAAAAAGAATATTTGTCCCAGTATTAATTGTAATAGAGAAAAATCTCAAAATGAACTAAATATAAAATGAGAAAACTAATATAAATGTTGACATTTTCACATACATGAATCAGTTACATGCATTAGTATGAATAGATTATATATATGTGCTTATATTTGTATGTGTGTGTGTGTGTGTTTGTGTGTGTGTAGCTTTGGTAAATAGATTTGTTATGGAGACTTTATTAAATATATAAAATGAGAGATAGTATCCAACTACTATAGAGCATATGATTTGTCCAGGGGCATAGCAATGGGATCAAGAAGGAGTCATAGGAGATTGAAGCATATTTTTTTAAACAATTTGAAGTAGATGTTGAAAAATGTTAAGGCTTGGTTTAGCTCATGTGTCTGTTTTCATTGTTTTTTGTGTTTACAATATGCAGAATAAAATAGACTTGAAAAGATCAATTTTGGAGGTACGTGGAGGAAATTAAGAATCAATACCATTCTAAATTTTACAGCAAATCGTAGACTGTATTGAACAATATTCCATGAGAGTAAGGCCAGCAATATCAAAGTTATGGGTAAAAGGTGCTACACATTGTTGAGATTCCCTGCTTCTCTTACATCTATAATTAATTAATGACATGAAAGTAAAAGGATAGTAGCAATAAAAATTTAAACTACTCAGGTGGAGTTTTTTGCCTGTCTTTTGTTTTGTATGAAATTTCTGTATCATCAGTAAGTATTGTATCATTGCCTGCCTCATAGTTGTTTCTCAATTATCTTATGAAAGAAGAAAGACCTTTAGTAGCTGCTTTTTTTCATATTTTTATTGTAGTAATGTATTATGCACTTTGAAATAATCTTATATATATAGATTCCCCATTCTTCAGATATATGTCACCACACCATGCATGCCACCAAATCACCAGGTGTTCTTCACCATTGTCCTGTAGGCTCTGTAACCATTTGGCACCCACCAGCCTCAACCCATCCTATTCCCAATTGGTAATCTCAGCTCTCTTGTTAAGTGTCCAAAGGTTGGTTTTGTTTCATCTGACCTTACTTGAATTCCAAGGTCGCAGATCACAGATTGCTGCTAAAAATATGCCTAGAAAGGAATTTATAGATTGGATAGGCATATCTTTGGTCAACTAAAATTGGATACTAACCACTAATACAATTTTTTAGATAATTTTTGAAATGTTTATTGGGCAAAAAATGAATTTTAAATCAATTAATCTAGATTTTTTTTCAAAATTAGTTTTAAAAAAAATTCATTCTGAAACACTAATATATATATACATGAATACAATACAATATGTTGATGTCAACATCAATAAAAAGCAGATATAAAAATGTTATTTTCACAATATCCCTATATTTTAGTGAAATTCTTGACTATAGTTGTCTTTGATAATAATTGACAGATATTTTTCTGAATACCTTTTTTCCCCTCAATCTATTTTTTCACAAAATTTTTTTCACAAAATTTTTGGTCTGCATCAAAGTCGAATTTTATGATGAATGTATTTGGTAACATCAGTAGCCTCAATTGAATCTTCTATTAGGACCATGATTTATTAACTGAAAAGATGTCCTGAACTACTTCAACATTCATATAATAGGAAAGTTCTCTCTTGCTGTCTGTATCTCTTTCAACTTTTCTCTCTATCTCTTTAGCTATGTCATTGTTAACATGTTGCTTTCTTGAAATGTTTGCTATATCTGTCCTTGTTATGGGGGTGTAGATGAGATCATGTTCCAGAAGTGCTAGAGGCTGTTAGAAGAACAAGGGGGGATGCTTCAGTTTTAATCAGCCAGCCAGCTTCCCCTTGGTCTTGCTCTGGTCCCACGAGGGGTTGACAGCCTCCCCAGATGTGGCTTGTATCATTTTCTCACCTTCCCATCTCTTCCTCTCCCCAGCATGTTAGTTTCTTGAGTTTGGTCTCCAAAAGGAATTTCTGATTCACTCAACGTATTAATGAGTAAGAAACATTTCATTGAAGAAAAAGAGGAGAAAGAAAAGACACTTGAGAGTGAGAGTGGGCCTTCCTTTTGAAAGGAAGAATGGGATGAAAGGATAAGTCAAGGGATGAAGAGTGAAATTGACAGATAATCCTCAACTTTACATAGGCCAAGTAGTGAGGAATTATTCTGGTGATACATCTTCCTGCAATCTGGCCTCTCTCTTTTTTTAATTAATTGAATTTGCTGCTGTCTGACCCTATGTAGACATTTATGTAATGTTGATCCTATTTCTTATCTCAGTCCCTTTCATCCCACATTTAGCTCTAAAGAAGCATAAAACACAGAAAGCTTGCAGATGTCCTGATACTCTTATCTTGGTCTTGGTGAAGAGTTGCAAGGCTGTATCTTAAAGTGTAGGGAAGACTGAGAATCCTTAGATCTTCTGTCCTTTAATCACAATAAAATTTGTGACGGACCTATGAATCCTTTACATTGGGTCTGCTGACCAGCTGTGAATTTGACAGTAGAAGTTTGAATATTGGAAATACACTTACTTTTTTTCTTTCTTTTTAAATGTTATTGAAGGACCATTGTATCATGACTTTATAAATGTTTAAGATGTGCATCATTATAAATCAGCATCTATCTATACTACATTAAGTTTATCAGAGGCAGTTCAATTCCCTTCTTCACCATATAATCAACCACTCTTACCTATTTACCTACTCTCTCTCCCTTATAGTAATCACCAATTTGATTTTTATAGATTTTTTTAGACTGAAGTTATATTTTTATTAGATTAGTTCATTTCTTTGTTTGATATCTCTATATACCACATATGAGTGCAATCAAGTTATATTTGTCTTTCTCCTTCTGACTTATCCCAATAAGAATAATTCTCTCTAGGTCCATCCATGTTGTTGTAAATGGCACAATAATACTCAATGTGTTTGTTCATTCTCCCTAAAGGTTTTCTCTTGGTTTATATTCTCCCTCTGGACTAGAGTAGATCTTAACCTTATACCTAGACTTTTTTATTCCTTGCCATTTTTGTTTTATTTGCCTTCAAGGAGCTAAAATCTCTTTATGGGAATAAAAACTTTTCTCATCTGGTATAAACTAAATAGCATGATTCTATGGTCTGCAAACCTTAACATGCTTTTATCTCTAGGATTATACCTACTGGATATCAAATGCTGCTGGGTATTATGGATTTAAATTTACATTCACTTCCTGAACATGGCAACTCAGCACCTTCAGGGAGGTCTCAGCCCATCTGCATTGGAACTCATCGTCCTTCTATTCAACCTACGTGTTTTTTGCATATAAATAATTCCTGATCAATAGAAATTTCTGTGTATTTTTACCCTCAAAGAATTGAATGACCATATTAACAACTTCAATAAAAAACAAAGGATACTTAACACTTACAGTAATAAGTGCTCCCGTCCTAATTTTTAAATATGTTCTGTTTTGTACATAATCACCCAGTTAGATATGAAATAAATCTGTTATCAAACAGTTATCAAAAATATTAATCCCTTCTTCAATTTATGGACTTTAGATAACTTTTGTTGATTAACTTTTATGGGAAACTAAGCAGGAAAAAATTTATTTTCCTCTAAACTGTGAGCTTTTCTTTAACAAATATTCATTAGGTTTATTTTATGGGCTAGTATTGCATCAAATTACTGTGAATATAAAAATACATTATTGATTTTATCCTACCCTTTAGTATAATCTCATTTTGGTGAAATAACTTGTGAACAAATAATTATAATTCAAAGAGAGGAGTATTATACGAGTAGATATTTTGTTTTTAATTATTTTTAAGTGTGTTTGTTGCATATGCAACTCACCAATACAACATATGAGTGGATCTGATCATATCAGTCCACTGTAGCTTCCAATAGACCTTTCTGGAGTCTTATTTTGTTAACAGGAAAAAGTCTCTTGGCTATGTCCATTGTAAGTCAAATCTATGAAGGACGAAGAGGTTGATTAAAGAAAGTAATCAGAGGGTAACCAACTGAAGAGATCTCACCCATCTCAAGAAAAACAAAGCTTTTAACAGGGAAGTAGTGGGAAAGTAGGATTTGTGGGTATTGTTTGGGGGAGGGGTTTTAATGATCTACCATCATTGTCCTGCCTTGGTTCTGCTGATATCTGTATCAGTGATAAAACTCATTAGCTTTGTCTGAAAAAAGTCTTTTTTTAAATAGTTGACTTATTGTTTACACTGCTGTATGATTTTTAAGATATTAGATTTGCATCTCAATTGTTTCATGACTGGAAGTTTTGGACTCCAACAATTTCACATTCTGAATTTAAATTAATCCAAATAATAGTGAGTTGATGAAGTATGTATTATTCAGAATTTTAAAGTGCTAAATGAAAATCATCCGTTACGTATTCATATATATGAAAAATATACACGTTTATATGCATATGTATATACTATATATACACATATATTATACAATAATCCTATATATACACTTGAAATACAAAGCTGTGGAAATAGTCAAAACCATTGACCAAAATAAAAGTAGTTTTTCTTTAGAAAAGGAAATTGTTTAGTATAAATGTTCTATTTTGCATTTGGAGTGCATAAATAAACTAAATAAAATATAGCTTACAAAATTTACTCCATTGATGAAAGCAATCAACCCATAAATTCACTTAATGTTAGGTTGGATGTTTGGTTGAAGTTTAATGTTTATTGATCACATTTGGTTAGAAAGAGAAATAAACTTACAGCAAAATATTAATTTGATAACCAAACTTCACATTATTGTGAAAATAAAATAATTGTCTTCTCTTAAATTTGGAGGGTGCGTGATATCAAATTGTGCTAAAGACACATGTAAGTGCATTAAAAAATACGCACTTTTCCAGCTGCTCAGTTTTTCAACAATCTTAGTGTGCCTAATTATCTAATTAACTGGGATAGACAGTCCAATTATAATTTTAAAGTTCGCTGTGGAACTATAATTATTTTTGTAATCATTAACTTGGCTTAATCACCTTTAACACTAGTTTTGTAGGTCCTCAACTGATTAGTTTTGCTAACTAATTACTGAATATAGAGAAATTGATTTTCATTAAGATCTGATAATATCTATTATCATCAAGGTAGGACTGTGAGGACATTGTATATATGACACTAGATAAATTTTACTAAAGGTCAACTATTACTGAAGTCAAACATTCTTATTATAATTCATTTATAGGGATGAGTATAGATGCACAGCAAGTAGTTCATCATTAGCTTCTAATAAAATCTTTCATTTGTCTACATGCAAACCACTCTTCCATATGAATTAAGTAATGTTGAAAAGGTCAATTTTGATTGCAGCTTTAACTAAAATATTTTTATAAGTTAAACTTTCAGGAAATATAATTTTAAAATATAATGCTTTATTTGGGAGTCAGCATATAATTTTTAGTCTTATATTTGCTTGTTTATTATTTACTTTAAGGTTTTCTTCAATTTAGTCCCTTTCCTATATTCTCTATAAAACCAATAGGCAAGACCTTTAACTTCTAACACCAGTCAATTATAAGCATTTCTCTTCACTGTATTATATTTAGTTTGAAAATCAGATTCTGAAAGTTATTTATGTTGGCAAATTATATTCATTATAAATTCTGAAACCAAGTTCAGTAGATATTTCTTCCCTTTAGATTATTATTTGCATGTAATACACTGAAATTGTCCCTAAAGATGAAACAAAATATTTACATATTTATGAAAAATAAGCAGTCAAATATATCTGAAATTATGTATATGAATTCCCAATGGCATACACACTATAATTTAAATGTATAAGTTTAGAAATGTTGCCATCTGTCTTACAAACAGCAAGAGACCAGTCTAAAATATCTCTAAGTGATTCATTTTTATTAAAATTTATTGTTTGCAGGTTAAAATATAAAATAATGCGTAAAAATTGAAAAAATGTTAAGGAAAATAAAACACAGATTGTCCCTTTATTATGTTTGCTTTAACTAGAAAAAAAAATGCTTCTTGAGGAGACTTTAAGAAACACCATATGTATTTATTCATTAATATCAAATAGTAAGAAGTAAAAATAGCTCACATAAACAACTTACAGTGTATAGCACAAATAAGAACCAGGAATATTTAAACAACCACTATCTGTAGAAGCACTTTCCCCATTAACTTTTCCCCCTAAGAATGTAAATTGATGCTCTGAGAAGAAAAGTAAATTATTTGCTTATAATCAAATGACACTGTTTTAGAATTTATAACAGTTCTCTCTGAGTCTCCTTCACTTCTACTGAGTTATATCACTTCTCACTCTCAGCAAAATGACAGAGATCAGAAAATTGCTTCTTCCTTTAAAGAGAGTTGTCCTCTTATTAGCAAAACTAAGTGCAAGATAAATTATCTGGATAAATAATTGCGAAATTTAACAACCATAGACATAAATTCAAGAACTAGAATACTGTTGGCAATTCATATATTATATAAAATTTAGATATTTTGAGTGAAAATCTCTAGCATAAAATTCACTGCAAAGAGGCAAATGCTTCAAAGATTCAAAGATGGATATCTCCAAAAATAAGTTCCAGCCACAGGACTTGATAAGAGTCAGTCTGCCACCTCACCTCACAGGTTCCTTCGATTTTAGAGATAGTGGTTAATTTCCAAAGTTTACCATTGAGCAACTTTTTATTTTCTTCCCCTTGTGCTTTAAAATCCTGATCACATTTAAAAAAAAATTCATCAACAAGCATTGAGATCATGAAATCCTAAGATCTTATCATTGGCTCATTAAAAGTAGAACTCTAGATGGTCTCGCTCTCTCTCTGTTGGAATTTTAATAACAGAATTTTTGTTAATTAACTTGTCATTTATTTATGTATGGCTGATATTTTTCATGCCAGACAGATTCAATTTCCTTCTTTAATGAATATTTCACTAAAAAGCATACCTAGATTATGTAACAAATGTCCCAGTATAGCTATATGTTAAAATCCTATATATGAATGGCTCCATCAAAGGTTATGGTAGATTGATTGCTTTAATATCCCCAATACTTCACTGTTTTCTGACCCCATGTCCTTTGACATATGACTTGCAAATTAATCTCATTAAAGAATATAGAGCATATGTATCTATCCCTTGAATTGGAATTCAGTCATATAACTGGTTTATAGACCAGGGCAATGTTGGAGGACAAGATACAAATAAAAAACTTAAAGGACAATTTCAAGATTAGCTTTGCTTGCCTTTGTTCCTCTGTTTCACCAGGAGAACATCACATACTAGTCTTTTGAAATGATGTGAGTCACCTAAAAGAGCCAAATCATCTAGCTAATCAATTCATATCTAATCCAGAGATGCAAAGGAGTCCAGACAAGAACAGAACTCACAAGCACAAATCATCGATTTAATTGATGAAAGTTCAAACTAATTGTGTTTAAGACATTGAGGATTGGATGGTTTGTTATAGATCATTATCATAACAAAATATAATTATTATAAATGTATTTTTAATCACCATGTTTTTTTATAAAAATTACTTAAGTAGTGCTATATTGCACTATAAATATATATGAATGAGGTATTCATATTATAAATCAACATTTATATCTTCTACATTAAGTTTACCACTAAAAATCCAATTCTAGTCAATGCATTTCATTTTGTTTCCCTATACTGTCTTGAATCAAACATTCTTTTAGCATTTGCATTTTCATTTTAAAGATATTTAAGTGAAATGATTTAATTTTACTGAAAAAATAAAACCAGAAAATTCTTGAAAATCCCACTGCTATGTTGTCACATACAAATGTCCTTGCCCGTATTATCTCTGTGGCCCATTCACTCAGGGAAGTGGATCTGGACAGAGTGAGTCTACCACTTCTTTGGTTGACAGCTCCTGAAAATAAAACTTATGTCCTTTCATCAATAACTCATCTGCTTAAGGCTTGGCCTTTTTGCATGATGGGCAGTGAGCCTGGATCCACTTATAATTCTATTTTACATCTGATGAGTTTTTAATAGTACACTAGTTCTTCTTTCCAAATTATTATCTTGAGAATTTCCCTGATAAAGTCTGATTATGATAAAATGTCTGTGCTTTTTTTTTTTTTTCAAATGACTTTCTTAATTCCAGAGATATGAGGGCAGAATTCTGGTTTGGCAGTTACTTTGCTTCTCATATATATATATATATACATACACACCCATAGATATTTATATATACATAAATATTTCACTATTCTTATTTTGCACTTTGCATGGAGAAATCACTATTCCAACTGACATATTTTAGAATAAGAGTTCAGCAAACTCTAGTCCACGTGCAATCATTTTTATTGAAACACAATCACATTACCACATCTAGAACTATGTATTAATATTATTGATTTAATTAGTGATACAGCAAAGCAAGTATAGCCAACAACTTATTTATAATCTAATTTTTGATAAAAAGAAAAGAGTTTAGATCTGTCTTTAAGAGGAATTTCTTTTTTAGACAGACTGAAATTTTTGGTCTTTCATAATGTGTTGTGTATGTATGTGTATTTTGTTTTTGAATCTGAAAATTTGTACTGGTAATAACTTTGGAAAACTCTGGTGTCTATAAAGGTATTCGCCTTTCAAATATCCTTGATCTTCATTCACTTGTCTCGTCTAGAACTATAAAATTCACTACCAGAAGTTTAATTTTCATTTATTACCATACAGTTAAAGCCATTCTCTCTATTTCCCCAGGCCCACTTGCCTTTCGATGACCACTATTTTGCTCTTACATTCTGAAAGTTTGTTTATTGTTCATTAATTTACTCTTTTTTAATCTATGACATATGAATGAAAGCATAACATTTATCTTTCTCTACCTGATTTATTTTTCTATGCATAAAACCCCCTAGATCCATTCATGTTGTTGAGCATAGCCACAAGAATTCTCTCTTTTTTCTTTTATAAAAATTCATTTGCTTTCTATTTGTATGTGTAATATATCTTTCTATCTACTCATCATTGGGCTTTTAGTTTCTTTCCAACTTTGACTATTTTGAAGAATGTGATGAACATAAGGGTGCAAACATTTCTTTGAATTATTGCTTTCATATTCTTCAGATAAAGACCTAGAATTGGGATAGCTAGTTCATAAGGTATTACTATTCCTAAGTTTTTTAAAGAAAAGGTACAGACAGGATGAATGCAAGAAGGCAAGTAGGTATGAAGAGAGAGGGTATAAAGCACTTTATTTTATTTAATTGTTCATCTTGGTTGTTTCCCCCCAGTTCCAGGTCACAAACCTGGGTCTTTGGGATGTATGGGAACAGTGTTGGCCTGCTCCCATGGAATTAACCACTAAGTTATAGGACATGCCTTAATTTTTTGAGAAATCTCCATACTGTTTTTCACATTACCTATACCAATTTATATTTGTAGTAACAGTGTAGAGGGCCCTTTTTGATACACATTTTGACAACACTCAGTGTTTCTCCTCTTTTTGATAACAGTGATTCCACTGTTGTTTGTTCTATCTCATTGTTGAGACTAGCATTTCCCTAAGAATAAGAGATGATTAAAGATATTTTACCCTCTGTGAATTTTGGATCTGTTACTTGATTTCTCATCTCAATGTAGGAACTTGATTTTGTATCTTAATTGGAAGATAAAGCATGCCAAAGATATATGCATATAATTATAAGGGATTTAAAATAGTTTCTGTAAGCAGTGATTTTATAAACTAATTTTTTTTTGAAAGGCAGAAGTAACTAGATTGCTGAAAAAGGTCTGATACTTTTCTATGTGGTTGAATAAGATATTTAACATGTCCTTGACATGAGATAAAATTTCATGTGTGTGTATATGTATATAATTGTAGTATAACTTAAGGTTAATAAAGAATAATTTGAAACATCTTTAATAAAAGTAAATGAAACAATCAATTCACATTCCCTAATATAATAAACTCAGTTCAAATTAAGTTGTTTCTGGTAGTTTCAATCATGTTATAGCTTATTCCCCTCATTTTTTATCTACATTCATGATTTTTTTCATTTGGCCTAAATTAAAACATTAATCTACACTTTTATTTCCTTTTAGTGTTAATTAATATTGCTCTGTGCTCACTGGACTGTTTTCTGGCTTAAAAGATTCTCATAATCTTTTATTGATCTTGTATACACTGAAGTCTTTCCTAATAAGTTTTCTACTTCATAAATAGCTAAATGAGTCTATATCATATACTATGAGTCATATATGTCCAAAAAAGTAAGAATATCTTTTGAAATAAAATAAATGTGTACAATGTGTAATAGCAATAATCTACCAAAATGAAAGAATGATTTATTTTTAAGTTTTGGTTTTAGATTTTTGTCAAAGCGTAGTCAGTCCCTAACTTCAGATTCCACAGAGAAGTTGCAATATATTTAAATACATGGGGTCTATTTAGATAGATTAATCATAGTTGTTGAGGATGGAACTAGAATATATAAAATATTGAACAAAATTCTTATTATCTGTCTAACTTGTTTTAAAATTATCATCCCTGGATGCTCATCTTTTTCTTGTTTTTGGTCTGAAGCCTTGGAACTTCTCAAGAGGACTGAGAATAGCCAATACAGGGTAACAGTGTTTAAACTTAACCTATAATCTGGAAGCCAGATTGATAGAAATCAAGGGTGTTGCTACTTCATAGTACCAAGGTCAGGTTGGTTCTTAATATGTTACGCAAGCAGAGTTATTTCCAAAATGCACAGACAAGAGCGGCTGTTGGTGACAGCAAATGTGAGAATATAGGCTCAGGCTGCAGGCAGGTACTGTGGGTGAATGCAACCCTAACAGGAGTAGGTTTTTAAGGGGGTTATTTCTCAGAGACAGAGAAACAGACTATAGGAAAGTGGAGTTGCAACCATGAGAAGGAGCCATGACTTCTGTCTCTCCTAGCAAGTTCCACTGATCAAGTATTCCCCAGAGACAAGAGTAGTAGGAGCAGTAGACATCAGAAACTGTGTACCTGGATGACATCCAACCCTGATGGCCACAAGAGTTACCAAAGACAGAGGAGTGGTGCATCTTACCCTCTTACCCTGGTTCCTTATTTGACTTCACCTCTATGGCTTCTTTCTACTCCAGTGCCACACAGAATAAAGAGAGCCCAGAGATGGTACCCAGCAGTGTTTCTGTTTACAGGGGGACTGTCCCTCCAATTGAAGTTTTGGATTGAACGAAAGTAAATTCTTCTGTTAAGACTATGCATTTATCAAATTCAGTCATTGTGCTCCATCCTGGGATCTGTGCTTCCCAAAGTTCCACTATTCTTCAAAGAAAAGTCCATCTGTTTTCTACACTTGGATGTGAAAACTCTCCTTTCATTGCAGTTCTCAGATGTTGATGTTAATGTGAGAGTGAGTCCTTCGGTCACAAGGAAAACTGTGACTATGATGTCTCTCCCAACCTTGGGTGATATATACCCTGATGACATTCCCGGTAAGACTGTCTCAGTCTGGCCTAAACTTTCTCATATTTTTTCTTCATTTTTCTTTGTAGAGAAATTCCTGGCCCTCCAACCTTCACTTCTTTTCAAAGGTGGTTGCTTCTATATAGATGTAGGTATGTTGTATATATGGATATGATCTGATTCTAAGATCTTGCTACTCTGTTCTTTTGATGCAAAACCTTCCTGTTTGTCAAGTTTTAAAATCATGCCATTATAATTGTCATTGTATAAAAGCATTAATGATCATCTAATTTTTTTGTGTGTGTGTTCTATCAATTTTCCTAAAGTGAACCCACCAAAATGTATATTTGGAAGTAAACTCTGAATACTTAAATCTCTCACAGTTGTGCACTTAAAGATGTGTTCTCAAGGAGAACTGTGGTCTTTAAATTTGCCAGTCTGAAAAGCCATGATCTAGGCTTCTATTGCACAGTCAATCCTCAGTCATTGCATTTCACTTCAACTTCTGTCTTTAATTTAACCTAAAGTCCTCCTTGAACAGAGCTTATTTACAAATTACCCATTTGTAGAGCAGTTTTCTTAGATGGGAATGTTTTGAATCCAATGTACTTTTCTGCACATGTGTGAGGTTTTTTCAAAATTTATTTTCAAGGGAAGATGCAGGTAGGAATGAAAGTGAGTAGGTAAACAGGAAGGAAGGAAGGCAGAGAGAAGAGGAGGAAGAACTTTATTCATTTTTTTTTTTCATTTAGTTGTTCATGCTGACCTCAGGTCTTGAACCCCGCACCTTGGATGTATGTGGGACTGCTCTGAGATGTGCTGGACCACTAGACCACCAGGGTGCACCTTATTTGAGTTTTTGGTCTATGTTCAAAGTCCATGATTGTAGCAAGTAGTTTGTTCCATAGTAAATTCTAAATGCATCAATATTTACATCATAATAATACATCACTTCAGGTTTATATAAATTTTTCCACCTCATTCCAATAAGGTTAACAGTTTAAGAATATAATATATGTGACTATATTCTTAATTATATTATTTAAATTTCATTCTAATAATTCATTTAAAACCACCATAGAAATTACATGCTTGATATTTTGATACTGACAGCATTAAATATTATTTGCTTTTAAACTCCTCTGCAAAGATATTTAATGAATATGATACGCAAAAGACTTCAAATATATTCAGATGCTATAGTGTCAATAGAAATAAATTCCATAAATTTTTGGGCTAATAGTTTCTTTTTTGTTTAGCTATCATCCTGATATGCTTCCATTTTTAATGTTACATAATCACTGTTTTTTGTACTTTTCAATCACTTCCATAACAGCTTGTAAATACCCATAAATGAGTATCTGACCACTCTGAGTTGAACCAATTGAACTAAATCCTTTTCAATGGTTACTATTAAGAGCAATCTTTAATCTATTTCAAAAAGTAAGAACTAAAACCAATGAATGGAATGCAATAATTCTTGTTATTTTCCGTAAGTAACCAATATTCTTATTCAATAAATAATCTTTTCTACCTTAAAAATGACTTTTGAGGGATATAATTATGATACCAATGGATAGCTGCACTGCAAAGTGAAATAAATTTTTGCTTCTGATCTGATATCTGAATAAAATCATATACACATTTAGCTTGGATATGCTGATTTCTTGCATATTGATCCAAGTTTTGTAGACTTCTTTCACTGTGACAACTTTTTGGACTTAAAAAATAGTCAATAAATTAAGTAAAAAAGAATTCCATGGAAGTAGAAATCCATTCCTCTCAATTCTATATTTTAAGGTTTGAGACACTATCTCAAATTTCTTAACTTTGAAAATCCATAACACACCCTACTATTCAATTTGAAACAGATGGAGTATGTCAATATTGGAATTATGCCTACCATCCAACTAGAAATACTACCTAAAAACCTGATCCTTGAATCTTTATCCACAGAAGGAGCACATATTTGGGGTACCTTCATCTTATTCTACTAATAACTACAATCTGACACTAGTAGTAGAAGGAAACCAAAACACAGCAGTATCTCTAAGATAGCTGACGTATCCGTTAGCTAAGTGGAACACAGATCTGGAGGAGGCAGATATACATTGCTCAGAAATTTGCTATACAGGTGTCTATTTCAACCGGACGCAAAATTCTATTTAAATAATTAGCTAAATCAGAAGTTAAGTCATTCAAGAAAATGTACTATATTATGCTGGTTAGTTGAAATGAAATGAAGAAACCATCTTCAGTAGTCTTACAGTATGTCTTCGGTACTGACGGAAGTAAGAACTCTATGTGATAAATTTTATCATATCTGTCAATACTTCCTCATTCTCCACTCCTAATTTTGTTTTCAACATGTCCTAAACTATATATCTATGTAATTAAAATTTTAAATACTGCGATCGATGTTCCAAATATTAAAATTAAACAACATATTGATCAAAGTCTTCCAAGTTCTCTTTACCTGCCTGAAAATCACTACCCAAAGAGCAAAGGAAAAAAAGATATAGTAGAAAGATATCCTAGATGTTGTATAAAATAACTCCATTCGTCCTATTCTATCCCACAAAACTAAAATCTGATCTATGTACTTCCTACCATCCTTCATTCCTTGTTCCCCTGGTCAGCCAGTATTCGAGTTGTTAATGCTCCTCAGTAATGTGTTAGGTCAATTTATTTTGAACCAAATGCTAGTAAATAATACCACTCTATGTACATTGCTGTGCTAAAGCTGGCTACAAGCAACTATGGATGTCAACTGAGTTCAATTGTAATAAGTATAGTAGTGAATATTGTAGGACCTAATGATAATAGTTAAGTAAGATAATAATTAATATAAATTTATAGATTTTTATTAAATTTGTCAACATTTTATAGAAACTGACTAAGTACTCGATAGAAAAATAAAGCATGGGGTTGAGTTTACATAATTTATCAAAACCAATTGAAGAGATGCCAGCAATAGAATAAAGCCATATTTTCATAATTTATATTCTGTTTATATTTGCATTATTATCCTTGTAAATTAAAACTATATATAGGTTGATGTTGCTTAAATGGTATTTTAATTACTATATTTCTGAAACTTATTCAATTGTATACTTTTCAAATTAACAGACTGCTATTTTTTTTTTTAAATACTGTATTTAGAAGGTGAGTAATTTCTTTCTAGTTAAGATGTTTTGGCAGAGACAATTACCTGAGCACCAGAAACTTGATTCATAAATAAGTATTTCTTTATAAAGCTAAAAATTTCTCATTGTTCTTGTCATAGTCCCTAGGGGAGAAGTAAATCTTCATATCTAGACATTTTAAACACAAGCTCACTAAAGTTATCTGAAAAATATACCTGCTTCAATTATTTTACTTAAGGTATATATGTCTTTCTATTAAAAACTAGGTGTTTCTCTTCTAAAGAAATATAGTTAAAACTACCCATTTATTAATGATACTTATGTTCACTATATAAATTTATTTTACATAAAAACAAAAATGACAAGTTCTTAGAAAAGCTAAAGAATAGTTAACGCTACTGTGATCAAAACTCTATCATTTCAGGTATTGTGATTAATCTATCATTATACAATTAAGACAGTAGAAAGAACTAAAAGTGGTTACATATTATACTATTAAATGCTGTATTCATTTGGCAGTACTATACGCAATTTAAAATTTTCTGCTTTTATCTATCCACTTTGTTCTACAGATGTTCTGTTTAAGACAGGATAGAGTTTTGAACATTTAGTAGGCTTTAAATAAAGTAATTTTTTTGATAAATAGATATAGGGATAAATAATGGTGAAAGTTGTACATTAATGTAAATGCACTGAATGTTACTGAATTGTAAAATTGAAGACATGGTAAATAGTACATTTTATCTTTTATCACAGGAAAAAGCATAAACATTTTATTTATTGCAAGAATGAACCAAGTTGCTTAATGGTTAAAATGTGAACTCTGACAGCAGATTACTCAGACTCAATTCATTGCTTCACAATTGACCAGTTTAGTAAACTTTGCCAAATTACTTTATCTTTCTGATATCATTTTCCTCAACTCTAAAGTGAACTGCATGTGGTTATATCTCAAAGCCTAGTAGGTAGGATTAAAAGGTATATAAAAATTTATAATTCATAGCAAGCACCATATATGAGATAATTCTGATTTTTTGTTAATTTTTATTTTATAATATGCTCTGTAGTTTATATTTCTATTTTCCAGTAATTAAAAATAATTTCTTTGAGAATTAGGAATCACTGTAACATTCCAATGATGTTCTAAGAATTATGTACTCTTCACAGAGAGCCAATATAGTCATAGAAATTAGATGTGGTCCAGGATTATAAACAGTCTCTGAGTAAATGTCACCTTGTGTAAAAAGTCTATAGATATATACGGCACTGAAGCATTCAAAATGTCACAGCCCTAGATACTAGAATGTGAATTAAAAAGACAGCATACAAACAATTTACTCCACAATTATGCTGAGATGCATCATATGTATGCATATGTATGTATACATATATAATTACATTGAGGTGCATTATTTATATATCTATATATAATTATGTTGAGGTGCATCATATATCTGTAAATGTATATGTTTATATAATAAGTTCATAAATATCTACATGACCATTGGATTAATCTTTAATGATAAATCATATGAGAATCACTGTAAGAATATCATCAAAATTGCATGTTCTATAATACTAATGTGTAACAGTCTCAACATATGCTGAAGAATGTCCTGAAAGAGAGGTGAATAATCAAAATTCTTTTGCACTGTATTTTGCTTTCAATCTTTATTTTGCTGATACAAAGAATGTATCAATTGGTCACTAATTAAGAATAAATAAATAAATGTAATATTTGCCAATGTAACAGCTGTTAAAAAATTGCAAAAACAATAATGCAGTCATCTCGTATAAGAAATAGAAATTATCATTGAATCTGTAATTTCCCCACAGTTGATAGGGCATGAAGTGAAACATAATGTTTGAAATTTAAATAATAATCCAGCATCAAATCATATCATGAATAAATGGCCACATTTCAAATACACTTTAAAATTTGACATTTTTCTTTTAGTTTTTCTTTTTAATTCCTTATCTTTGAAAGTAAACCTTTAAAATTCTTAACTTCGAAAAATAAATGTTCAATAATGAATAAATATGTCTGAGAATGCATTTGTGTATACATAGCATATACACTTACACGTAAACAGTCAGATCCTGCTAGTTACAATAGTCATGTATTGTAACAGCAACACAAATTTAGCAAATACAGCACCATAGAGAAAATATAGGCTCTGAACTTATAATCACAACATTTTTGTCAACTGATCAATACAAAACCTTTTTTATGAGGCTTTTTTGGTTTGCAGACATCTTTAGTATCTGTAATTGATACATAAATATTGAACTGATAGTTAACAGCATAATAACATATGGCTAAATGAAACATACCTAACAAATAATTTATCTTCAAGATTTATTGCAACCTTCTTGAATTAAGAAATCTATTCACCACCTTAGGACTATGCACAGTGGCCATTTTAAACAGTGAAATTGCCAATCAAAAATCACAAAAGAATGAGAAAATGTGGCATTACATAGACCATGAAGAAAGCATCTTAAAAGATCTAAAACAAGAAGACAAATCTTTGCCTTGTACAGCTTCTGCTGGAAATGCATATGTTCACAGGTGACTCAAAGTTGTCACTATCCTGCATATCTCCACAAATGAGTAACCATCAAAGTGCCACATATAATGATTTTTTCACTACAAATATGAAATATCAAATGTGTGTAAAAAATCCTCTGAATTATTATTTTTGAGAAATAAGTACATTTCCGTAAGAGATATTTTTTTCTTTGCTACAGTAAATGTAGTTAATGACACTAAAAATATGGGGGAAAATTAAGATCAAGAATACCAGGTATACTAGGTATTTAGTATCTGAGAAAAATTATTGGCTTTAATTCATTTTTAATTGTAATGTCTTTTCTGAAGCTTTATGAAAATGTCTAGTCTTATTAATATTTTTGATAACTGTTGGAATATTTTAAAACACAAGAAATTGATCTAGTTTAAACATTTATTTCATTTCCCAAGAGAGTAACACTCATTACTTAGGGAAAACGCATCTTAGATATCTGAAGTCAGATATAACTAAAAGGGAAGGAATATTGAATTAAAATGAATAATATTTTCATAGAACATTTTGCAATAAAAATTGCAATTCAACCGGCTATACTAGCTAATAAAGTTGATAAATGTTATTGATTAGGATGACCCACTCTATATTTATTGTCTCACATTGTCTTACATTGTCTTTTCATTGAGCACACTTACCTGAGTTGGGAAAAGTACATTTGTAACATACGGAATTAGGTTGTATAAATAAATGGTAAGGAGATTTTTACAGGTATGAAGAATAACTCAACATTAACAAAGCAAGCTAGATATTTATACTCCGAGTGAATGATTCAGATTAGGAGAGAAGAATCAATAATACATATTTGTGTTTAATTTTCATTAATTTTAGAAATACATTGAGTATTAGAAACAGCATATTTACTTAAAATAAAATATGTATAAATGTTAGTAAAAGGGATATTAACAAAATAGAGAAACAATAAATGCTCATTTAACATATTCGCTAAGTGACACTCGAATCTTATGGCAGCAAACAAAACAAAAAACAAACTTTTTTGTAATTTCAAATCTATATTCAAATTAAAATGTCATTTATATTTTATTTACATGAAATTAAAACACATCAATATGTTTCTTGTTTTGTAATGCTAAGGAAAAAACACAGTCAGGTATAAGAAGGATATTTATGGTTTCACAGTCCATCTTTCATTCAGAGCATTCTTTGGTAAAAAGCCAGTATTTCGAGCAGTTAGACAACTGATTACATGGGCTGGTCATAGTGAGATCAACACATGTTAACTTGTCACTTTTTTGTTTCACAAGGTAATACAAAATTATAGCAAGAATCTGAACCAATTATTTGAGCATATGCTAATTATTTGAATGTCATTTTCTTGATGAGATCAGATTATTCAGAAAATGTTCATATATTTCTAAAATGCTATGTTTTTGCTGCTTTGCATTTTTGTCAATAAATTCAATTTTAATCTCTTTGACATTCTGTACCTACTTCTAGCACTAAAAATTCAAAACAATAAATTCCAAAAATTGGAAACAATAAAAATTATTCTTAATATTTGTTTCATTATAACTAAAGAAATTAAGAATAAAGCTTTCATAAATAGTGTAATGAACAGATATACAATATTTATTCAAAAAAGCAACTAATAATGCTACTACAGGAAATAAAACTTGAAAATTGTATGATAAGTAAAAGTATCAAGTGATAAAAGGACAACATATTTTATGATTTCATTAGTATTGTATGTGTAAAATATATACCTATACAGAATAAGTTTTACCTAGGACTGAAACAGGGCTGAATCAAAGGAAAGGGAATTAATGTCTAAGGTGTATTCTTTTAGAGAGGTAATACCTTTGCCAAAATATTTTGCAATGATTGTAAAATTATGAATGTGCTAAACACCACGGATTTATAGATTTTAATGATTAGTGTATACAAAATTACATATTAATAAGCTGTAATTTTAATAAAATAGAATCTGAAATAATCTGTGAAAGGAATACTGAAATGAATTACTAACAAATAAATATATAAAGCAGTAACATTACTAAGACTAATTTTTCAATTTAACAGATATACATTTATTTATATTTAACTGAACAGTTAAAGGACTCTATTCCAGCAATAAAGAGCAAAGTCAACTGTAACAGTCTCCTCCCAGAAAATGAAGCAATCATGCAATAGACTTATTAAGCAGTTTATCAGCAAGATTAATAAAAAACCTGCTTACTCTGCTTAATCAAGTTTTCAATATGATTTTTACTTCACAACTATAGAAGAAAATGCATTAACCAGGGATAATTAGGAAAAAAAACCCTGTCATATAGAAATTGATTGTTGGTACTAGTACTAAATATACTCACTTTTGTAATTCAAATTTTGGAAAAAAAATTTTTTTTTTTCCAAAAAAAAAAAAAAAATTTCAGGAAGAAATGAAAGCAAGTAGGTTGTCAGGCAGGAAAAGAGAAGCAAACATTTTACTTTATTTTTATTTAGTTTTCACCTGGTTGTTTCCGTTTGACTAGGAGTTAAACCCTTGTCCTTCGCATGTATGTAAACTGCGCTTCTTCACAGGCAGGTGACCTAAATGCTCCTCCTCCAGGGTGTTCTGGAAAGATTTTTAAAAATAATCTGCCCATTTTGTGATCATACATAGTATTAAAAGGTTGTTATTATTTCTCTCTCATTGATAATTTGTTTAAAATTCTATATAAGTTTCAGGAAAATAGATTCAAACCTCATCAATGATTATGCTATGCTCACCACCAGAGTTCTAGTGCCAATCACTTTTATCATTATTAACCTCTCCATCTAAATTCCCTTTTTCCTTTTCCCTCCCTCCCTTTGGTAACCATAATCTTAATCTCAGAGTCATAGAGAATTTCTGGGGCAGGGAACGAGGTAGTATTTTTTTTAACTTTTTATTCTACGTAAAAGTGAAAGCATCTGGATTTTTTCTATTTCTTGATTCGTCTTGATCATGCAAAACATGCACACACACTCTAGGTCTCATTTTGTTTTGGACATGATCCTTTACATAAGTGTATCAATAAGAAAAAACACATTAAATCATGTTCAAAATGCTATATTGTATATTTTATGTTAGAGTGTTAGCTTATATGTAGAAATTTTGTAAAGAATCTGGATACGTATGTAAATGATTTACTGGTTGTTCTTTTGTACCATCGTTTTGAAGCCAAACTCAAGATTGACTTCAGATTCCTGGATTCCACTGTCATGCATCCAGATAATGGAATACTATTTAGTGCTAAAGAGACATACCAAAAAACACATCACAAAACAAAGTGATTAATACATTGCTAAGTGAATGAAGCTAATGTGAAAAGGTTACATACAGTGTGGTTCCAACTAATGATATTCTGAAAAAAAGGCAGCATTATGGTGAAAATAAGACATTGGTTTGGCAGGCAACTGGATGGGATTGGGAAGTGGCAAAAATGAATAGGTATAGCACAGAGGAATTTTAGAGCATTACATAATCTTTATCACATTATATCATACTGCAGTGATGGATATACAACAATTACATTTGTCAGAATAGATAGAAAGTACAAAATCTATGGAAATTATTCCTAATGCAAAAAAAAAAAAGATCTTTGGTTGATAATGTTGTATCAACATAACTTCATCAATTTTTAACACAAGCATCCCTGGTAAGGGATTTGATAGTGATGGTGGCTATGCATGTGTGGAGAAGACGGTATATGTGAAAATGGTCTACCTTTTCAATTTTCTGTGAACCTAGAACTGTTATAAAAACACTTTTATACTAATTACATTATAAGGAGAAAACAAAGTTGTAGTATTTTCTTGTATTTGCATTTATTATAGAAAATGGACAAAAATGATGCCTGTATGCTAACCATATGTTATTTACATCAGATCTGAATTGTTAGTTCAAACTTCCATTGGTACCAAATTGAAATTTGAGTGTAACCAAATATTTTAACATAGACCAAATAAGCATAATTTTAGGAATTTAGAATCTGACTGTTCTGTATATTCCAGGATACTGTACACGGAATATGTTGACAATATCTAAGACAACCCCTGAGACTATACTAAAAACAAAAAACAAAAACAAACTCCAATCGACTTCTATTTTTCAGAAGTCTGATCTAGAATGCTTCCATGACTACTGACCAACATCTCCAGCTGTGCAAGACCCCTCTAGAATTGTCCTCAACTTTAGGAATAATATTGACATCTTGATCCTTCTATGTGGTAGCCCCTTGCTATTTGTAAGGAAAAACATAATCTGTGAGGAACTTACTCCCATGAAGCTTATCAAAGTATTCTCCAAATAAATTTGGGGTTCCAGTTGCATCTGCATTAATTTATTTTATCTTGATCAGTTCCAGAATCAGAAGGCCCAAGCTCAGTCAATATGCCATCAGAAAATAGAGCATTTAAAATAATTCCATGCACACCTGAAACATGTATTATAATGCAATGCTATTTTGAGAATCCATCAGCAGACTTATCCACATAAAAATTGAAAAGTAGAACTTTGTTATCTTTGTACCATAATCATTTCTATCATCACACTACGTAAATGTAAATGCAAAATAATAAAATAGTTACACATACATTATCCTATAATTCAGAGTTCTACTTCTTGGTATTTATCTAGAGAAATTAAAGCATTTGTCCATGAAAAAAAATGTATACAGGAATGTTAATATCAACTCTATGCAGATTAATCCAAAGAGGAACAGACCGTATATTATTGCTAGATAAAAATCTTTGCATTGTGTGTGGATAGACTGTTGTCTACTCAAACAATGGAATACAACAGAGCAATAAAAATGAACAAACTACTGATCAATGAAAAACATGGATGAATTAGAAAACAGTATGTCGAAACTTGGATGGAACTTGAATTCATTGTGTTAAATGAAATAAATCAGAAAGAAAAAGAAAAATACCAGGTGGTCTTTCATGTGGAATATAAAGCAAAAAATAAGCAAAATAACAAAACAAATCAAAATTATTTTAGTTATGAAATTTAGACTGGTTATCAGAGAGAGCAGGAGGGTAAACTGGGATAAAGTGAATGAAAATGGTAGTGGGGAATGACACTAGGTCTCTGATAGCAGATGCAGTAACATACGCATTAATAGAGGTATGAGCCTCTTCTTCTGAGACGTATATAGTATTTCAAAGAAATTAAATAATAAAATTCTTCATGCTCAATAAAAGAGGAAAAATACAAAGAATAAATAATCTTTATCAAACCACTCCATCCTTTGCAATTAATTCTGTTTCAGTGAATACAAGTAAAGCTATCTGCTTACAAATGCTCTCTTTCTGGAATTCTATAAATATTAGTAATTTTGACTCAGCTTGAAAGTTTATTCTCTATAGCTGTATACATTTAAGTATCAATATGCCTAATGGAGCATATTTCCTGATGACTAAATACCATTTTTTTCTTTCCAAGACAGAGAGTTTGCCTGTACCTTACAGTAGAACCTCGGAAAACCAGCAAATATTGAAGAATTTACTTTTTGAATGATACACATAAATGATAATGACTAGTTCATAGAATCTGATATTACAAGAATGAAAAAACAAAATATTAAGGTAGAATAATAAATATTTCAAAAGACCTTGATGAATATTTTTCATAAAATTAAAATATGTGAAGAAAAGCACCAGGACAAAGTAGCTGCATTTCTCTAATTTATGTCATAAATAAATCTACTATCAGTGTACAAATTTTGTCAATATTTTAACATATTTCACATTCAGGTGTTAAAAATCTAGGACAGTAAAACATACTTCTTCTGAATTTTTAACCTTGCAATAAATGCTCAAGCTTTGTCAGTGTTTCATATTATATGGAAAATGTCAATTTATTGTAGAGCAATATATATACTCTGCATCACATTAAATCATACTACAATTATGGATACATATCACTATAAATTAGAAAAAAGAATTAGGAAAATAGACAACTATCACTTTTTTACAAAAGCAGAAGACATTTATTACTTCAAATAGACAAAGTATTCATTGGTTGTGATTGCTCATAGCATGTGCTCAACCAACTATATGAATTAGAACACATCCAAGGACACTGACTTTTCTTTCTTAGAGAAAACTAGGGTATACGTGAATACCTGAGACACAGAGAATATCTAAATATCACCCAAATAGTAACGCTCATTAGGGCACACCAATTGATCCATAAACATTCACATTTCCTTCCTATTTGTTTAAAATAGTAAAACTGAACACAGTCATTAACAGAGCCAAAAGGTATAGATATTGTAGAACTGATTAAAGTCAGAGCAAAAACATATGTATTAAAAATTATGCATATAAAATATATATTAGGTTTTGATATATATCAAGAAAATATAAATTAACAATAGATATATTATTCAAATGTTTTACATTCGACTAAGTATATTGAAAATTATGTGTTATCTAAGTCACTATATAACTTAATATTTTTTTAAGCAAGGGCGCAGACAGAGGTGAAGGTAAGCAGAGGCAGGAAGGCAGGGAAACAGAGGAGGAAGAAGCACTTCTTTACTTAGTTTTATTTAGATGTACATCTTAGTTGCCAGCACTGGGACATGTTCAGTATCTGTGAGAGGTAGGTGGACTGTACTGCTTGTAGCTGGATTACCAAACTGTACTCCACCAGGGGAATGCCATGACCTAATTATTATTGATATAAAATTTTTTCACAATTATAGTGCTATTAATTTCACCATAATTTTCCAGTGTTATAAACAACAGTAGTAATTGCACCTTATTTGACTCATAAAACATATTCAGATATCTGGAAGTTTAGTGTAAATAACATTATGAGAAAGCAACTAAATGCTATTTTTAAAATTAAATGTATGTTTTCAATGTTCCCCACACTGATTAAATTAAACTACATCAAAACTACATCAAATTTATTTATTGATTTGTATTGAAACATATATATTTCACAAATTTGGTTTAGCCAGAGATTCAACTTAATAAAGTAACCTTGATCTATCAATTTACTTGAGGATTATTTTGTTTTAAAGTTTTCTCTAAATATTATGTCAAGAAGATATCAAAATTAAAATGCCAGTACTCACTTCTCCCAAGAAATGAGAATTAGAAAATAAATGTGGACAAAAACACCTTTATACAAGATTCAGAATCAGATCAAGAAGTTCTATTTCAATGGATGACTTCTAAAACTATGGATAGTTTTCAAAAATCTTGAAACAATAATCTAGCACAAAATAGAAGCATTATATGTCAAAATTTAGTTGACATTTCAATTAATTATGAAATAGGTGTATTTTAAACATAGTCCAAGAAAAATTAGAAAAGCAGATACATATATTCTGTCAAAGTTATGTTAAAATTAATTTATATAAACCCATATACAAAACCAGTTAATATTATCCATATACAAACCACACACACACACACACACACACACACACACACACACACACACACACAAACCCGCACACACACTCATAAAATTTTTTGTCAGATAGAAATTCATAAAGTAACAGTGGGCTATGATTAAATAAGTCATACAGTCAAACATAGACAAAGATTGCTATAGGTTTAAATATTCCTTGGAAGGACTTACTAAAATAAGGACTTAGAATGATTAAAGGATATGTTTATCAAATTTGATTTCAGAGTGTTAATAATTCTCAAAAATTATAAAAAATGTCTATAATTTGATCAAAGAATAAGTGATACATTCTTTGACTGCTTCTTGACATATTTCATAAGAATTGTCTCATCTAAAAGAAGCAATTCTGAAAAATAAAAGAAAAAGTAATGTAAGAAAGCCAGTGAAAAACTATATGGCAGAGACAAAATTGTGATCATTTATGGTGCTTCCTATATTTATGAGCTTGTAGTTTGTTCATAAACAATGTAAATGAAAAAATGAACTCCAATCAGAAAATAATGGTAAACTGTGAAATAGATGACGAACATACTATTGTTTGTAAACTTTGGGCAATAGAGCTGGACTTTGAGCTCAGAAAGAAATTAAAGTAAGCAAGTTCTGTGATCAACAGAATGTGCTACTCAAAAGAGGATGCTTTCTGGCTAGTGTCTATGAGGAAGACTTCAGAAGAGAGACTCCAAGACACAGGACTAGAGAGACCCACTGTTAAGTATCTAAAGTCATTTATTCCAGACTCTTCTGTGCATATGTAGAGGAAAACTCTATGAAGACAATAAAAGAATCACCAGTATAGAGCTGGCCACATAATTTCTGGTGCTGGCTGGGAATGATTCACATTTATCATTCAAACTGAGAGATCTTATAACATAGAAAACTTTGGGTAGAGTAACCAAAAGTGTTAATTTTAACAAAAGATCTAAACTAGGTTTAAATTAAGATTGCCATAGATTCATCCTAACAAATCTGAGAAAAAAATAATAAATAAAAATATTAAACATACCTTAAAAAACTTATATTCAGGCTTAAGCAAAATCAAACTTTGAAAAATACAAAAAAAAAATTCATACCTCTATAACGTAGATTTCACCTCACCAGAATTTTAATATTCTTTTCTTTTAGTAACATTGTTAAGAAAATAAAGAGGCAATACAGACTAGAGAAAATAATTATAAAAAGCTTTATTTGATAATGAAGTTATGTGAATAATATATAAAGTCATCCAATAGTTAAAAGGAAGACAATCAAATTTTTCACAAATAGGTAGAAATATATGAAAAGACTCTTCAAAGATTTTATATATATAAATATATATATTTTTATATATATTTATATATATACACATATGACAAACCAAAATAGAAAGAATATACTGAAAATATCATTCTTTGGGGAAATGTAAGTTATTATTAGTGGGATGTATCAACAGACAAACCAAAATCATTCTATTTAAAAGTATGTAATAATGTATTAAGGTCATGAACATCTCATTTTAACAGAATTGAGCTATATTTTGCATGTTTTTCACAGATAATGTCATTAAAAATCCTTTATGAAAATATAACATGAAACCAGGGAATACAATTACAGTTTGGGAAACTTGAAATTTTCAACGCATAATTCAAATACATATTTTCATAGCAAAATAAAAGAGTATAATATCCTAGTGAATAATGTACTTCAAGAAAAGGAAGTGTAAATAATGAAAAGGATAAAAAAGTACCACAATTTTATCTGATGTCGTCATTGCTTTATTTGTAAACCAAAATACTCAAAAGTTCATTTACTGAAATTACTACATGAATTCGTAAGTTGACCACTGATTATACAATAACACAAATAGGAGTATGAGCAATAAAAGAACAAGAAAGGACAATTTAAGTGAGCCAAATCTTACCTAAGAACAAAAAGAGGTCTAAAATATTTGAAAGATATGCTGCAATGGGAATAAAAAATATTGAAATTTGCAACCAAAAAAATTCTAAAACAAATGCTGCTGACAGCATTATTTAGAAGATAATATGTAAATGCCCTTTAATATATAAGAATACTATGTTGTGAGACTGCACGTCACAGAGAAGAGTAGAGGTGAGGTGAAAGACTTTGCTGTATAATTTGATGTTGTACATTTGGCTAGAGTAGAAGGAACCAGTAAATGAAATTGGGATTAAGTTTGTAATACTACAGAGGACAGTCAGATGTTTGCATATCCCCAAACAGAACCTACGATATTTCAAAAAGAAGTGAGTGGTGAGCTGTCTTATTCTCTTTTAATTAAGAAGATAAGTGTACAGCAAGCTTGGTAATGCACAATTATTGTGGATTTGAAAATAATATATAGTGAAATGGAAATATGGTAAGGCAGATGGTTATGAATTAATAGGTGAATATTTCAAAGAAACAAGTATTAAAAATACATTGAAGTTAGTTGCATAAAAGTAAAAATAGATATTGGGGCTCATAGGACATGGAAGCTACTTTTTATTTTAAATATGTTTGTTATAGAAGAATATAGCTTTATAAACTATTGAGGATCATTCTGCAGAGAAATCTGATGTGTTTGTGAATGTTGAGATCTCAGCAGTGGGTATACAGGAAACAGATAAAATCCATTTGAAGCGAAGATTTAAACGGGAATCGTACATTATTGTAATGACCATGTACCTGGGTCCAAAACTACCATGAAGGATGGCAAGTGGGAAGAGGAAATCATAAGCCAAGACGCGAATAGGAGTTTAAAAGCTGCGGAGTGGTGGCGGGGTTACCAAAGTCTTTAATATTCCCATTGGTCACATCTCTGATTTCATCACCTAGTGTATGTTCCTTGTTAAATGATTTTCTTGGTGTGGCCTGGTGGAGTGAAGATTTGGCGCAATCCACAAACATACATAATTCCGCAGGTTCAAGACCCAGAGCAGTGAGGAATAACCAAGATGAGCAACTAAATATAGTAAAATAAAGTTCTCCCTCCTCTTCTCTCTTCCTGTCTGCCTGTCTCTTTCTGCCTTTGCTCTCCATTCCTGCCTGAGCCTTTCCTTTAAAAAAATATAAAGACTTCTCTCAAAAGACTTCTCTCAGCCATCCTTTATGTCTTTATTTAAAGATACTTTCTCACTGAGGAGTACACAGACTACAGAATATCCTATTTAAAAATGAAAATTTCAAACCATGCTTCTTCACCATAAATCCTCTTTGGTCTATTTCCCCAACCCCATCTTCATTATAGTTACTTTTTAATCCAATTTATATTATCTAAATTTATCTAAATTTATATTTAGACTACATGAGCTTCAAATAAGTGAAGGGAAAGGAAGAAAAGTAATTTGGAAGTGCCAAGAAGAAATGATTCAAATAAGTAATCCATCTCCTACTCTAAAGCATGTGAAAAATGAACGCTAAAGTAAATCCGACTGGAAAGGGCTCTGATACCAATAGACGGCATATAGTTTTCATTTGAGGAAGTAGGTCAAGGGAAGATAGAGAGGAGAAGATGAGAATATAGAGGAGCTTAGGGATCCCTTATCTTGCGCTCTAAAAAGCTCAGTGCAATTTTTGTCAGGATATAGAGCCTTGGGAAATGGCTCAAATTAGGTGCTGTATATATTGGTATGGGGATGACAGTTGCAGGGAAATAGATGATCTGAAAGACTTAGATTTCTGTTGAAAAATAAAATAAATAGGTAAGTGAAGCAGGGCAGCTTGAGTTTTGCTGCTTTCCTGGAAGGAAGTAGGGCAGACAATTCAATAGCTGGTTTTGAATATTTTGTTCCCACTGAAGTTAGTGAAATTGAAAATTAGGGAAGGCTTTCTTTCTTGTGAGATCAATTTGATGCTTAATCTATGAAGAAGTTAACATTGAAGCAATAAACCAGTAGGAGGGTTATAAAGAGCTTAAGTTTTCTCACTTGCAAAATAGGAGTATTTCTAAATTGCCCTTAGGTCATTTTTTTCCTCAATTTATTTTACTAAGATTAAATCAGGTGGTCACAGATACACAGTAAGAAATTGTCTTTATTTTTGAATGAAAAGACCCAGCTTAAGTTAGGAATCAGTTTATGCAGAGGTGGAAGATTTTCTCTGTCACTGAATATATTTTAAGGCATTGAGTTTATTACTGTAAACAGTCTAGAAAACATATCTAAGTTGCTTAAAGGCAAAGCAACCTTTTCAACTTTGTCTTTTAAATCAACCTATCAAATAGGATATTTTAAAAGAGATCTTAAGTGTGACTTTTACTTGTCATCTATTTATGAAACATAAAAGCAAATTTGATTTAGCCTTAGCTTGTCACTGGCTGTAGTGATTTTTACTTGAATTCCAAACTATTCATGATTTAATAGTTTAATACATAAAACATTTTTAAAAATCTTAAGTGATAGATAAGAGACTCTTCATAAAAATTATTTTGGGAAAGCAATTACTATTTTAATACCAGATTTTAGTACTAATTACACTTTAAAATCAGCTACTACTAATTATAGAAAAAATAAATTTTCAACAAGTATGCTGTATACATAGTAATAATGCATTTTGTATAAATACATACAAAATGAACTGATTCTATAATATTCTGATTAATATTCTATTATTTTTGATTAGTCAAATTATTTCATTCAAAAGAATAAAACAGATCAATCCTAACTGTGACTAGGTGTGGTCATTTCACAATATAAGTTCTTGTATTTTCATTTTCTTCAGTCTTAAAGAATAAATGACAAGCAAATTTGTATATATTTAAAATTGACATAATGGTGATTTGGTGCACATAAGCATTATAAAACTATTATATAACAACTTAATAAAATATTCTTTACCTCACATAGTTAAGTCTGTATGTATGTATATATGTATGTATGGATGGATGTATTATGGTACTTAAGAATGCTTAGGATCTATTCTTAACAAAACTTAAAACACAATATGGTATTATTAACTGTAGTCACCATGCTATATGTTAGATCCTCAGAACTTAATCATTTTATTACTGGGAAATGTACCCTTCGCCCTGCATCTCCCCAATTCCCCCACCCGCCTGCCCTTGCTAACTACCATTTCATTCCATTCTCTTCTTCTATGAGATCAGAAACTTGGTTTATTTTATTTTATAATTATTGCACATGTACATAATACTATGCAATATTTGTCTTTGTCTACAATATCCCATGTAGCATAATGCTCTCTAGATTCATCTACATTGACACAAATGTAAGGATCTCATTTTTGGCTGAATAATATTCCATAAAGCATACAAAGACATTCATATTTTTATTTATGTATATTTGTGCATATATAGGTGTATGCATATGTTAATAGGTAGATGATAGATAGATATCAACATATTTATCCATTCATTTGTTCATCTGTTTATGTATAGTTCAGATGTTTCTGTGTTGTAATTACTGCTAACAATGACTGCAATGAACGTGGGAATGCAGTTTTCTTTTTAAGAAAGTGACTAATTTCCTTCCAATGTGTACTCAGAAAGGAGATGGCTTGATCATATGGCAGTTCTAATTTTAGTTTTTTGAGGAAACACCATCTGTTGTTCAAACGGGTGTTCCAATTTACATTCCCACCAGCAAAGTTTCTCTTTTGTCCACCTCCTTACTATCTGTTATCTCTTATTTTTTAATTATAGCCACCCAACAGGTGTTAAACGATAATCTATTTTGACTTTCATTTCCTCGATTGATGATCAGTTATGTTGAGCATTTTAACATATACCTACTGGTTATCTCCATGTCTTCTTTAGAAAAAAAAAAAAAGTCTATTCTCATCTCCTTCCCCTTTTTCAATTAAACTGTTTTTTTTACTACTTCATTTCATAAGTTCCATATATATATATAGACTATTAACCCCTTATCACATATATGACTTGCATGTATTTTCTCACATCCCATGGACTGCTGTTACATTTCATTACTTGTTTGATTTGCATTGCAGAAAGTTTTAGTTTAAACTGTGGAACAACAAAAATCCCCAAATAGCTAAGGCAGTCATGAGCCAAAAGAACAAAGCTGGAGATTTCACTCTTCTTGATTTCAAAGTGGTTTACAAAGACACATCACTAAATGCTCAACATCATTTATCATTAGGAATATGTAATCAAAGCCACAATGAGATATCACTTCATATCTATGAGAATTGTTGGTATCAAAATGATGGTAAACAACACATTATTGATAATGGTGTGGATAAAAAGAAACTCTGCACTGTTGCTGTGAATGTAATGGACTCTCTTTGAAAATGTTATGGAGATTTGTCAAAAAATTAAAGATGGAGCCACCATTTGATCCAGTAGTTCCATGTCTAGGTATACATCTAAAGACTGTAAATCACTAATCTGAGAAGAAACATGCACTTCTATGTTTAGAGTAGCACAAATAACAATAGTTAAGAAATGTAAGTAATCTAAATGTGTATTAATGGATGACTGCATAAAAGACTTGTAGTGTATATGGAAAATAAACTACTCAGCTATTAAAAAGACAAAATCTTGCCTTTTGCAACTATGGATGGAAGTTTGATTATACTAAGCAAAATAAGTTATAAAGAAAAATGAAAGTATCATATCTTTTCAACCATGTAAATATAAAGGAATAAAACATAAGCTAACAAATTAACTAACAACAAACTATTCAACTTTGAAAGCAAGCCTGTGGTTATGGAAGGAAGGACACCTGTGGTATATGGAATAGAAATGACAGTGGTCAATAGCACTAGAACTCTGGTGATGAATGCAGTATGACATATGCATTGACTACTTCTGAATCTATTTTTCTGAAACATAGTGTCATAAAATAATGAAATATTAAAACAAGAGAAGTCTATATCACAATACTATAGTAATCAAATAGTATGCTACATACATAGGCACATGAATGAAAGGAACAAAAATGAGTGCCTGGAAGCAAACACACACGTAAGGGCAGCTAGTCTTTGACAAGGTGTCAAAAATGCATAATTGGGGAAAGAAGTTATTTTTAATAGATGGTGATGGGAGGGCATCTACATGCAAGTGAATAAAATTGAACTCTTCCATTACACCACTCACAAAAATTAACTTGAAATTTATTAAAGACTTAAACATAAGACTTAAATGTAATGACAACATTAAAATCCTAATTCCTTAAAAAGGGAAGAAAATATAAAGCCTTGACATTGGTCTTGGCAATAATTTTTGGGGCATGACACCAAAAGTACTAACAACAAAAACTAGAAAAAACGAGTGGCGCTTCATCAAAATAAGTTCTTGGACTCCAAAATCCTTGTTAAACTATAGTTGTGTAAGTATTTCAGCTGCTCAAATATCACAATTCACACCTTTTCCCTTTTCCCTCCAGGAAAATAGCCAATGGAGATTTCAAACCAAATCCATTAATGTGCTTACACATTCTTTTGCTTAGCAAGTGTATAGAGCTATATATCGACATACAAGCACAATCAGTCCTATTTTACCAACTTCACTTGTAAAGAAAATACTTTTTTCTCATATTTCTAGTCATCAAGACAGAAATAAATGATATTCTCTGTTCCAAATGGATGTTTCACTGAGGTTTGCTGGTTATTAAGGATATCCTACTCTTACTTAACATGGAAGGAAACATAGCTTGTAATTAGCAAATGTGTATATACAAACTTAGTATAAAGATTAATGATAAAAATAAAGATAAAGTGGTTTCTGACTGATGTGCAGTGACCCTTCCCACAACAAAATGTAATATGTGAAAGGGGTTGGAATCTCTGCTATTGCTCACTCCAACACTGTTCTTCATATATATATATATTTTTTTTTTCCAAAATAAAAGAGGAGGAGTGTACTTGAATGTTCACAGTAGATTATAACTTGCTTATTTTTTTTTATTTTATCTCCTTAAAAATCAAGTACAGGACACAGAGAATTGAGTAATTTTAGGTGCACGATTATTTTAAGCATAATGGTAAGCTCTATCCTCTGCTTTGTGTTTTGTATTCCAAGATGATGAATACCTTCATAGAACAAATTTCTTCATACAGAGGAATGCAACAGCAGTAGCATTTACAAAAGAGTAAATTATCGATTCCACATATGGGTCTCAAGTGCATGTTTCATTCTTTGGCTTCTGAAAAAAGAATTATTGGAAACTCTCGCATATATTCTCATGGATTTTCATAGCTTCTTCTTTCTTCCACCATTTCTATGTTGTATCCATTGAGAGGCCAACTGGAACACCATAGTGACATTTTCCCCTGATATTAAAAAATGTGTCATCATAATGAGTGAGAAAAATTTTCTCCAAATCTAAATTATCTCCCGAATATTAAATGTTAAGTCCCTAAGATATTAATCTTAATGTTACATCAATTCATGGGTGTTCAGTAACACAATTGATTTATATTGGACAAGAAATGCTTATTAAATCAGTAAAATCAGTGTGACAGGAGATGCTTTATGAACCATGGAAATCTGCTGGGTAGCCGAAGATGGATAATATATTATATATATTTATATATATTTATTGTAGCGTCTTGGACCTGATCAGCACACTGGAGGAAAGTTATGGTAATTTCAATATTTTAAAATGTTTATTTGGTAAAGCAGTTTAATTTAAACTAATAATAGTACTTCAATTAATGTTTGGTGCTCATTGTTTTCACTTATCTTTTCTCTTGGCAGTGGCTTTCTAGAATTTAAGGTTGGAGATATGGTGATTTACATATGCTGTGGAATGGAAAGAAAATTTGTGTGAAAAATTCAGTCAACAAACTGAAAGTTTGCAAGTTTTGGAGAGAATATCTCATTTTCGTATTATTCAATAAACATAAAGTACACTGAACAACTGATAAAAGGTAATTCAGTGTTTCATAAAAGTGGGGAAAAAAGGTTTTCATCTATAAATTACCGATTATGAAGTTTGATAATAGAAGTGTGATTAAAATAATAATTCATTATTCATGGTTGATAAGATACTTTATATATGAAACTAAGTTACTGGAATTACATAGACATAATTAATGATAAATCATGTATTTTCACAAAGAAAATTATAGTAGCTATTAAAAAATATTGGAAAAAACAAAGTGCTAGTGAATATGTAGTTTTAATACTATAAATATGCTAATTATTCATTTTTTTGACCTAAAAATTTAATTAAAATTTTAATCCAAAACCCAATAGAATTTTGCACAGAAATTTATATTCTGCTTTTGCATGTATTTGAAAACTAAAAAGAGACAAGAATAGCTAGGAAGAACCAGTGTTACTGATTTTCTAGTCCAGCTAATAAGACTTACTAAAAAGCTATGATAATTAAGACACTATTGTGCTAATATTTCAATGATAGATACATTTTCTGAAGGGTAGCATAAAGTGTCCATAAAAACACTTAGTTTGTCTGAAAATCTATCTTAATGTATTTTATGCCTTTCATTGAGTTTCTTTAACAGACGGTGTGTGGGGAAAAATTAAATTATTTGTATGAAAAATAAGAGAGTATCTTGATTGCATATGATTAAAAATCGTCAAATAGATCGTACTTTTAATACTGCTTTTTTAAAAAATCTTTAAATATCTAGGTAGAAAATGTAGTTTATATTGAGATAGGGAAACACTATTTTAAGTTACTAATAAAACTATAGACTATATGGAAGTTTAATTATATTTAAATCAAGATTTATTTTCATAAAAAGAACTGAGCGAAATTTAAAAAAATGGAGATACAAGCTTAGTGAAGATATTTTCAGATTTCAAAACCTATAAGCAATTAAGAATATGAAAAAACTATTACAACTGGCAATAAAATCAGAAGTAATAGAAATGTGAAAAAAAACACAGGCAAAACAGACAACTCCCACAAGAAAGAATAACCTATGGTCAATACATATTTTAAGAAATCTTCAATCTAGGTACTTATCAGATAAATTCAAAACAACATAATTATGGAAAATTGTATATCAAGTTTTTTAGTCCAAATTAAACGGAATATGCATTAGTTTCATATTAATGTTTTTTATATTACCACTAACAATTTATATTACATATTTTTCAATTCTAGAGGTCAGTGTATGAAAATAGGGCTAAATTAAGATACAACAGATATGTATCTCTGTCTGGACATTTTTAAGATTCCCTTTACTGTTTCTTACAGTTTCTTGAAGTTACCTGAATTAAATGGTTCATGTCACCCTTGTTCAAATACAGCAGTCTTTTAGGTGTTTTCCTCTCATTCATCACTCTGATTCTTCCTCACTTGCTTACCTTTTACATTTAATAAGTCTTTATAATTACATTAAAATACATATATTTGCAAATGTATTTCAGATAAGTCAGGAAGATCTTATGTAAGTTCAGATGATTAGTCGCTTTAAACCCTCTTCAACAATAAACTTCCCTCCTTTGTCGTATAAAATAACACATAAAAAAGTTCTGTAGATTAGAATATAGAACACCTTTTGTCATTGTTATATTTATTACAGATTCCAATAATAAATATTCTGAAGATGGCAATCCATACTCTTATTCACTGCAGTCCAGTGACAAGTGACAAAATCATTTTATGAGAATAACAAGAATTATATGAAAGTCAAGACATTATTAAATAGAGTAACAAACAAACTAGTTCACTTCTTGCTCAACAAAACATCCATAGGATTTCTGAAGACTGTATAAATGTGCACACCTGGAAAACTGACACATCTACTGCCTTTCTTGGTTTTCATCTAAGACAAATCAGGCGATACTAAAGGAGATCTGTAATAGCTTGTGAGAGAAAACCTTGGAATGAAACACCAATTAAACTACAGTAAACTCATATAATGAATACTGTATACTCACCAAATCAATAAAGTGTAATGTATTCACGCAAAGAACATTATATTTCAGCCAAAATGAATGAACTACCTAAGTTTTAAAGAGTAACTAGTTTCACAATATTCAATCCCACAATGAGAAAAAATTGTAAAACTTTTTTATAAGAAAATGCATGCTCATAAAAGAAAAAAATGAAAAATTAAATAAATAACATCAAGGTGATTTAAAACAAAATTTGGTCATTGTAATTCCTCTACACTACATCACTGCATCTCCTAGCAAATTTGACCTTTAAAATAAGAAGCAAATACAAAAACATTCACCCTTATATATTGCTAGTGGGAATGTAAAATAATGTGGTGTCCTCAGAAATAAATTTGGTAGCTCCTGTGCGACATATGACATAAAAGTCCACTTTTAGGCATGCAACCAAAAGAATTAAGAACAGGTATTCACATTCACAGAATAAATTTAACACAGTAATATCAGTCCTAGTCACTACAGTAAAAATATTGAAATAATTCATATGTACATCAATTGAGTGGACAACCAAAAAAATCCATATCATAGAATACTATCCAACAATAAAAAGGAATGAAGTTCAGTTACATGCTACAAGATAGATGATCCTTGAAACATTACATCAGGTAAAGTAAATCAGACATAGACCACATGATATAGAATTCTATTGAAATAAAGTGTCCAGAGTACATAAATCTTACTAGTGGTTGCCAGATGCTAGGGAAAAGGAGGAGTAATTGCTTAATGGATACGGGGTCTCCTTTGAGATAATTAAAATGCTCTGGCGTTATATAGTGGTAATGGCTGCACACACTGTGAATATACTAAAATGTGTTGATTTTGAAATGGCCAAAGTAATGAATTGTCTAATATATTGCTATGCCAAACTCAAAGAAAGAATCTTCATATAAAAACTTCAGATATCAGCTTTTGCTTGGATTCTTTAAGGATTATCTACAGTAGCTCACATTTGCCTCTTACTAAGCTTTTATCACACACATTTCTTTACACTATGTCGACATGCGATTTATTTCCCCTGAATCTCTCTCTAAACAAAGATGTGAAGAGATCTTAACTTATATTTTGGTTCTTTTTATTTCTAGTCTCTAGAATTAGCATCTGAAAATTTATTCTGATAAGGGTCAAGTGGTAAATATTTACATTTTGCTAGCCACATATGACCTGTAACATAACTACTTGATTCTGATATTGTATCATAAAGATAGCTACAGACAATTTCTAAAGAATAATGTCAGACACATACGAACAAAACTACATTAACACAAATTAGTGGAGGGATGTATTTGGCTCAGAGTTTGTTCAATGTCTGTCCTAGAAAAAAAACCTTCACAATATATTTACAGACAAGTATGTTGTTTCATTTTATGAAAAAAATAAAACATTTTATTTTGTTGAAGGAACATTGCATTGTAACATTTATAGGTTACGATGTGCATCATTGAATCAATGTATGTATCTTATACATTAGTTTACCATCAACTATCCAATTCAGGTCTTCATCACATGATTAACCAACCACCTTAGCCTTTTTTGCCCACCTTTCTCTTCCTTCCCTTGTAATAATCACTAATTTGATTTTACATGCTAAAAGTTTATTTTATATACTGAAATTCTATTTTTGTTTGATTGGTTTCACTTATTTGCTTTTGTATATACATTATGCAACTGCTTTTTATGTGAAACTAATAAGCATTAACTCGATATAATTTGAATAATTTAATTCAGAAATGTTGTATACATTATACGTAACTGCTTTTTATGTGAAACTGATAAGTGTTGACTCATATTGATACAATTTGAATGATTTAATTTATAAAAATGTTACCAAAAACAAGATATGAAGAAAATGAAACTTCACAGTCTAAATTTTATAAATATTGAAATCTATAGTGGCATGAGAATTTGACATATTTATATCTGAATGAATGCTGCATTACATCTTTATGCTACTTACCGATAGTTGTTTATTATTGCAGCATTATAGAAAGTTTTCCAGAAAGAAGGATAAGCATAGTATGTCCTTCTCTGTTTTCTAAATTATAATTGTATGTAAGCAGTAACCTACATTCTGCATGTTCCTTACACATCTGCTTATGCATGTGTTTTTATTTCAAATTTGCAGTTTGCTCTAGTTTTATATTTATAAAAAATATCTTTGCATTGCTTTCTCTTTCTACTTGGAAATATATTTTTACTTCTTTAATATTATTTAATACTTGGTTATTTGACTAATTCTGTGATAATTTCCTAATAATTTTCTAAAGTATCTTCTTAACAGACAATAAGGGAATAATTCATAAATAAGTATAGCATATAAAGTTTTGAATTATGTCATCAAATATCCTCAAAAGAGACATGAAGTTGGTTTCCTTTCGTTGTTAATAGCTCTTAAGTAGGCTTTTATTACTAAGTAATGGTTTTTCATTTTGATTTGCCTATTATTAAAAAATATATTATATGTATATATTATAAATTGATAGAGAAACATACATTTTCCAAATGGGCACTCATTTTTTTGTCCTATTTTTCTCCGTTCTAATATTGGGTGCTTTATTCATTTATTTGAGTATTAATGATACAGATCCTTACATTGATTATATGATGAAATAGCTAAATCTAATCCATAGATAGAAAATAACTATGTTAGAGCATAATGATATAAAGTCAATGGTTAAAAGGCTTTCACAGAAACGCTGTTAAAATATTTTAGTTACATGCCCTGCATTTATATATTTTAAATTAAGATAGCAAGACTTCAAAAAAATGAAAATTTTCATTTAATCTAAAAATCCTGAGGTTACTAAAAGGAAGGGATCTTGTAATCTAAGCGTTGTGAAGGGAACATTTTTATTTGACATCCCACTGATGTAATTATAACATTTTCAATTATTTATTACCTAATTCTTTCATCAAGCTTATCAATTTTCTGAGCTGTCAGTAAAACTTATATTGGAATATTTTTTAAAATGACATACTGATACTGTTATGCTCAGATTCATTAAAAATAAATATTGATTTTTATAAATATCTAGTTATTTGTGGCACATAACTTTGTGAAAAAAGAAAATTCATTCTAGCAAGCTGATAATATCTATTGATTCATTCATATTTATTTGGATCACTCTAGTAGAATCTTTTATGAGAGAAGGGTGATTTTACATGCTAATGACTTATTTTTCATGATCATATATATGTTAGGTAAATTACTTTAGAAAAAAAATAATTTCTTACTTTTTTTTAGCTGTGAAGTTCGGCATTGGTCTGTCAGTTAGAAAGTCTTATATTTATGGTTGTGTTTTTACCGTTTTGCTTCTTCGTTTTTTCAATATCTAGTATAGTGCTTGAAGCATATCTGGTATATCAATATTTGTTCGTTGAAATGGTAACAGTATTCATAAAGCAGTAGACAAGTGATGAGTGGGAAAACAGTACTCTATCTAATGTAATGTGTTAATAATAAGTTATTGCACACTCCCCACAACTGGGACTTGTTTTTTATAGTCTCTACCTTCATAAGAACTTGAACCCCAGTAGAGGTTGCAAGATTCAGTAAAAAGAACAAAATATTCAGGATTCAAAATTTTCTTTTTAAAAAGAAATATGTCATCATTTGAGCACACCATATTTAAAGTATTAGTGTATATATATATATATATATATATATATAATGAGATACCACTATACAACTATTGACACAATCAAAAATCCAAAATGTTGATAAATATCAAATGATGTTGAAGATGTGGAGAAACAGGAACTATCATTCATTGATGGTGGGGATGCAAAATGGCACGGTCACTTTGAAATTTATTTTGGCAATGTTTTACAAAATTAAATATACTATCACCATATGACCAGTGGTTGTACTCTTAGATATTTTATTGAATGAGTTGAAAGTTTATGTCCACATATAAGCCTGTACATAAATGTTTATAGTAGATTTATTCACACTTTCAAAATGGGAGACAGTCACAAACTGTGACACACTTAGAATTAAACAATATATTATTCCTAACTTTACAACAAGAAAAAATACGGACAAATGGAAGTTGGCAGATTTTCTTGAATCCAGCAAAGAACCAGGAGCGCAAGACCCAAAACTGATGTAAGACATATGCACTCCATGTCCACTGCATACACTTGGTGATGGGGGATGAGGAGAGGACTTCAGAATTTCATTTTATTTGTGAAATGCCATGAAACACCATATAAATTTGTAAGATTATTAGGGTTTTATTTCAGTGTCTAGGTCCAGATTTACTATTAAGATTCGTGAAGTAAAGGTGAGGATTTTAGGAATCATTTCTGGATATCTAGTTACTGCAAGGTAGCAATTGCAAGAATGTGCATCCACAACTTATAATAAAAAAATAGAGAATTAGAAATAAGTCCATTTATTTATAGGAGAAAATATGTGATCAAGGTAACACCACATAGCAACAGTAATAAAGGCATATTGTTTAGCTTTCAATGTTAAAAATGCCTCTTTATGAGAAAGACAGTATAAATGCATACTTTTCTAGTAGTATATGTAAAAGTAAATTTCTGGTGAATTGCATAACTAAATTTTAAAAGTAAATCTGTAAAAGTAATAGAAAAATGTTAAGACTGCATTATTTTGCACACGGGGTGAAACGAGAATTATTAACACTTAAAAATTTTGTAGAGGATTATAAGAAATCCATCTGCTTGCATGAAAATTGATGCTCTATTAATGAAACCATGACCAAAATTAAAGAATTAAAAAAATAGAAAAAGGTATTTAAAATATCTAAATTCTAAAAAATAGAAAATCTAGAAAAAATGAAAAGTATACACTAAAATTGGTTTATTTTTATGCAAAGTCATTAACAAAAGAAGAAACAGCAATTAGATTTACAAAAGTTTATATTATAAAATACCACAGAATATGAATTAATGTATATTGATCTCCACTCAACAGACTAGAACAACTGATTAAATGCCAAAATTATGTCACTCAAAGACAAAAACATTCTAAGTGGTGATATGGTATTAATTAGGCAAATACAATAAAATTATTATGCCTACAATAGTTTTCCCTTCTGTTTACATATACCAAGTAATTTCTCACTTTAACCCCTAAGAGTGCATGAATAAAAATTTCCATTCAAATACATCTGACAGTGGGAAGTTGGCAAGATTCCAAGTGTCAATTGCTGGAAGAGTAGATGTGAAAAATGAGAAAACTGAGTGTCATCTGCAGGGTCCTCCAAAAGGGTTTGTTGAAGTTCCAACCCTTGATCCTGATGCACATGAATATGATCTAACTTAGAAATAACAATTTTGCAGATATAATAAATTTAAGATGATGTCATACTCAATTAAGATAGCTCTAATCCAATATGATTGTTTTGTTGTAAGAAAAATTTTAAAAGGTACAAACATACATGGAGAATACCATATAATGACAGAAGATATTGGTGTGTCACACCTGCAAAGCCAAAGGATGCCAAGAATTCTTAGTTTCACCAGGAGCTAAAACAACGACATGAAAAGATTCTTTCCTTGAGCCCTCGAAAAATAAGTTGCCCCCCAATACCTTGATTTTGGATTTCTAACCTCATGATATGTGAAAGATTTTGTTTCTCTTATTTAATGCTATCCAATTAGCAGTACTTTTTCAGGGTAATCTTAGAAAAAAATACAACATTGGGCAATAATCAGTTCTCAGGAGGTATAGGTTGAATATAATTATAAAAAAATATACAATATAATACTGAGTGTATGACAAAAATAAAAGAGAATAGGATATATAATACAAGCTATGTAAGTTATAATTCATGTATATATTTTGCATATGTGGATGTATTGTCAAGGGAACATTAAAAATACATTGAAATCTGTAACTTTTAAGGATGGAGTAATTAATGTGAGTTAAATACATAAAGAAAAAAAGAAATAACAAAATAAGACAAGTGTAAAAATTAACTGAAAATCTTCAGTTAATTGTTGCCATTATTGTAAGGATAGACAAACAAGACAATATAAAAGACAATAAATAAACGTATATGGGGTCAACTGTCCTAAAACAATGTTAGTAGAATTTTACAATGCTGGAAAGCAGTATTTTATGCAAACGTTTAACAAACAGCCAGAAATCCCTATAGAAATAAAATTAAGCTTGAGCCTAATCGCATACCATACATAAAACACATTCAATTGTGAAGTGTCAACTGAAATATAGAAGTAAAGATTATGTCTAAAAGAAAATACAAAAGTATACTTATTGAGATAGTGAGTAAACAAAGATGCATTAGAAAAGACAAAATCATATAATTACATGCAAAGAAAAAAAAGATCATTAGACACGTTAGCAGGATTTGTATCTTCAATTGTTCTGAATTATAGTAAATTGGAATAAGAAAATGGTAACTCTATTACACATTGTAGAACATATATTTAGAATATCTGAAGCTTCTTTATAGTTTCTAGTTCTTGAATTTAGCTTTTAAAGCATAGAATAAATAGTGCTTTATGTAAATTGAAATACCAATTAATTAAAATATAAGACGTTTAGGAATAGAGAGAGTGAAAGCAAATGCTCCTGCACTATGCAGGCTTAGCATACATGGGCCATGACACTCATTAATTTTCAAATTGGGACAAACATGCATTCCTTTCTGAACATTCTACTATAATAGCATATGCCATTAATCAGATGATCCAAATAGTTATCTTTGATCTAGTGTAAGAAAAATAAAAATTGATGTGATATCATTAGGTCTAGTTGAGATATAATGGCTCATAATTTGAAGGGTGACCATATTTTAAAATTTCATCTGGTTAGGAAGCCGTATCATAATACTCTGAGTCTGTTTGGCCTCTAACCACAGACTATAGATATAACTATTATTTTTTCTGAAAAACTAAGATGATAAAGAAAAAAATTACAGATACCCTATGGTCTGAAAAAGGCATATTTGAGTCCATTCGTGAAAGTTTGTTGAACCTTATGTTACATACCTGAATTGCTTTTCTTTTTAACTCACGTTGCTACTTCATGACTTAGAAATCTAAAAACTAAAGAAAACTGATTCCACAATATTTTTTTACTGATTTAGAAATAACTGAAAAATTGTCAGAAAATGTAGCTTATGTAATTATTAATTTCAGTAATAAAACTTTCTCTTCTACTCATTAAGATTTTCAAATTAAGATCAAACATATAATCCAATATTACTGTATAAAGGGCTTAGATATTACAAATGTCTCAGGTTTTTTATGTCATTACTACTGTTATTAAAAAAGTAAAGCAATAAAATCTATAATTTCATCATAATTTACTTTTGACAAAAATTATTACACCTTAATTTGAAATCATGTTCTCTGTCATCAATAAGCTAAACTACATTTTTCAATGATCAGCACATTAGTGTACAACACTAGTATGTCAACAGTAGTTTGACCTATTTACACTATCTTTGGCATTAGCAAACCTTGGTCTGTAACACAAATATGAGGAAATAGTACCTGAATATACTGGAAAAGCGTTTCATAGATTTTGTCCAGTGAAGTGTACAGTATCTTTTAAACTGTATGGATCATTTTAAAAGTGGGAAAAGAATAGGCACATACTGTTTCATGATGAGTCACATCAGAAATGCTAGCTAAGAGAGTACATCCATATTCTCTTTATAAACTGAATATGCTGAGGTTAAATTAAATTAATATTAAAGTAAATGCATCAATGTTAGCCACTTTTTCTTTCCTCTCGCTATATAATTAACCTCCCAATAGCTGGCACCTATTTTATTATGTTTTTACTAAATGCCCATAAATTATACTAAACACATAATGAATTTCAAGAATTTTCATAAGCATCTTAGTTTTTTCAAATTTCAACATATTGACTTGAAATCATTTTAAAAACAGATCTAATGTATTGATGTCCAGGTAGAAGAAAAATCATTAAAGATTTGTAAATTTTAAAACATTTTATTCTATTATTTGTAGCTTTTTAAAATAAGAAATGATATAAAGTGAATAAAATGAGTATCATTTGCTGTGAATTATTTCCCTTACTATATATTTAAAGTTTTAGCTTAAAGACTTTAGGAGTAAAGTGTTTAATTCTCCCAAAACAATTTTAACTAAATTAATGCTAAATAAAAATAAGCACTGAAAATATATCCAGCTGTATAATTAAATATATCTTGCACATTTTGCATTAACATATGTAGTATGCTTAAAATATACATCAGTTGACATGCTTTGATGGAGTAGTGGTTTGGTCTGCTACCTCTGCTTTCTCATAGTTTACATATTTTCCAAGTACCCGAGTTCATGTCCTGGGCCTGGGGTTGGGAGGACAACCAACATTAACAGCAAAATAAAAATAAATACATGTATTTAGTCCTCCTCTTTCTTCTTGCCTGCCTGCCTACACACCTTCATTTTATTTCTGCCTTTAGCTTTCCTTTAATTTGTATCTACGGATATAAGAGGCTTAGAGCATTTCTATCTGAATACACTGATCTCAAAATCATATATTTTCTTTACTAAGCATGGGGATATTGGTGAAATGTAAAGTGCACAAAATATATGTAATTAAGTTCAATTAGCTTACCCTAAGTAAACCTGTGGATGCATTTGTTCTCTAAACACAGAAATAACTATAAAAATAAGAAACATTTATGGAGAATTTTTTGTCCAGTTTTGAAATGTATCCTATTCTGAAGGAAAACAATCACTCCAACTTCTTAATTTGGTTAATGCATCTTTTGCATCTTTGCTATTACTTAGGGAAACTACAGAGGTGTACAGTAGGGTAGACTGCTGTAAGACACAGAGGAAATTGAGCATGGTTAAAAAGAAGCATATTCACAGAAAAAGTCTCCTAGTTGAAAAACTAGCAAAATGTTAGATATTTAAAATGATTGTAGGTACACATATTCAAATCGAATTTCAATCATGGTAGAAAATTCAATGGTTTGCCACTATAAACAAATATACTTTATTACAGCTAAGGAAAATTTATTCATCCCTCTGACTTTGATTTCTATGGTAACCAATTGATTGACATATAACTCGTGCTGATTGACAGGGAGGAAATGCAAAGGTTTTGCAATTAATAATTCTCAATGCTGCTGAGTTACAAGACCTTCATTTTAAATTATGTCAGAATGTTTCTCAATATAATCATAGCCCAAGGAATGAGTACTGCCGTTTTTAATCAAAGTTTTTTTATGTCTGAATTAGTATAATCTTCTACAATATTTCAAAGGATCCTAAAACACATTTTAATTGTATCCTTTCAAAAATGTCAAAAATCATTAGTGTTCTATTAATTTTATTTTGTTTCACTCTAAGTTGATGCTTTCACATCCATCCAACATGTGTAAACAGCTAGAACTAGAATACATTTAGATTTAAATGCTCATTTTGGGTAAATCTATACTCAACCTGAACTATCATCTTTAGAACTCTGTAAAAGCCATCTTGAATTCTATAAAAAACCCTTAATTGCATTATGTGTTTTCAGTGAGAGATTAATTGTCAAAGGTTGGCATTTTTTTTTTTTAGCAAACTAACACGCAGTAACCCAAAGAGCAGCATATAAAATATTCCTAGAGGGAAATATACTTAGTAAATTAAATCAAGAGAAAGACACACATCTTATCATTTCATTCCTATATAATACATAGAGAAGCTCATTATGAGAATGAAAAGGAAGGGGTCTGACAGTCCTCCATGTAACAAGGGGTCAATTTCATAGTCAAGAACAGAGTTGGAATGCTAGAGATTAATGTATTATATTCAAATTTTTTTTAATAATTATACACACCTTAAACTTATATAATACAATGGTGCAACATTTCTTCTAAAGAATTTATATATATATGTGTGTGTACGCATGTATACATGAATATACGTATGTATGTATATTTCATGTCTTGAAGTAGTGGTGAAATGATATAGGGAAATACTGAATACTTACTCCGAGATAACTTGCGAAAATATGGAAAGTCTGTGTTATTTAAACTTTAATTTTATTAGAAAACAAAAGGAGAGAGTTTAAAAAGATAATGCTGGAAGTTTAGAACAAGATTCCTTTTAACGTTGCTTACCTTAATGACACTAAGTGTATAACTTAGAAGAGAAAAGCACAATTTTAGTTATTAGTTTATTTTTCGTCATCACATATAAGGAAAGTTGTTGACTAGCAATGACAATTTACATTTCTTTTTATTCAGCTTTATGTTCCACTCCATCTTTTCTTTCCTGCAAGAAACACATATTTTCTTCTCTTTCCTATTGTGATAATTTTATAGCTTCTTTATATTAATATCCATTCCTCACATGTGCAAAATTATGAGAAATGAATTTATCTATAACAAATATATTTTTCATTAATATTAAAATTGTCCAACTTTAAAACTCGGAATCTAGAGACAATGACAATAGCCATCAACACATAGGCTATTATACATAACTGAATGTTTTATTGACTCAGCCCACTTTAAGGAAGAATCTGGGCAAAGGTTTTCTGATTAATCTAATTTTAAAGAACTTCATTCGGGCAGTGAGAAATCAATATTAACAATTTCTTAATTAACTTGAGGCTTAAAGAATTGTTAAGAGAATAAGGGATTTTTTAATAAGAAATTTTCAGAAATATAGCTACAGAGAAAAACTGTTATTGTGCAGGTGACAAAATAAAATGGCCAGTTTAAGTATAACTTTAACATGAAAACAAACAAAAATATATATTTTTCCTAAATGGAACAGTTTTCATTGACCTGTCATTGGAACTAAGAGCTCAGTTCCTATGGCTACATAGTACTTGGTTATTGAGATGGAGATAAAACTCCCCATATCATTGTGAATATCATTTTATAAACCCTTTTTAATTTCAAAACCATCTTTGAAAGCTCAATTAACTTTTAACGAGGTCACATGATGTACATTGAGTAAATCCAAAGTCTGGAAATAATATATGGAGCTTTAATTAACATGAACAGTGATTATATCTATTATGCAGGTTTATAAAAGCAATAATACATTAACTTTCTTTTTTAATTGATTTTATTGAAGGAATATTGCATTTTAACATTAAACAAGTTTGCATGATAGAAAATTTACATCTTTATATAATATAGTAGATTACCACTCTTTCCTTTTTTCTCCTTTACTACACATGCTATCCTTTCTATACGATTTGCACTAAATGCTCCAATCTCTTCCTACACCTTCTGATTTGTTTTCGCTCCCAATAAAAGTCTATTGTTGTTTAAATTAGTTCTCTCTTCTTTTGAAGTCTGTTATTAGTTACTTCATGCATTCACTTTCTATCTCTATACATTCCATATGTGTGAAATGTTTGCATTTCTCCTGGCTTATCTCTCTAAGCACAATTCTCTCCAAGTCCATTAATGCTTTAATTTTCAATACTAAAACATCAATTTTGTTTCAGTTATATTTTACCATCTTTATAATAGTCAATTATAATTGTTTACATAAAATAGTCATCAATCAGATTGCATAGGACAATATTTCTAAGTTATAAGGATAAAATATGAAGTTTGGGTAGATTATGCTTTATATCAGTGATTCATCAAATAAAATAGATTATATAATCCTTTATGTAGAAAAAAATGTTAAATAAAGTCATGTCCATTATGACAATAGAGGTCAATTTTAATGAGAATATATGTTTAGTTGATTTATGATATTATAAGAAAATTAATCTCAGATAGTTTAAAGAATTTTTCCCCCCAGAGAAGGAACAATTGACTGGAAGTTTTTCAGATTCTTAAATTTAATCTTCACTCATTGTGTTTAAAATACTACATCATATTATGTCTGAGTACTTTTAGTTGACTATGCCTAAACTAACTTGTGTCACAAATTTTCCACATTTTCTTAGATGAATTTGCAGCAGAAGCAAATTATGTAATAATGTGCTATATCCATTTCATTTTTTACTATCTATATAACTCTGACAAGCATAACCAGCTTACATTTACATTTTACCTTGATATGAATATGAATAAGCTTCTTATGCTAACAGCCTTACAAATATCTGTCTGCTAAGAATGTACCATGAAGTCATTTGCAAAAGCATTTGCTTAGGATGGTATTTTAATGAAATTACAGGCTTGCTTTTTTGTTCCCTCAGGTTGGCATTGTGGCCAAAAGTGCTGAAGTTCCATATACTTATGAATATATGCTTATGACTCAAATCTCAAGCCTGTACTTTACAATGCATTCCAAATACAAATATGCATCTGTATAATTATATTTCTCTTCCTTTCATAATTCACAAAAAATATATTAAGCTATTCTGTGCTATTGTATGATTCTAAGAGTTGGCATATATCACTAAGTAAAATAATGTCTGTTCTATGAAATATATATACAGGTAGTTGAAGTTATTTGTTGGTGATATATATAATGAGGAAAACTAAAGCAAGGTAAGAAGGTAAGAACAGTTAATAAATGAGGAAAGGAATTTTTGTAGGAGGGACCAGGAAGTCTTTACTAATAATAACAGCATAAACCTGAAAGAAGCTCCATAATAGGCATTTAATTATCTAAAGAAGAACATTTCAAACAGAAGGACCAGTACATGAAAAACACCAGAAGAATAGCATGCGAATAATTGTGGTTGAAGATGATTGATCAAATGGAAAAAAGTAATCTTAGCAAAGATTTGTGTCTTCCAAGATCATGCAGTGATTGATATATTATTGGAAGAACTTTTACTTTACTTTTATTCAGAGTAACATGTTAAGTCATAGAGCTTTAAGCAGAAGATCAGAATAATATGAGTATCATTTTAGAAAGTAGTTCAGGTGACTCCGTGGAGAATAAATCTGCTGATCTTTCCTCCTTGTATAACTCTTCCAGTAAACTTACCTATCTTTGTATAGTAACTAATTTTTCTATTTGCTCAGTTAGCAATAATTGTAAATAATTGTCAAAAAAAGATGCACATATAACAAATAATTGAGCAAAACTATTATCGCAGATAAACCCAGACATTCATCAAATAGTAGAAAGGAAAAATCTACCATGTGGATCAAAGAATTTAGAAAAACAATCACCTCTTAAGAGAAATACATATGATGAACACATTAATTAAATGATAATAAACACATAATAAGTTATATACACACAAATATGTACTCCAAAGTGTATGTGTATACTTTGATTCATGTATGATATATATGTGCATTATAAATAGAACACGTTTATTATATATAGATATATACACAAAGCAAATAAAGTAAATAAAACTGAACAGTCAAATGGGTTAAAAAACAAAGAACTAAAAGCAATGAAATCCTTGTATATAAATAAATATGTAATGATATTCACTGATGCATTGATGCAAAAGACAAATACTCAAACCAGTGAAGGATTCTTAAAAGGACAAGTATTGTGTATGAATTAGATCTGCAAATACTATTGAAATATTCTAATTGTAGGTTACTTCAAGACTATATATGCCTATGAAAAAATTTACAGGAGAGATGCCAACTAAATGAAAAAATATAACTTGTGAAAAATAAGGAGGGGTTATAACAATGAATCACAATAAATATACATACATATTATTTTCTATAATTCTCCATTTAATACTTATATAATTGAAATGTCAGTTAAATAGCAATTCCAAAATAAAAATATAGTTTGATGACATTAATCAGAATTTATATTTTTATTACTATCACCAAAAACAATTAGCCATTTTCAGGGATTTGCTTTCACCAAGATCTCATATCTTTGAAAATATAATGCCATCTTTGCATTATTATCTGAATAATTATAAGAAACAGAACTAGAAAGATAATTGTTAAATACAAAAATAATATTTTCTCCCCTATAGCAATCTAAGTTAGGGGATCTACAGTCTTGTATCCGCTGATGAGTCTTTAGTCAGCTTCAACATGTCATTCTCATGGTCATGGTCATTTTGATACTTATTTTCCTAGTTCACAGGCCTCAAACAAGTTTATATTAACCTTTGTACTTTACGTGATATAAATTTATCCACAAAGCTATGTCTAAATTCAGCCATGGACACTTTCTTACACATGAAAAAGCAGAAATGGTGAGCAGCTACATTTTTTGACATACTACAAAAGAGAAGTGAGCAAACTCAAATTATTGATGTTATATAATCTATACATTTATGCTGACATAAAAAAAATTAAAAATATAATCCTATGTAAGAATATCAAGCAATCCTTAATCAGGCCAAAATAATATTTGAATTTTATTGACAATCAATTAAACACTATATTTTCAATGGAAATAGTATAGTTAAAAAACACTTATATAATATTTGCTATTTAAACTTATTTGGTTGCAATCTAAGATCTCTGCTAATTTAAATATATCTGAATGAGAATAGTGTTAAATTTTAGGGGTAATTTTAACTTGTGACAAACAACTTAATTTTGACACTACTTTAATTCATAATTTTACTTCAACCAAGATCAAACCTTTTTAATTTTTAAATTGCTATCATGAAAATCAACTCAGGTCATTATTAAAAATTAAGTTATGACACATTTCATAAAATAGGAAGCTGAATTTTTTATTAATTCAAATATTTCTCAATTTGTTAAAATTTTAGAATATCTCTTTAAGATGGTTATCCAGAAATCTGAATTCACCTCTTCAAATACACACAATAAACCGGTAACTACATATTTAAATATTTTAAATAATTTAAAAGGAGATTAATAATCATGAAAATAGGGAACCTATGAAAGGATAAAATGAAAGAAACAAGGTAGGTAATAAAAGACAAAGATCACTTATTGCAAAGGAAATTCGTGGTCAGGAGGACTCAAGAGGTGAGGATTTCTTTTCTAGACAGTAGCAGGGTCCTGCATTAGGCACCCTAGTTTTTTGATTTTTCACAAAAACAATGGGACTCTAGATTCCTGACTTTAGGCCTGGTAAGAAAAAAATGCCATGAAAATTTATGAACTATAAGGAACTCAGAAATTGTTTTAAAGAGTCCTCACATACACTCACTTATGTGGGACCCAGTACAGAACACTTATCAGAAAAGAACCCAGATAATATGTGAAGAAAACACATTTACTAGCTGTTAGTGTCTCTGACCAAGAACTCTTGAGATAATCCCAAGGTTGGTAACTCTGTAAAGTGCCATTTTGGCAACTTCATGCAATCTTGTCAAATTCAGTTACCTTGGGTGCTGTAGTAGAACACTCCCTTCAGTCTACTAAAGACTGGGCCAGTCTGCTGAGAGCAACGAAACTTCTGTGAAGTAACTACAGTCACAGTCAGGTACCTAGAGCAACCATTAGACAATATCACAACCCAGAAACCATGATGCACTTGCAGCCAGGATGAACCAGTGTCCATTTACATCAACTTATTCAGCACCATACATCTGCAGTGCAGGATGGCAGACAAAGGCCTACAGTAACACTCTCTATCATGCCACATTCGCATACTCAACATTGTGCCCAGTTACTGTGGCTTAGCCAATTGAATTGACAAACTGCTCACCATATCACATCAAAATAGCAGAGGATGGGTGATGACCATACTGGGAATGCACCTTGAGAACCTAGTTTGGAGGTCCTTAGGGGACAGTACTTCTGGGAAGAGCAGTTTCACAAGGCCATTCCTAGAACTCCGGGAGACAGCAGAGTTGACTGTACTACAGAAACAATCACAGAAATCAGATACAATCAAGAGACAGAGGGACATGTCTCAAACAAAAACACAAAACTGTTGTAAAAGAGCTTAAAGAAACGGAAATACATTGCTTGATGAAATATTTAAATATTTAAATATGGTTATAAAGATGATAACACAATAACAATAACTACAATAAAACCTTCAGGAACATAGAACAGATTAATGATTGCCAAAGGTAGGAAGAGGGTGAGGTGATAATGAAGGTGGCCCAAGGCGCAAACTTCCAGTTATAAGATCAGTGGTCCTGGAATATAATGCCCTGTATGAGTACTAAAGCTAAGTATGCTGCAGTGCCAATTTGAAAGTTACTAAGATATTACATTTTAAGAGTTCTCATCACAAGAAGTAATATAATTCAACTATGTGAGGTGATGAATGGTAAGTTTATTTTGATAATTATTTGCAATATATACATATGTCAAATCATTATGTCTATACCCTAAAGGAATATGATGTCAATTATAACTCATAAACCTAGTGGGAAAAAGCAGTTATTAAGAGTAAAATTTATATAACTGAATTTTAAATAATATACTTACAGTAAAATAAAAAAGTAAGTAACATTTCAACAGAAAATGAAAATAAAGAAAGGTTCCCTTGTTTAATAGTGGTTAGGTCTGCAACCTCTGCTCTAGCGCAGTACATGCACATCCCAAGGATTCAGGGTTCACATTCTAGGTTCAGGGATTCTGTTAAGATGAAAAACTAAATAAAAATAAAATGCTTTTTCCTCTTCCCTCTTCCTGCCTACCTGACACCTCAACTTCATTCCTGCCTGTATCTTTCCTTAAAAAAGTTAAAATAAAGAGAGCATTGATAATTACTATATATATTCACACATACAACACAATTTAGATTTACTTGGTCATAGGTATGACATGCTGATAGTTGACTCATCTTCCTTAATTTTTAAATACTGATAAAACAATCCAGAGGGCTATAAAACTATCTCATTTTTTTCTTTTATAAATTCTAACTGGAAATACATCTTTCACAGATACTCGTCTCATTTGTTTATCATTCGGTTGTTTTTTTTCCAGTTCAAAAGAAATATGCTTGCACATTTGTATTCTGTTCATATCTAAATTCCAGTAAAGGTCAGCTTTCCCATAAAAAAGAGTATAAATAGTGCATAAAATGATGATCCAAGCTAGCACATCAAGAAAATAAAATCATAAAAGTAAAGGTCATTTCCACAATTTTCATCTTGAAGCACTCTCAAACATATATATAGTGTGAAAATTTGTCAAAGTTTTCAAAAGAGGAATTTGGATAATGAAGTGTTTTTTTCTTTGCCTTCTTTTACATGACATTTGTAGAAATTAAAAATAAATTATTCATCATTGAGACCATTATCTTTATGTTGGTTTGGTTGTTAGGGTCATTACTCCTGATAATCAATTATCACAGCAAAACGTTTGTAGGATTAAAATAATCATTCTTTTCTTGGAAGCTGCTATATTTGATGACATTCACAATAGACAAATTGTATCATCCTTTTCAGGACAAATAAGAAAACAAGCTTTATTTAAAATTATTTAAATAAAGTATTCCTCCACATCTTAACATTCTGACTTTAATTCAGTGAGTCTATCAGGAAAGTCAATACTTGCTGTAGGAAGATGCTGTACTTAAAAAATTACCTCTACATTCATCTATTCATAGTAATGATTTTGAATCAGGTCTACAACTTTTTAACTGAGTAGTGAGTGTGAAATTGAACTTCTGAAAGCCTCACAAGAGCTACCTATGTGAGCTTTCAGTCTATAACATATAGAAGCAATATGATCTCACTTTAGTTTTGCTAAATGTAGGCCAAGGTCAAGTCTTTTGATAAAAACTATGGACAAGTACTTCCCTTACCAACACAAAAACACAGATCCAAGGGCAAGAGGTCTCTATCTCATCAGGCGTAATGGAACTCCACTTAGTCTTCCTCTCTTTAGTCATTTCAGCCTCTGATAGTTTTTTCCCAACTAGTCTCCATATCTTATTGCAATAGCTGTTACATTTGTGTGTATGTTTGTCCTCAACAAAATCATAAATTCCTCTGGTCAGAGACAACATCTCTTCTATTGCTGTATCATATAAATCACACATAATATTTTTTAAATTAATTTAAGTAAATGCAATGAATGAGAAGTTACTTTATAAGATAACGAAATATTAAATGAAACAAATCAGTATGTTTGGCTTCACATCTCAAAAATTTTGGTAAAGACCAAGCTAGATATTTTAAATATGTTCTATAAACACACACAAAAAAATAAAATAATGAAAAAAACATTAAAAAAGAAGATGTGGTGTATTTAATTTTATTTTTGCACATTTATGTAAGTGAAGAACTTATGCGATGGATTTGGAATTTATTTGAAAGATAGACTGTGGAAAAATGTAAGCAAAGGCAGGTTTATTTGGATATTTCTGCACTGCATTACTAAATATCTATACTAACCCTGAGTAAGTGCAGTCATGATAGTGGTATATTTATGTACAGAAATCAAATGATTATTAATAATAGCTTGCTCAAATAGCAATATTCTGTCATTTCACTCAGTAGAATATTACAGATATTGATTATTTCACTTTGACACTTTGAAAAATAAGGCAACCACTTTTAGAAGCATATCACAGTGATAAACTCATCAGAAAGAACAAGACCTATATTTTGTCCATTTAATATTTTAGAGAAATCAAACATATATGAGAGGTTAACATTTCAGATTTAAAGAATCAGATTCAATCCACCATTACACATCACTACAATCATCACAGTAGCGAAATTTAATTTCTATCCAATAATAACATGTATTGGCAAGAATATGAAGCAACTGCAACTTCCACTTCCATGTATTGTTTCTGGAAATACAAATTGATATAATCACTTTTGATAAACTATTGACATATCTAACTGGAGAAACATACTACCCAGTAGTTTTGTTGCTACTTACATACTTAATTATAATATATATAAGTACATGCATATATAGTGTTTGAAGAAATAGTATTTATAATAGGAAAGAAATGAAAATAATTCAAAAGTCCAACAGTACAATATTTTTCTATAGTATACTATAGATTGAAAAGAATGATTTTCAAATATATTTAAAAATAAAAAATCTAATACAGAAGTACCTACACATAATTCTTCTGAAGTAAAGAAACAAAGTAAGCAAGACACATGTAAACAGAAATCATTATAGAAGTTACTCTTGGTGTCAGACAGTAGTGAGTATTAACCATGTTAGCATTATTCACTTTTTTTGAAGGCTATTTTTAGAGAAGTTTTAGATATACAATAAAATTGAGAGAGTTAAAGATATTTCCATATAGTCCATTTGCCCACAAACATAGCTCTCCCCTTTATCAAGATCACTCAGCGGATAGATTCTGTACCAAAGAAAAGTCTATATTGACTTACCATCATCACTTACAGCTCATAGTTGGCCTTTGGTTTACTCTTGGCGTTTTATTACAGGAATCTGGACAAATGTATATTGACATGTATCCACATTACCTTATCATTCAGGGTATTTTTACCTTTCTAAAATTCCTCTATCATGTGCGTATTCATCTCTACCTCCTCCAGGTCAACCACAGACCCTTTTGTTCTTGCCGTAGTTTTGCCATTTACGAATCGTCATACAAGTACAATCAAAGAGTATGCAGGCCTAAAGATTAGAATATTTCAATTACTAATTTGAATGTATGGTTCCTCTATGTTTGTTACGGCATAGAAGCTCATTTCTGCTAATTTCAGAAATTTAACACTAATATTCCACTATTTGAAAGTACCAGAGTTTATTTAGTAATCACTGACTGACAGACATTAGCTTATTTTCAACTTTTGGCAATTGTGAAATAAGACTATTACAAATATCTGTGTGCAGTGGCTTGTGTGGACTTAGTTTTTATCTCCTTTGGTAAAATACAATGTCTGTGATTACTGGATTGTACGAAGAGAGTATTTTAGCTTCCAAAGAATCACGAAAATGTATTCCAAACTAAATACTGTTTTGAATTCACACCAGCAATGTAGTATTTCCTATTGCTACCTATTCTTGCTAGTGTTGTTCAGACATATTTTGGACAATATGATACTTGTGCAGTGGTAACCCCTTATTTTGATTTGCATCTCCTTACTACTTATGATATGGACCATCATTTCATATGCTCCTTTTACATCTGTTTATCTTTTTTTAGCTATCTGATAAAGTATTTGTGTCATTTTAATTGTTTTAAAAGTTCTTTATACATTTTGATGACAGTCCTTTATTGACATATCTTTTTGAAGATATTTTCTCCAAGTCTGCAACTTGATTTCTCATTTTCTTGACATTGTCTTTTGTATAAATGATTTTGATTAAAAAATAATAATAACAGTCCATCTAATCAATCAGTTATTTTTATGGATGTGTCTTTGGTGTTTTATCTAAAACCCACCCCATAACCAAGATCTTCTACATTTTTTTAAGTACTATTCCAGTGGTTTTAGAATTTTGGATTTTATATTTAGGTCTATAACCCATTTTGAATTAATTTTTGTGAAAAATGTAAAGTCATTTTAAAAACTGAATTTTTCTATTCATTAACTTGAAATAACTCTCCATTTTTCATTCACTCTGATTTTGGTAATCTGAATTTTATAGTTCAAAATTTTCCTCATATCTCTTGTATGTATTTTATTCTATTTATGCTTAAGTGCTTAATTAAATTCAGAGGATTCTATGTAAATAATATTGTGTTTTTCATTTCAAATTCATATGCTCATTGTTAGCAGACAGGCAGCTAACATTTTTTTCTTAACCTGTCATTCCTGCAAGTTTATCAGTATAGTCTATGTTAAAGGAGCTTTCTGTCAATTTTTAACTTTCTACATAGAGAATCATGTCATCTATGAACAGAGATTTATATCTACCTTCCTAATTGTATACGCTTTTTATTTGCTTTTCTTGCCTAATTATATTAGTTAGGACTTCCTGTAAGATGCAGAAATGGAGGAGTATGAGGGGTTACCCTTGACTTTTACCTGATCTTATTGAGAATTGTTCATTTCTCACTATTAAATATGAAGCTAGCTGAAGATTTTTATAGACTCTTTATAACTTGAGAAATCCTCTCTAGTTCTCTTTACTAATATTTCTATCATGAATAGAGGTTTTCTATTTTCAAATGCTTCTTATGCTTTCATTGATAAACGTGATTTTTTTTTTCCTCTCCTGTCAACGTGATGAATTACATTTATTGATTTCCAGAACTGAATCACCTTTGCATACCTGAGATAAATCAAAACTGGTCATGGTCTATAATTCTTTTATATTGTTTTTGGATTTGATTTGCTAATATTTTGTTCAGAAGTTTTGCACTTATGTTCATGAAAGATATTGGTCTGAAGTCTTCTGTTCTTGCAATGTGCTTTTTGGTTTTAATATAAGATAATATTGGCCTTATTGAATAAGAAATTATTCTCTCTGCTTCTATCCTCTGATAGAACTTGCAGAGAATTTCTTCCTTAAATGTTTCGTAGGCTTCACCGGAGAACAGAACTGACTTGCTGCTTTCTATTTGGGGAGGATATTAATCACTGATTCAATTTTTAATACATATAAGCCTATATACACATCACCACTTTATTCCTGTCTTAATTTTGGCAAATTGTGTCTTTCAAATACTGTAAGTGGTCCAAATCATCAAATGTATTAAATTTGTGGGTATAAAGTTGTTATTCTTTCATTACTGGTATTAGTCATTTGTATCCTCATGCCTTCCTTTCTTTTTTTTTTTTTTTTCTTAGCCTGGTTAGGAGCCTCGGGTTCTGTTGATCTTGGCAATGTTATATAAATGCTTTCTACTTGTTACCCTTGTGTTTCTTCAGTTTTTTTTTCTACTTTTTAACTGAACATTTTATATTTCCTTCTTATCTCTTTTCTATTATGTCAGTTATACTTTTTTCTTATTTTTAACCTTTAGTTTTCATGGTTGCATTACTATATACATTACAATTAATCCAAGTTCACTTTTAAATAGCACTATATCACTTTTAATGTAGTGTTGATACCAACAAAATAAACCCAATTCCCCTCTCTCATCTGTTGTAATAAAGCTCAGTTCATTTCACTAATATGTAAGAATACATATGCATATATGCTTAATATGCATATATGTAATTTAAATTAATACATAATATACATAAGAACACAAAATGAGATACACTCAGTAAGATAAACTGAAAATAAAAAAAGTTTTAATTCTACAAGAACATATTTTTTTCAATACTCTATTTTAGTTTATATAGATCCATGTTTCTGACCTGTAATAACTTCTTTTAACATCTCTTGTAAGAGTGTTCTCCTGAAAATGAATTTCTTAATTTTCTGTTTGAGTGAGAAAGTATTTATTACTTCCCAATTTTTAAACATAATTTCACAAGGAACAGAAATTTAGATTGGTGTATTTTTTCTCTCAGTACTACAAATATCTCAATCCACCTTCCTGTTTGCATGATTTCTGATGTAGAGTTTGATATAAATTGTTATCTCTCTGACCATATAAGTAAAACCTTTTCCTCTCTAGCTTCAGGATTCTTTCTGGATCATTATTTTCTATGATTTGAAAATATCGTACTAGATTTTTTTTTTGATTCTTCAGATTTCTGTCTCTTTGTTTTCAATACCCTTTATCCTCTCATACGCTTACTACTTATGCACTAGAGCACTCAGAACATTAATCATAGTTTGTATAAATTTCAATATCATTGTCATGTCTGGTTGTAATGCTGACTTTGATTATCAAATTACAGTTTTTTGCTTTTGAAATACCTCATAATTTTGTCATGATAGTCAGACATGATGTACTAGGTAGAAGGAACTAGACCATAGAAATGAGATGGTTGAGGTGTGTATGGATGGGGATGTGTCTTGTATCTCTATTATTATTTCTTAGTCTTTTACTGACCTTGTGACTCTAGACAATGAATATCACTAGGGGATCTCAGTTTATCCTCCTTAAATTGTGCAAGGTAATTACTACTGACTGGAATTGGTCACTTCTCTTCTCCAGGTCATTTAGGCTCTGACAATACCCCAACAAGTTATGCTTTAGTTAACTAGTTGAATGGACAGACTATTTCATTTATTTACAGAACTACTAATTAAAAAAGAAAAAAAACTGAATCAATAACATTCTTTATATAAAAATAAAACACTGATTTTAAGGATGAAACAGAAACAAATAAGTTGAGGTCACTACTTATAATAAATTTTAAAAGTTAGGATTAAAATGAAAAATGCTTCAGACTTGTGAAAAGCACACAAAACCTATAACAAATGTTTTATATGACAAAATTCAAAATGAACAATATTTATTCCGTTGTGTGTGTCTAAAAGAAAATGTTTGGTATATTTGACACATATGCATATCATATATGTTTTGTATTCTTGCTAATGAAGAATTGTGAAATTCAGTAAGAAACCATAGCTTATATTTTGTCTTAAAATAATAGAAACTTAGGAGATATAAAAGAACAGAGGAATAAAGATTATTGGTTAAAAATGGATTTCAGTGGGCTAAAATATTGACTCATTTATATATAGACTAATTTGTACGTGCAAGTTATTTTCAAAATTTATGGTTAAACTTGGATGTTGCTAAAATTCTTTTATAAGGATGATATGGCAGTTCCTTTTTAGGTCTTGAATAAGTCTTTGTTATCCAAATGCCATTAAAATTTATGAAAAATCAATTAAGTTTGAATAATCGCATATAAATAAGGGTTGACATTCATATTTGTGTGTGGGAAAGAGATTAAGTAAGATATTTTATACCTTCGTTTATAAATTACGAATCATCAAGTAATTTATATTGATACCATATTCACTTCCTTGAATTTAAAGACAATTTAAAATAGAAATGTAATGCTAACTAAGTTTATTTGTAATTAATGTTAGTGTATACTTATTAAAAGAAAGGAAAGGGAATAATTACCAAGGGGTGATAATAAAATCAATCTATACAGGAAGTTCTCAAATGAAGGTCATAACATCAAATTAATCAGTGTGCTGTCAAAAAAATGCAGAAAGGCAAAAAAATGAAAAAGAGAATTAAAATATGGTTAAATTTTTTTCACTTAGATATGCCATAGTGACAAAATGCTCTATTTACTATAGATTGTGCAGCATTTTTTATGAACTATTGATAAACAGAAGCTGACAGTATTTAATAAAAGTTCAATGCCATTGAAGTAATGAAAAGCCTTGCAATAAAGTTATATTGATTCTTAATAGAATGTATCAATGTTTACTTTCATTTCTAAATTTTTTTCCTTGAAGTTTTAGTAATTTTTGAAGCCTAAACCTTGACCAGTAATTATCCAAGTCCTGTTATTCGCTGTAAATCCGGCGTCTTCTCTATAGTATTATATAAATTTAAAATGATTAGCTCAGTGTAGTAAATATTCTCAAAATAATATATCAAATTCAAACATCCTTTGAAATATCTGCCTTAAAAATAAATCTGCCCTAAAGGTTTAGGTAGACTAATGTATGATATAGTCATCTTGTTCTTTGTGAAATCCTCTCATGATATGATACAGCTGGATTGAAGTTGAACACAAAAGGAAATTGATTACTTATATTGTTTTGATTTTTTAAACAGATATCTTCTTCGTGGTAAATCATATTTTAATAATACTGAAAGAACAGGAAATTGTAATATTTCAAGATGTTTCTATTTAACAGTATATTCTGCCAAATCATTCTCAATATTTCAAAAGAAGTGATTTTGCCTTAGAATTCACTCATAGCACAAATATTTGATAGTTCCTAATTACCATTATCTTTTTTATGTAACTGTCTATATTATACGTTTGATGAAGTCATTAATTCAACAACTAATCATAATTAACATCAGGTACTTTATAAAGTGACATCATTAGACAAACTAAAGTAATTAATAGCAACAAAATTAAACGGATAGAGAAGATCCTAATAAATAATACCATATAATTATTTAAAATCTTTCCTACACATAATTACATTTCAGTTCTTGCCCTAAAATAAAGATTCCTGAAAGAAGTTATTTCTAGTAATTTTAATTTTATTCTAAAACTGCAGAATTCAAAAATAAAATGCAGAATGTCTTCAATGCTAAGTAAGAAAATATAGCTTGTTATAGATATTGAATGCAATTGCCACAAATATCTAAAAGATAAATGTATAAATAAAAGTCTATATTTGTTTGGAAATAGAACTCTTTAAAAGCATACATGCCATCTTCGGACCAAATGAGAAATTTCAGCTTTTCCTGTTAGATTAGTCACATACCAACCTTTCAGATGAAATTTATCTTCTTAAAAGTATGCTCATAGGTTTTATGGAGTCAAAAATAAAAATTATATATATATGCATATATGTATAGAGAGAGTGAGAAAGGAGAGATACTATATTTAGTATATACAACTTAATTATTCATTATCATCTTTTCCTATAATATCTAATAAAAGAGTTCTGAAAGTGGGTATTACTGTGATTTTTCCTATTTTAAGAGAATATTACTTAATTTCATGATCATATAATGTCATCACCCTTAGCCATAATTGTACAAGATCTGCAACTGTTTGATATAAAATATCACTAATGAAAGATTTGCTGTCATAAATTGCTACCAGGAATATTCAACTATAATCAGCAATTGCCCTTTGACCTCAAAATATATTCTAATTCATTGACATTTCTGCTTATTTTCAATATGTAACCCAGTTTATCTTCATTATCTCTAATCTACTTTAGTGTTCTAGGTCATTCCTTTCAGCAATTCTTTTATCTATACACAAAATTCTTACCTTCTCCCTATCTTTTTTGCAAATTCTGCCAGCAAGTCTTCAGAATTGGATGATTCCAAGCAATCAATGTTTCCATCTCCTTATGTTCAAGCAATTTAATATTGGTGTAAAATTTCACACAAAAAAAATTGTTTTCTACTGCAAATTCAAAATAGGCACATTCACACTTCCTACAATTTTGATAATCATTCCTACAGTATTTATCTGGTTAGCCCATTATTTTTCATGGCCTCTGGTAATTTTTCAAATATCCTTCTTAACCAACTTGTAATTCTTCAGTAATCCACTCTTACAGTATATGGCATCATAAGAAAAATAGAAACTTTCAAAAATAGGCTATATACTTTGCTTTTAATCATAGAAATCCCACTACATTGTGCTCATCTCACTCTCTTTATTCCTTCTAGAATGATTTGAACCCCATTCCCTTTTACTCTTCAGAAAATTTGCATTACTGGCATGCATTAACTTGACAAGGAATAGTATTCATCCTCTTATTTTCTGTAAACTCTAACATTATTTTTGTTCATCAATTTTTACTTTTCTTATTTGTGTATGTCTTGCTGCTTTGACTGAGTTTAGTTAATAAAATATTAAATAGAGGTACTGAATAAGAGTATCTTATTTATCTTTCTGAATTAAATGAAAATGATTACAATATTCACCAAGAAGATATAACAATCAGACACATATAGATACCTAAACTTAGAGCTTTAAATTTTGAGACAAATTTTGCCATAAATTAAGGGGATATCATTTGCAATAAGATTTGCAGATGTTATACTTGACTTTGAATAGTGGGTAGAGCAGGAAGATGGAGATAGGAAATCAGTAAGGAAAGACAGGACTTGAACTTAAGACTGTAAAACAATTATACCTGACACACATATATAGAGCATTACACCCAACAAGAACAACACGAATGGAACATTCTCCTAGAGAGCATATATTTGGTCATAAAACAAGTGTCAATAAGTTTCCAAATATGAATTAGAATAACCATTATCGATAGAACAAACACAAAAGAAAAGAGAACATAAGAAACATTGTCAGAATAAAAGGAAATTGGAATGTGTGTGTGTGTGTATTACTGGTGTGAATGCAACTCATCTAGCCACGGGGAAAAATATATGGCAATCCCTTAAAAACAAAAAATATTGATGTGCCCTGGGGGAGCAGCAGTTATGTCAATAGCCTCCCAAGGATGCCGTTTACATGTTCCGGGAATTGAGTAACACATCCAAGGGAAAAACAGCTAGTAGGAACAACTAAAATAGAAATAAAAATAAAGCACTTTCCTTTCCTACCTATCTGCCTGCTTGTCTTCCTTCCTGCTGGTACCTTTCCTTAAAAAATGCTTATAAATAAATAAAATGAAAATAAAAAATTAAAAAATGACCCATAAATCAGACTTCTAGGGATGTAACTGTTCCCCAAAACAGGGACTCAATCATATATTTGCGTATAACTGCTTATTCCAGCATTATTTATAATAGTCAAATAATGCATATAACACAAGTATTAATTCAAAGATGAATACATAATGAAAACATGGCTATGGCACAATATGTTATTGATGAACAGATACCAATAGCATACTAAGAAATATTATTCAAACTATAAAAGGAACGACACAGACTTAAACCTATTTAATGTTATGAGTCAATGTCCCTTCAATAAAAGTGACTTTTGAAAATAGCGTGGTAGATCTTTTCCCTGACCCCAGTGCAAAAGTTAGTCTGCCAGGAATGTTATCATAGTACAGAGGTGGTACCTACCTCCTTTTCTATGGAGACTGCAGCTCTGTCCTGTTATCATGACCAAGGACAAACAAGCATTGCCCTCCTACTCTGCAGCCATACACAACTGATAAGAGTTTCCAGTAGAAACCACACATAGCCAATGAGATGAATCTTTTACTTCAGTGTATAAAAGGAGCTCCCCTAAATGCCTGTTGCTCAACTTTGGGTACAATACCCCTGTGCCAGCATACAGTGCTTGCTATAAAATACCTTTTCTCTACCTTTGAGTGCTTAGCTATCAGTCTCCTCACTGTCTGGAGGCTCTGTCATAATAGAAAACTGGTTTTCAAACAAAAATAAAATAAAATAAATCATCTTTAAAATATAAAAGGAATGAATTCTTATACATTCCACATCATGGATGAACTTTGAAGATTTTACACATAGTAGATAAGCCAAATAGTGCACAATTCATTTTATTTGAGGAAGCTAGAGTCGTAATAGTCTTAGAATATTAGTATGGAATGAATGCAAGATGGGATAGTGGGAAGATATTGCTTAATTATCACATAGGTACAGCTTGGATTGATAAAAAATTATGTTATTTGGGTGACAGATTTTTACAATGAAAGTATACTTAACGAAACAGAACTGTACATTTAAATGGCTGAAGTGATAAAATTTAATTTTAGGAATAGTTCATCACAACAAAACAACTAAAAAAAAAAAAAAAGAAGTTGACTATTATAATCATTTATATTTACTGACCATTTATTTATTGGTTACTTGAGATCTTTTGATCTCGGCTGGTCTCAGATAAGTTTGGTCATGCATCTATGTTTACCTGTGTGTCAATTAGGTCACTTTGCTTAAGTAAGAGTCACTTTCTTACAAGTGTAGAGTTTGGTTGAAAAAAAGTTCTGTTTTCTATTATCTCTCATCTTTTCTCAAAGTAATCTGGCTTTTGGTCATGGGGGCAAGGATTTTTGAGACCTGGGTTAGGCAATATCAAATCATTTCCATCATGTTCTGTGAGTCAAAAAATGTCACAAGAATAGCTCAGATTTAGGGATTGGGGTGATGTCTTCATACTTTGAAAAAAAGAGCATCACAATCACATTTCAAATAAAGTAAATGGGAGTGATGCAGGATTACTACCAATCTACAACAATTATAAATCATCTTTGCATTTCAATAATTAATATGCTTTAAAACTTTTAAAATTATCTACATATATAATATATTCCTACCTTTTCACTAGCCTTTTCAAATTTTAGAACTAGAAATTTAATAACTTTGTGGCACAGTTCCATGATCTTTTTAGTTTTGTATTTTTCGGTAAGGAATATTTATTTATTTAGGATTGTCAGCACTGACTCATGAAATGACTACTTTAATATGAAAATTATGTTTTTAATTTATTCTTTCATTAACTTTTTCATTATTTATGACTTCTCAAATTTATATATATAAATATTTCATGTCCTATAGTTATTTTTGAATATTTAATGACTTGTGCATAACATCACATCTGATATTTTATCTAATCAATGAATCATTTTTGCAAAACAGAGAAACTGTATATAATTTTCACATATATTATCACTATTTCATAGACATATTTGTAGTTATATTTATTTAACATAGATACATATATTCTAAACCAATATTATGTTAATATAAATATTATTCTGCAAATGTGTTTATTATGAAACAATTTATATAATAAATATTCTATATCAAATACATTATTTTCACATTATCTGCATGCACACTTAATTTATAATGTATGTCCTCTGTAATCAACCCTCAGCATTCTAATACTATGCCTATTTTTGATTCTTTATATTTTTCATTTCATTTTACTAGGTAATATCAGAGAAGAATTTAAACAGTCTATTATGATAATAAAGAGTTCAGACGAATATATTATTCTGTTTAATTTCATGAAGTTTTTTCACACTGATTCATCAAAACATAATAATGCTATTATAGAAAGTGATCTATCGGTTGTCAATTAGCAATTTCAAATAGGCTATTCTACCCTTAGAATAATATTTGACAAGTACATAAGCTATACAACTGATACATACCCTATTCTTATTGTATTATAGGATCTTGCTATCAATCTACATTTTCATTATTTTAAAAGAAATAGAAATGTCAGTTATTTAGAAGATTTTGTATCACATGATTTTCACCTAATTTTAGAAGTGTCTTTTTCTATACTTTGAAGATTATGAATAGATGCATAAATTTATGTCCCAATTTTATGTATCCTACTCTTTTCTCAAAACTTCTTATGTCATTAATTGCTCAGGGCTCCTAACTCAGTTGTATTTTCCCAATTAATGACATCACAATCCATTGAATTTACAGACTTTTAAATTTATCTCATCTATTCCAACCTTATTTAGGTTGAACATATATTTATGTTTTAGTCTTCTTTCTCACCTCTTAATTTTGGAGACTCTCCTTTTCTATCCATACGTGTATAAATATGTAATTCATATGTCAGTGCCTTCCAATTGTGTATCGCCAGTCTACATATGTTTTTCCTGAACATGATATACAAGTCAGCTGTATGCCTGACAACTGTATTTGGATAAATAATAGACATCCTTAATCAACACAAGATAACTGAATTTATTATAAATATTCTACTCAAACTGGCTCCTTAAGCAACCATACCTATCTCAGAAAACAATAACACAATCTTTCCAGTTACCAAGGTGAAAGGCCATGTAGTAATTCACAATTCTATTTTTTCTCAGAATCCTAACACAAGGTATTAAGAAGGAGTGTGGGCTCGATTGCTACAATATATCCAGAATAAAACCACTTCTCACTGTTAGCGCCATTACCACTATAATTTAAACTATCGTGATCTCTGACTTGAGTTATGTAAATAGAATTTTAACGGATCTAATGAATCTGTTATTGCTCCTCTATATTCAATATTCAGCAAAGAAATGAAAATGATTATATTAAAATTCAAGTAATTCAGGGACCTGTATAATCTGACACCAAACTTTCCTTCCCTATTATATTGTTCTGGACTTTTCTTCCCCTAACTTCCCTATTCCGCTCACATTATTTTCCTTATTTCTTTGTCACATCAAACAGGCTCTCACTTAAGGGCCGTTAACTGGGTGTTTCTCTGTCTGTAGAAAATTTCTCACAGATATGAGGCTTGTGACTTTTTCTTTCAAACCTCTCTTAAAGATTTACATTATAATACAACCTAATTTTTCCAATTTCTTTAAGATTGCAAGTACCAACTGTTCCATTCACCCCAAAATGTTTTGCTTTCTAATACTCCATTAAATGTCCCATTAATCTTTAATAAAATGTATTGTCTTCTAAAACAATGCAAAATTCACTTATTTTCTATATTTCAGGTGTATTGTCTATATTCTAAAATGTAAATATCAAGATGGCAATCTTCGGTTTTTGTTGTTTTGTTGTTTTTTGTTTTTTTACTGATATGTCTGTATCAGTTACAGAAAAAACGTGTAGTACAAAGTTATAGCTCAATTGATTTTTATGAATTAAATAAAATCTCTGGAGAAGGAGCACTGCATGGTTGGAATTGATATGTCAATATTTTGAAGTTAAGGGTCTCCTAACATTTGAATCAATTATCATTTCTGAGTATAATGTATAATAATAATCTCTAATTTTAAATCCAACAACAAAGGACAATCAATTGTAAGAATGTTTACATGATATTTGCAAACAAAATTTTTATTTTAAAGAAAAGTTATAGGCAAAAATGAAGGTGAACAGAGGCAGGCAGGAAGATAGAATGAGAAGAGGAAGAAACGCTTTTATTTATTTTATTGAGTTATTCATCTTTGTTATTACCCAGACTCCCATAAAGAGCCTGGTCCTTGTATATGGACTACACTGGTCAGAGGCAGCAGACTTACCTGCTAAATTATCAAGGCATGGCCTTCAGAGAAAAATGTAAATCCAATTTTGTTTTCTATAGGAGCAAAGTTGTAAGACATATCTCTGAAATTTATTAATCCTGCATAAGTGAAATCTTATGTCCATTGTTTAGCAATTGCAAAGAGAGTCACAGGCAACCTATGGAATAAGAAACCTACAGGTATATTTTGAAACTGTGTATTAGTTCAGGATTTAATTTCCAAAATGTAATAGACTTCAAAATTTTAGCATCAAAACAACTAATAACATGATTAAAAATCTGACTAGAGACTTGAATAGAGATACTGTGAAGAAAAAATAGCTTTTGATAGAAGTAAACTAGATAAAAACAGTATAAAATTCTGCCCTTTCTACAAGTAGTCCTTTCGATTACTGGAAACAGAGAGACTCAACTGGCAAAGATAAATATTACAGAACATACAAGGATGAATTTCATTTTTTAGAGCTGAAAAATAATAGTATATTTTCTGAGATTAAAGTGAACAAAAATAACAACTGAATGATTAGAGCAGAAATTATACATGAAACTACTATTAAAGATATGAATAATAATGTACTACTATGCAAATATGCAAATAGATGTTTTATCAAAATTTTTATAATCTTTAGAAAATGAAGCTTGATTTATTATTCCAAAAAACTTTACACATAACTCTATTTTATCAATGCTAATATTATAGTTCACATTTAATTTATGTTAGCATTCAATATAAAATTTGTTTTAAAATATCACATTCTATAATTTGCCCTTTTGCCATTATATTTAAATGTTTTATGTCGTAATTTTTGGCCTTATAATTTATTTCACTATCTGGTAGTTAAATCTTATTTAATTCTCTATAAATTATAAAAGTTTCAAAAAGTGACACATTTTTGAAAGAGAAATGTTAGATATATTTATTTCAATTTCAAAGTATTTTATTGAAATAGCACTGGTTTATAACATATGTTTTAGGTGTACAATATAATGTTTGGAATAAAATTGTGCTAGAGACAAAGATTAGAATTAGAGATGGCAGGGAGAAGGCAGGACCAGAAAAGAAATCTGGTAGTTAACTGTGATTATCTTCAATTAGTAAACATCTATCTACTCTAGAGGCAGATTTCTTGTGTTTAAATCCAGTCATTGTGAATTATTCTACCTCCACCCTGTACCTTAGTCTCCTCATTAGAACAATGTTAATTAGAACAATAGGGATCATTTCATAGTGCAGTGAAAATATATGCAAAGTTCTTAGAACAGCATCTGGAATATACTTGCCTGTCTACAATCAGTATTTTATATTTTCTTTATTATTTCAATAATCATATATTATTTAGTAATACTATTATTTACTAAGCATAAGGTGCTTTTAGTCACATAAAATACTTTAGAACTAAAATCCATATGCAAAAGAGATAAGTTAAAATTAAGCACCATACACTTCACATTTCAGAAAGCATATAATTTGAATCAAAGAATAAAGAACAGAATGAATGGAAGTTTCTCGAAAATACCATTGTGTAGTCTAATCACAAACAAGAACAGAATATGATCAAATAGCAAAAATCACACAGAAGATGTTACTCTAATATGGGTACTATTATTATATAAGGGTCATATTCTTTCATCGTCCTATGTGCCATAAACTTCATTCCTGAACTTCAACCACTAGTGCACAGTGACTCTTATCACCTGTTAATTGAAACAACCAAAAATGTTTCCAGATATTGCCAAATGACTGGGGTAGGGGTCTTTGAAAGATCTCTTCTCACCAATCAGTGACTAATAACTGAGACTGATGGAAAAGAAAGTATTAATGTTTACTACTATCACTGAAACTCTGTAATTCATGATTTTTGAACAATTTGACTCTAAGACTGAAAATTCTCAGAACTTATTTTTAGATATCCTTGTCTAAGAAAATAACATTCCAGATTGCATTTTTATCAAACATGAAATGAGATCTAGTGCAGAAGCCAGAACAGAAGCAATTTCCAAAATTTTCCTTACGTTCTTAACAAGGAGGTGTCATTTTCATATAATAGAATTATTATTGGAAATTTTGTTTCTATAGGCCATCCTGTTAAATACATAAGTAATTGATCCAGCAGTATAAGTAGATTATTATAAATCCTTGAGTGAAAGAACATTTTAAGTATTTCTGTAAGTACATATGAGTAGGTAATGACTCAAGCACTGCTTATATAGGCAAAAGAATATAAAAGGAGATTTAATAGCTAATGGCTGTGTATGCTGCCTGATCCATTTGTTCATTTGGAGAGAAAATTAATACATACACTCTAAATCTGCGGAAAACCAGAATAAATTGCTAATTTGAAAGATCAGTTTTCACATTTTTCCAGATATTATAATTTCTTTTTCCTTTGTCATTTTTGCCTAACATGATATTCCTAGCATATGTGAACACAGGAGAATCATACCTTTGTAAATGAAAGAGAATTTTTTTAATATATCTATTTATAATTTTTAGTAAAATCCTAATACATGATGACTGCTCAATAAATAGTACTGAATTCAATTGTTTTGTTGAAGTGTGAGCTTTTCTGCCTTAATATCTGTTTCCTGAATTTTCCCCCTTAAAGTATACCCTGGACTCAAAACAATGCAATGAAACTTCACCTAAACTTCCTAGGATAATAAATGAAAGGTTATCTCTACCATTCATTCTTCATTTACTCAAAGTCTGTGCCTCAGTCAGTCCCTCCTATACTGGTTCTCAGTGGACCACATCATGCCCTTAGTCCTTTTAGTCTAGATGTTATTTTGCCATTAGAAGACCTTTTAACTTTTGCAGTATTTATATTATTCATTTTTATCTTCCCATATATTTTGTTAAAATCCCAAACATTTTCAACTAGTATTTTCCATAAAAATAATTGACAGGGGCCATATCGAAATGTAACATTGCATTCTCATGTAAACTGGAGACCTAAGTGTATATGGTGAAACATCAGAGACAATCCTTTTCTGATTTCCTAAAAGTTATACTCATAATTATTATAAAAAAAAAAGCAACTATGGTATTCTTGTGGCTAATTGGAGCATTTTTCCTATGACTACCTTCTGGTTTGTTATACTCACTTCCTGTGGTTTGCTTCGACTCAGCAACTGGGAGTCAAAGTGACAAAGGGTCTTTTCTGGACAGCCTTCAGGGGCATCCCGTGTTTCAGCTTGTCCTCACTCTGATTCACCAACAAGGAAAAAACATATCTCACGTAGTCGTGTTCCTCTGTTTTGTTTTGTGCAAAGAGAAGATATGTTAAACCCAATCAAGCCTTGCCCAGGTGAGTTTAGTAGAGCCTGACAGCTCAGAAGAGAAAATCTTAACACATAAATAGAAGACCTTATTCAAAAGAGCAAGAAGCAAAAGTTTTTGAGATGTTTTAATGCTGTATAATCTACAAAAACTAATAGAATAATTTCTAGTATTCCATCTTGAGTCAATGTTCCAGGATTTTTCCTTCCTATTCAAGACTTCTCTGTATCTAATGACTTTAATTTGTTCTATCACCTATTTAGGGAAACATACTTAATTATTTGACTACATTGTGAACTTGTCTATTTTTTCTTTGCAACTCTAAAATGTTATGTTTCAAGTTTTGAAGCTTTTTTTGTTACATGCATGAAAGTTGAGGGTTGTTATGTTCCAGATGAATGATCTTTTGTCATTTTGACATGAACTTTATTACTTACAATGTTCTTGTTTTAAATATAGTTACTCTGATATTAATATAGATACTGGATATTCTGATTAGCATTAGTAAAGTATACTTTTCAACATCTTTTTAACATTCTTGAATCTTTATATATTAAACTTTATGTAGTAATTATTCAACTGCTGATTATATTCTTATTGCAGCTAATCATCTATTTAAATGGAAAAATACAATTAATGTGATTATTTATATAATTATGTTTAAATCTGCTGCTTTGCTCTTTAGTTTCTACTTATATAATCTGTTTCATTTCTGTCTCTTTTTTATTTTTCTGCTTTATTTTGGAGGAACTGATTATTTTCATGGTTTGATTCTAACTTCTTTGATAATTAACTACAATTATTTTTGTGTTATTTTAGTGTATACTTTAGAGTTTGTATATTCATTATTATTTTATCTTACTCCAATTTAAGTAACATATACTACTGAATGTATAATATAAAAACCCTTCAACAGTATATATCTATTCTTTCCAAGCCTTGGTACTATTATTATCACACACTTAACTAGAATTTATGCAATAATATTACTTTTTATTTCAACAGTTCATGTCTTCAAACATTAGTTTTTTTAAAAAAACCTCATATTTATGCATTATTTTTCTCTGTGCTTTTCATCCTTTTGTACACAGTTAGACTTCCATGAAGTATAACAGTGTTCCTTCTCAATGTAGGACTTCTAATATTTCTTGGAGAGAAGGTCTTATGATGACGAAAATGTTTGATTTTTGTATGTCTGAAAAAATACAGCACTATGGGGCCTGTTTTGAAAAAAGCAGACTCACTCTTATCATTAACATCCACATTGAGACTTCTAGGAGAAAAGTTATCAACCTGACCCAATTTCCTATTGGTGACTAAGAAAGGACAACCACTCACTTATTTCTTCTTATCCATGACTAAGAAAGAACAGTGAATCTCTGGTCTTTCCTTATAGATGATTCTAAAAGAAACAGGAAAGACTTCTGCTTTTTGATACAAAAGACCTTACATTCTAGCTTTCTGTCTAAAAACTCAGGTCAACCAATCCAAAAGTTTTAAATAAATGACCTAAACTTTAGACCCCTCCTCTGGCTCAATCCTTTAAAACACCCCAGGTACCTGACCCTGCTGGAACACACATGCAGGGTGTCCCTGTACCTTTGTTGTGAGTCCAGGAATTCACACTGTGAATTCTCACATCAGCATTTTCTCCATTATACTACAATCTGATTATTTCTAGGTTGACAATCACATGTTTTTGAAAGTAACTTGTTCAAGCTAGTATCTTTCGTGTTGACAGTTTCGTTTTTGTTTTTAATTCAGTTCTTTAAAGCTGTGGCTCTATTTTCTATCATTGCTTAAATGACAAATCTACTGTGATCCCGTATTTTTTCCTTTGTATTCAATTATATTGTTCTGTAGCTACTTTACAGGCGTTTTCTCTATTACTGTTTTAAAGCAATTTGATTATGAAATACTTTTTATGTAATTGTCTTCATGCTTCTTGTGTTGATGTTCAGTGAGTTTCTTAGCTTTATGAATTTATGGCTTTCATATTTGTAATACTTCCAGACATTTCTTTATTGCTGTAGTTGGCTTTCACATAAAAGTTGAGTGACATTTCCAAAGTAATAATAAGTTAAAGGATTTATGTCGAGTCCTTTTGGTTGGTTTCTCTTTCTCCACTGAATCATCTTTGTTATCATTGTAAATTCTATTGGCTTAGGAAGCACCTGAACACAGGTCAGTTAATTTTCTGTGATTTCCCACTATTTCAGAAAAAAATTCTCAAGAGGAATAAAGTGAGAGGGGTCAGTATCCATGTAATGAATTCTAAGACTCTTGTTATCTCCTGGACCGTGTGAATGAATGGTGGATTAATATACATTGGAAGAGGTTGAATAGTAAAACAAAGTTATTGCCTTTCTTAACAAGAATTACATTCCTTTCCTCTTCACTTAGCCAGGTTCCTAACTTCAGAGGTCAGCAGACAGTTTTTTTTCTACCTCTGTATCCTAGAATTTCTCCAGTGATTTAGCTGAGGTACTTCTAGAGTTCCCTTCATGTGCTTCTGGTGTCTCCAGGCTAACTGTCTTTCATTGCTGATGTGCAATGTATTAAGGACTTATGTTTAACATGTTTTCCAAAGTTTTAGCTATTTCTGATGGATGGTGACCTGGTCCTTTTCACTCTATCTCAACTAGAAATTGAAATTCTTACTAACATTTTGAAAATGTAAACATTCCTTTATTATTAGAGATTTCTAGCTAATGTTTTTAACCCATATAAATCAGAATTAATTGTTCATATCTGGGCACATGTCACATTTTGTATAAAGTAGAAAATTTTATAAAAATTCTCATTATGAAATCTTTCTATATTTTACTTTTCTTCTCTCACTTCAGTTTTATATTTCCTATGGTGTGAGGATAGGTCTTATCATTTTATCATTTATTTGCATTGTATATTTTTTAATCATCATCATTATTACAATTATTATTTTCTGCACACATAATTTTCAATAAGTAAAATAGGTTTAAATTTTGTTATATTGAATTAAGTATAACTATTTATAATGAGTAATAAGATAGTATAGAATAGCTAACCTGACAATACCTGAATGATTAAGAAAATTAGGAAACTAAACTGAAAGAAAAACTTAAGGTAGATCTCCATGATCAGACACATTTGAGTTCACAAAACACTTTCATCTACATAATATTTCTTAATTTTTTAAACTTTAGTTTTTATATTCTTTATATATAAAATAGAGATGGAATGCTTTACGTTTCAAAGGACTTTTGGGTTGATTCATTAAGGTAAGTCAAATTGCACTTGGACCTCACCCTCATTCCCTCATGTGACATTAACTACCTCTTTAAAGGCCCTGTTATCAATTGCATTTGCTTAGTTGTGGGACTTAACATATGAAAACACAATTAAGATGACAGATATATTTCTATAGGTTTACTGACGTTATTTCTTCTATTTGTTATAAAACATCTCCTTATTATTTTCTTATCTTTCTTCTACATTGCAAACTTAACTTTGTTACTCTATTATATACTGTGAATTCAAAAGTGGATAAAGAGAATGGGAGATATATATATAGATACATAGAGAGAGATAGATTTAGATATATGTGTGTCTCACATATGTGTGGATCTATATACACATGCACATATGTACATATGTGTGCATATTATACATTTAAATGCAGTGGAATTTTTTTCTCAAATATTTTAGAATACAAAATTTTTTTAATTCTTCTCACTTTTCAAGTGTCACTAGTAATCTCAAACTGTAATACTTTCAACCATTTCATTAAAGATTTTATAAAGGTAAGAAAGAGTTTTTAGATATAAGGATTTTAGCCTTGAATAACCACCATGACTACTAATCAGCCTAGATAATTTCCTCCAACACTGTTATTTAATAAGCATTTTAGACAAAAATGCCTGAAAGAACTTTCTTGCAAAATCAATTTGGTAAGAATAAAATCTACAAAGATACACTTGAAAATGGAAATTATAAACCAGTGCTCTTCTCCTGACTGCATTCAGCAATAAAATATTAAATGGGATATTAAGAACAATTAAAGAGCTTAGCTTTAAGCTGTCTAGTGGTATGTAAGATTCAGCTCTTTACTGGCTATTAGAAAATTACCAGAGATTACTTTAGTTATTTTAAGTGACTATAGAACAGCTTGCTCAGCAGTCGTGACAGGGAAGTATTTAATGAGGACTACAAGATCTTATATTTTCATTTTGGAAAAATAATTTTGGCAATTTCTCAGAGTCAAGTTTATTTATTTTAAATAAAGTAAATACTATTATTGTATTTAAAATAAATCTTTACAACCAAATTGTGCCCCATTTTGCAAATGTTTGATAAGTCATTTCCAAGTTCTCTACTCCAGGGGAGTCAATCACATAAAAAACATCTACTTAATAAGTCTCTAATGAATATTAATAGGAAATAAATCCAGAGAAGATAAGTATATTGTACATGTTTAAGACAAATATAATCCATAAGAAACAGCAACGTATTATAAAACAAACTATAACTGTCTTCTTTTCATTAAACACAAATTTAATATGTGCATTTAATAAAATGCACATATTAAGTGGAAGTGGTATGATTGAAAGGGGAGGCCCTTTAACAAGCAACTGTTTGCTTATCTAAATACATGTTGGGAAGGATAACAGAATATGAGGTGAGGAGAAAAAAAATCCCCTTCTTAATGCAAACTGCTAGCTGAACATGCTACCGTGCCAGTACAAGGTTTCATTGCATTTTGTGAGAGTTATTTCTTTCATTTAGTAATCTTAACTCTTCAGAAAATTACATGCCACTCTGCGGTAAGACAGCTTCCTCTTTTCTGTCTCATAGTAAAAGAGCTCTGGGATCAAGGTGATAAGACTCTTTATCGAGTGTCTAGTAGTCTAGGAAATAAGGAGTGGGTATAATCACGGCCCTCCAGGAGTTTGCGGATAAAGAACCTCTACTACATCAGCCCCCCTGGATGTACTTCACTAGATTCTTGTTTCAATGAGGTCAGACAACAGTAATTTGTTATGTGGGTCATGGCAGAATCCTTCTTCTAAACACTACAAAGAATGACTCCTTTGTCAATATAAATACATCCTAATGCATTTAGTTTCCCTGTAGGCTGTATTACACACTCGAGAGCTATTGTGCCAAATTCTGCCACTCAGCGTTATAATGCCTTTTCATCTTGCCTTTTTTCCTCACTTTATAATAGAAGAGAATAACACACACAAGTAAAAGGTAAAACTCCTTTTCATTTTTTTTTATATTTTACTTTGCAGTCATTATCAAGAATGAATATCAGAACAGGCATCCTAACAGATGTTTTTCAAAGGCCAGGGATATGTAGAAATGTTACATTAATTATTGAACATATTCGTATTTGTATTTTCTCACAAAATTAGTTTCTAAAAATATTTTTCTTTTTTTTCCTCATCCAAATAAAGCTGTATCTGTAAAATAAGAAAACCAGAAGAGGTATTTTTCACCACAGAATTGTAAACTGAGGCATGACAATGGTGATTTCAGAAGTGTGTGGCCCCAAATTGATCTTTCAGTTGTTTTGGTATCATTATTCCATTACTCCAAACTATGTCTTTAATATTCTTTTTAATATTCTTTTTAAGCCCTGAAGTTTTAGATGCAAATAATGTAAAGCAGCAAATTGAAGACACTGAAATCTACATGCTACACAGGGTCATTTTGCTACTTATATTCTTAGTATTCTTATATTCTCTATATTCTCTACTGTCCTTTTAATTTATTAAAGAAGGAAAAAGAAAAAAACTTGAGATTTTCTAGTGTTTCATCAAATATTAACTTATTTTATGTACTTGTTTTTCCTTACTACTAAAATGACTAAATCTCCATAATTATCCTTTCACTCTCTCTCACCCAAAAGGTGGAGAGACACAGACAAACTGACAAGCCAGACTGGATAATCGACTGGTCAGAACTGATGACAGATAATGTTCTATTTTTGACTGCTCTGAGAAAAAGAGATTTTAGGTCAAAAGGTTAGGTTTTGAAGTGTTTGTGTACTGTAGTTTTGAGATGAAGAAGGTTAACTCAGACAAACTGTAAAAATGCTTTTCCCAAAAAGCTGTATACATAAATTTTTTTAAAAAAGACAACTTTGTTCTCAATGGTCATAATGCCAAGAGGCAAAAAACCTTCTACAAGATGTTAAACAAAGGTCATTTACCATTTTAAGATTCAAAGATATTGTACACTTCTTGCTCTCTGAAACCTATACACACTAAATTTTAAGTTTTAGTTATAAGCAGGCCTGTTTTTTTAGGTTTGAACTTGAAAAATTAGCTTCAATTTCAAAATTCATTGATAATAAACTTTACAAAACAAAGTCATGGCATCATATAGCTACTTCTCTGTTGCTGTATCGTGTAAAGAGAAGAGTGATTCATATGTGCTCATATTGACACTGATAATAACCAAATACTTGATTTCTTTGAATATGATTTTAAAGAAAAACAATTATTATTATTGAAATGATTAAGTATATTTTTTGTTTTTTGAAAATATGCCTTCCTTACTATTCACTAATTACTGTTATTGGCAATTAAAGTGACAGTTATTGGCAATTAAAGTGGCAGAGAGTTAGAACTGACTCAGTCAATGTAGAATGGGAGAGAGTGAATAACGCTTCCTCCTTCTTGACCTTTTGTGGGACAATTCTGATGTATATTCAACACAGCTTTCAAAAGTTCTCTAGAAGTGAGATCTGTTATAGAAACACTATAATTAAGCAACAAATATCAATTTTCCCTTATTTTTCCATCACTTCCCTCCCTTCCTTGATATATTACTTGTAAAAATCTTTCAAGCAAATTTTTTGTAGCACCATCTTTCAATTAGTTGACTTCAGTAAACTCTCATTGCAAGGGGTCCTCAAGAGGACATGACAGCTGGTATTAAATCCATTCTCAGAGAGTAGTGTATTGTGCTCTCTGGGTGACTTAACGCTTGCTAAGGCTGCTGTAGAAACTCAAGATACTGGTGGAGAGCTATAGAAATCAATGCATCTTGCTGTTGACCAATACAAGCCTAGAGTGCAGATTTCCTTGCTTAGAAAAAAAAACTATTGGAAAGGTAGTGATAGGAATGAAGGTGAGTAGGCAGACAGGCAGTAAGTGAGGGGGAGAAGAGCTTTTTTCATCAACTTGGTTGTTCCTACTCCCTCTCCTTGGGTTGTATGTGAAATATACCTACTAAGCCACAGAGAGTCTTTCACTTGCTTTTTAAAAATAACCAAAAAATAACAAAATAACAAAAAAACAAACTAAAAAACTTATTATCAAAATAAAAGTAAGAAATAGTTGTTGATTCTGTGAAGAAGTTCTGGGTGACAGGAAAGTGAGAGACACTTCATTCTTGTACCTTTAAAAGTTTATGCCATCTGTATGCAACAGAAGAACGAAGGGAAAATATAGAAGGAAAAATTTCATGTAGCCACAGAATGCTGAGTTAAATACAATCAGTGGAGTGCTCTGCTGGAGCACAGATTGGGCACAGTCCAATACATTCCCAGGTCCCTGGTTCTAATCCTGGGCTGGTGGAAACAGCCAACATGAACAATTAAAATGGAATAAGTGAAGTATACTTCCTCCTCTTTCTTCTTTCTTGCCTTGGCACACCGTCGTTCCTACCTGCACCTTTCCTTTAAAAAGAAAAGCCAAACAATTGGATACTGTAATAGTGATGACGTAGGGGGAGGATAAGGAAGTGGGGAGGGAGGGGGAAGCTACTTTAGATTGGTCAGGGTAGTCAGTGACCGGCATGACCTACTAGCCCTGTTGACACAACAGATTGTTCTAGATTGAGCGATATACCTCCTTCGATTTCTCCTTTTCACTTATGCCTGGTGATACAGACCACCATTATACTTTGCCCCAGAAGAGAAGAGGTATAGGGAGAACATAATTAATGCAGTCTATTTCTAACCCATCTTATACTGGACAGAAAAAAATGCAGAGATACATCCTAAGGTTACTACCTTGATAATTGAGTGAATAAATTTAATGAATATTCTTAGGATCTGCAAGAAAAGTCACATTTGTCTCTAGATACTTGTAGTAAGGGAATGATGGGCAAAGTTAATGCCCTAGAAACTGCTCATCTCTGCCACAATAGTTATTTGCAAGCAATATTTTATTCATGCATGGGAGACAAACATAAGTTCAACATTCAAAATTTGCAAAGATATTTGTGCATTCTTTTATTTCAACTCAACGCATTGGTAAGTTATGTAAAACAGAAGAAACATGATAATTGAGGATATTTCTTTAAATTTAATCAGTAGCCAAAATTTTAGGCACTGTTAGTTGTCTGGACTGGAAGTACATCAACCCGGGCTTTATCAATTAACATATGGTTATTGATCTGGTGACTGTTATTTTTCAAATTCCAACAAGAATTAAGACAAATAAACCTACATTTACTTATCATGATCTCTCTGTAGTATATATACATAGGCTTGTCCAAGGCTCTTGTTTAATTTCCTGCTTTCTCAAAATACATTCTAAGGGCCAGTCATCATATTTTACATTTTATACATCTTATTACATTCCACTATACTGATTATATCACATTAATAGAATATTAATGCAGATGACACTCTGAATGTCATGACGAAAGATATATACACTTAAGAATCAGAGATTGAACCACAAATTAATTCAGTAGTATGTTACAACAGGTAAATATTTAGGGGTCTAGTGATCTGATTCAACTGAGATATCCCCCAAATGAACAATGATGGTTATTGAATCTTACTTCTCCTGCCAATAGGAATAAGTAAAGCATCGTGTAGGCATTTTGGATTTTGCAGACCACACATACCATGAAAATAATGCTCTAAACCTTTTTTACAGACAACTGCAAAGCTGCCAAGATTTAGTGGACCCTATAGAAAACAAAGCTCTGTAGATAGTGAAGGCTTAGTCAAAGTGGCTCTAATCTTCAAGTGATATACTGTGAGACCCTAAATGACTTTAAACTGAATATAGTCTATTCTGAGCTTTTGGAAAGCCTTAATATAAGCTTAATATATTAGCATATAATGCTAACACATTAAAGAAAGACTTAGAATTCTTCAGTCAAGACTAGGCATTATTAGGAAGCAATTCATTTTATGAAATTCATTTTATGAAATCAAACTTTTGTAAAGACCAAGTCCTGAAGTATGGGAAATCAGCCTATGTGTTCAGAACCGTCCATAATACTCTAGTCAGAATAATTTAACCATATAGTAAATTAGATCCAATTTCAATGTACTGCTCATTAACCGGCTTGTACTAGCTAGCATTCTTATAATGACTATTAGAAAAATTTAAGAAAACATCCTAAGACTTATTTTGTTAAGTACTGGAGTAATATTGGATAGAGACCATTTACCTGCTGGCTACAAAGGTGTGTAGAATATAAAGTTCAATACTCTGTTGACTGATGAACAAATATCATCATTTGGAATTATTATCAAGCAAAGCCAACACAAAAAGACAATGTCACCTTGATTAGTAGATCAGTATTATTTTTATAAACTTTGTTAATTTTTTTCTGAAGAACAGGAACATTTCAAACACCAATAAGGATATCCTTATTTAAAAAATAAAACAAAAAATTTGAAGATTTTAATATTCTTCCTTTACTTAAATATCAAAATAATATCGACACAATGAAATTTGTATTATAATTATGCTCCAGAATCCTAATGTATATAACCTACAGTTTACTCAGTATATGTGATAAATTTCATCTACTAAAAATAAATTTATTTCAGTTGCATTTTTCTTTTTTTAATTTATAGTTTTTTTATTTCTTTCATTTACTGAGCGATACTTATTTTAATATATTGAAATTGCTTCTCAATCTATGAGAATTTCACACCACACCCACCACCAGAGTTCTAGAGTCCTTTACCACCACCTTGCCACCTTGTTCCCTCTCTCCTCTCCCTGCTCCTAGTTCCCTGACAGTCATTATTTTGTGCCCTGTGAATTTTACTGGGGTTTGCTTGTTCATTTGTTTAATTATAAAACACATACGAGAAAAACTATCCTGTATTTCTGTTTCTTTCTGACTTGTTTCACATGATCCCCTCAGTTCCATCTAGATTGTTGCAAAGGGTACAGTTTTGTGGGTTTTTTTAGTAGTTGCACAGAATTCCACTGAGTACATATTCCATAATGACTTTATCCAGCCATCTGTTGATAGGTATTTACATGTCTTGGCTAATGTGAATGGTGTTGCTATGAACATAGGGATACAGATTTTTTTTTTCAGAATCAGATAGTTTGTGTTCTTGCCTAGGAGGAGGACTGCTGGATCAAATGGTAGATCCATTTTTAATTTTTCTGAAGAATCCCCAGACTGTTTTGCAAAGAACTTGCCCAATTTTGCATTTTTACCAACAGCACTCCCCCTCCAACATTTGTTTCTAGCATTTTTGATACAGGTCACCTCAATGATGTGAGTCAGGAACTCATTTTGATTTTTATTTGCCTTTCTCTGATGAGAGTCATGTAGAATATTTTTCATGTGTTTGTAGGTCACCTTTGTAACTTCCTTGCATGGATAACTGTTCAGTTATTTTTTTCCATTTTTCAGTGAGTCATTTACATTTTTTTTTAAGTTGAGATATATGTAGTAGTTTTCACTGTAGAAGCATTTTGCCTCCTTTGTTAGGTTTATCCCTGGATATTTAACCATTTTGGGTACTATCGAGAATGGAATTTATTTCTTAATTTCTTTTTTCCCTACTTCATTATTTTTATATAGAAATGCTACTGATTTTTGTTTATAGATTTTATGCCTTGTTAATTTGCTACATTTATTTTTTTTGTTTCCAGGTGTTTTTTGGTGGAATCTCTAGGATTTTCCAGGTATAATGCCATGTCATCTGTATGCAATGACATTTTATTTTAATCTTTCCAATTTGAATTCCTTTAATGTATTTTTCTTGCCTTATTGCTATGGCCAAACCTTCCAGAAATATGTTGTATATATTCCTTTGATTATGTCAAGATATATTCTTTCTATTCCTATTTTGGCGAGGGGTTTGAAAATCATGAATGGGTGTTTACTCTTGTCAAATGCTTTTACTAGGTCTAGTAATATTGTCATATCATTTTTGAATTTTTCCTTTGTTGTTGTGGTGTATTTCATTAGCTCATATATGTTGAAACAACTTCGCATTCTTGCAATAAATCCCACTTGATTGTGGTGTATAATATTTTTAATGTGCTGTTTAATTCCATTTGCCAGAATTTGAGTGAGTCTTTTGCTTCTATATTCATTAGCAGTAGAGGGCCATAGTCTTGATTTGGGGGGCTGTTTTTGTTTAATTTTCAGGAATCAGGGTAAATCTAGGCTAATGGGATGTATCTGGGAATTTTTCCTCCTCTACAACTTTGTGTAAGTGTTTAAAGAGTATGGGGATTAGCATTTCTTTGAACATTTGATAGAATTTGCTAGTGAAATCATCTTAACCTGGGCTCTTTTTTGGAGAGAGACTTTTGATTATTGCTTCAGTTTCTATGTTAGTGATTGATATATTTAAATTTTCCATGTTTTCTGGTTCAGTTTTAATAGGTTATAGGAGTCTAGAAATCCATTTATTTTTCATTTTTGACAGATTTGTTGACACATAATTGTTCATAATAATTTCTCATGATCCTTTGTATTTCTTTGATGTCATTTGTAATATCGTCTTTTTCATTTCTAATCTTAGTTTTAGGGATCTCTCTCTAGTTTTCTTTGTAAGTCTAGATGGGGCTTGTCAATTTTGTTTCTTATTTCAAAGAACCATCTCTTGGATTCATTGATCTTCTGGATTATCTTTTTGTTTTCAATTTCTTTTATTTCTGCTCTAATTTTTAGCTTTTCCTTTCTCTTGATTTTTTTTTTTTTGATCGTTTTTCCCTTTCTGATCTCCTAGGGTACATGATTGGGTATTTAATTTGAGCTGATTTTTGGTTTTTGATGTATATTTGTATGACTATAAACTTCCCTTTCAAAACTGCTTTGCCACATTGACATGCTCTGGTTTCTCATCTCTTCATTTTCATTTATTTCCACATAGTTCTTAACTGAATTTTTAATTTCATTGATAATCCAGGAATTATTCAGAAATATGTTCAATCCCCACATCTGTGTGGTTCATGCAATTTTGTTCTTAGAGTTTTTTATTTCTAGTTTCTTGTGGTGAGAGAAAATGCTGTCTATAATTTCAAACATTATATTTTCTGATAGTTTTATGTCCCAGGATATGATCTATTCTTGACAATGCTTCATGTATACTTGAGAAGAATGGATATTATTTTTGTTGAGGTAGAGGATCCTTTATCTATCCTTTAGGTCCACATGATCTATTACTTCATTTGTGGGCCTTATTTCTCTGTTGATTTTCTGCCTGCATGATCTATCTATCCGTTTAAGTGTAGAGCTGAAGTCCCCTATTATCATTGTGTTACTATCAGTGTCTGCCTCTATCTCTTTCAGTTTTTGGTTTATATATATTAGGTGATCAAGTATTGAGTGAAGATATGTTAATGATAGCTACATCTTTTTGCTGATTTCATACCTTGACTATAATGCAGTGACCATCTTTGCCTTGAGATATCCATTTTAGGTGGAAGTTTATTTTGTTTGAAATTAGTACTGCAGTTCCTGATTTTCTTTCCTCACTGTTGAGTTGATATGCATTTCACAGCCTTTCATCGAACCTGAGTTTTTCTTTAAATCTGATTTAAGTTTCTTGTAGTTATGATATTGATAGATCTTGTTTTTGATCCATCCAGTTACTCCAAGTCTTTTGTTTTTTGTGCTTAGTCCATTCACATTTAATGACATGTAAAGATTTATGACTGTCATTTGAGTCATTGTTTTCTGTGTCTAATTCTTCACTTAATATTTTTTTTTTATTTGATTTTTCCTGTCTGTGGTTTTTGGTGTTTACTTTTTCACTTTCATCTACTTCTTAGCTACATATGTTTTAGGATCAGGTTTTGTGGCTATCATGTGGATTATCTCTGTTTTACAGTTCTATAATAGTCTTTTATGAACTGAAGTCATATTATACTTATATGTCCATAAAGAATCCATGATTTAATTTCCCTGTTAATATTTTGAGTATTTTATTTGCTTGTGTTTTTGGTTCTCTCCTATTGATCCTGTCTTTGTTTCTGTTTTTGCTTTCTTGTTTATTATCATTCTTGGTTGATCTTTGTTTTTGTTTCCCCTGTTGTAGGACCCCTTTCACAATTTTTGGAATGGTAGACTTGGAGAAGAAAATATCCTTTACATTTGTTTATCATTGAAAACTTTATTTGCTCATGATATTTGAATAACAGTTTTACAAGGTAGAGTTTTTTTTATTTTTATTTTTAGCTTTTATTATTTTGAATCTATAATTCCACTATCTCCTGGAATGTAAGGGTTCTACTGAGAAGTATGATGATAGCATGATGTGCGTGCCTTTTTAGGTTATGTTTCTCTTCCTTATAGACTTGAATAGTTTTTATTTGTCATTGGTCTTTGCTAGTTTTGCTATGATGTATGCATTTTTATATTTAGAAAATTATATTTAGAAATTTTGGTGGTCTATCTGCTTCTTGTATGCACACGGTTACTTTTTGTGACACGTGTAGACAGTTCTCTGCTATTGTTCCTTTAAGTAAGTTTTCTGTTCCTTTTTCTCTTTCTTTTCCTTCTTGGATACTTATTATCTTATGTTAGTTGTCCTCATGGTGGCTAATATTTCTAGTAGGGTTTCTTCACTCAATCTTGCTTTTTTCCCCTCTTCTTTAAGGGTTGCCTCTGTGATCTGTTTTCAGTTTCTGAGATTCATTCCTCTTCAAGATTGAGTCTCTTTATGGAATTACCCATGTTTATTTTTGATTCCTCAACTGTGTATTTAATTCTCACATTTCTATTAGGGGTTTTTTCACGGCCTCAATCTCCTTGGTGAAGTATTCCATTTGATTTGTCACTTCTCTTTTTTTTTTTTTTTTTTCCAAATTGTCTTCGGTTAGTGTGCATGCATCTTACATCTTACTCAGCTTTCTTTGTAGCAGTTAGGTAATCCCAATCAATATCAGTGTAGTCCTTCTCTGGAGTGGTCCTGACATCTTCCTCTCTTTGGACCACACATGTTTGTAGGTGACTTTGATTTTGGCATGACTTTCTTCTCTGCCTCAAATTTAGTAGAGTAGCTTTCTTTTTTTCTTTTATTTGCGTTTTCTTCCTGTAAGATGATCTTATGTCCTGGTGTGGCTGATACAAGTCTTTTGTTTTCAGTGCGCATAGGAATGGGGATGGTCCCACTCTGTAATATGCTGTTTTGCTGAGTAATATTTTTTCAGTGATGTCCATTAGTTTCTGTATAATTGGGGAGGACTGCTGATAGGAATTTCTCTAATCCAATAACCAAGTTCCCATACAGCACCTATGAGCTCTGTTGATCCCTGAGTCAGAAGGCAGGTTCTACTTGTTGGTTATGGGGAATGGGGTTCACTCATCACTGCTTATCAATGAAGGGAGGCTTATAGGCAGGTCTTGTGTGCTCTTCTAGACACAATGACTGTCCTTAATTGTTTTTAGGAGCATAATTTTTCTGATGTCAATGTCTGAGCTATAAAATCTAAGGAACTTATGCATAGTTTGAAACTGTAATTTTAATTACTAATTTTATTAGTTTTACAGTTTCTTTCTACCCATTAATAATATATTTAATTTTCATGGAAAATACCAGCACATATTCTTTTAAATATGTTGTGCTACGTGAAAATAATCCTATGTTTATGCCAAATGTCATAATCAAAAGCTGTAGCATTATGTAGAAAGATAGTCAGAAAGTGAACGGTCAGCATATTTATGCAGCATAAATTTTAAGTAATCATAATATTTGGGAATAATTTTAAACATAATAAATTTCCAAAATTTGTATCTAGTTTCATTATATACCTATCACCTTATTTTATCCTTTATTAATATTTTACATTGCTGTGATACACTTCAACCTAAGAACAAAACCCAGTGTATTTTTATTAACTAAACCCCAGATTTTATTTTATAATTCACTAGTTTTACCACTAATGTACTTTTTCTTTTCCCTGTTACAGGACCTCATCTATAATACCACACTACTTACAGTTGTCACATCTCCTAAGTTCCTCTTGGATGTGATAGTTGTTCATATTTTCCTTATTTTTGATGACCTTGACAATTATGAGGCTTGCTGGTGATCTATGTTATATATTGTCCTTCATTTTGAGTTTGATGTTCTCTGTTCATATGGAGGCCAGTATAGTTCATGGGATTAACCCTACCACTACTAGTGGTGACATGCCCTTAGCATCGCATAATATCAAGAAGCAGATGTTATCAAATTGATTTAACATTAAAGATGCTATCCTTGATTACCCAGGCAAGGTGTTGTTTGCCAGTTTTTCTCTTTTCCACATTCTATTCTTTGGAATCTAATCATTATGTTCAGTCAGCACTCAAGTGGGAAAGAAAAATTACATACATACAAAAATTATTTGAAATTATTCCATGGATACTACTTGTCTTTTCTTCATTACTCGTCTATTTAATAATTCATACGCAAATATATGTACATATATACAAATACATACATGTGCATGTATATATATAGAGAGAGAGACTCATATAATTACTTTATATTGTGGGTTATAATCCAATACATTATTATTTTATCTTATGATTTTTTTTTATTTCTGACTAGAAACCAAGTTCAGAAAATGACATAACCAAGAAGAGCAAAACAAAAAAAAAAATTGGGGATTCATATCAGGAGAGAATTTCATATATCCTTTTTTTTGTGAAATTTCTTTTCTTTCTGTACTACTTGATGATCCACTTGCTTCAATTCTAGAATTAACCATCTCCAAGGATTCTTGGTTCCCTTTAATTGAAAATGGTATTTAGAAATCAAGATACATGTGTTGGCTATGCTTAATGCAATTGAGTATCACTATTTTGAAGTCCTCTCAGCATAAAATTAGGAAATACATATTCGAATACTAACCTATGTATTCACACATCTGTATAATTATCTCTATATCCATTTCTATTAATATTAAACTAGTTTGATGTCTCTGATTGTAACCAAGTCCCAAGTGATTCCCTCTAGAATTTTTTCCTTATATATAATAGGGTCCTTCTCCAGTAGTGAGCATTCTAGCTTCCAACAGATGCTATCCACTCACTTATATTTTTAATTCCCAGTATAACAAACATACTTTCAGAAATATTAACTCATACAGCTAAGGAAGTTGTGTTCCATCTTAAGCCCTCAATTGAAACATCATTTTTCAAAGTTCCTACATTGACTCATCCATTCAATGACATCAAGTCAGAAATTTATAATATAATTAGTTTATTCAAAGTTTAAATTCTATCTGGGTATCATTTAAGCCCCTCGTTGTTGCTTTTGTTTTTTTTTTTAATTTGCGTGACTAATATGACTCTCTGTAATATAAAGTTGTATTGATTTTGAAAATGTATTCTCACAAATGTTTCACAATGTTAATAAGCAGAGTAGTTCTACAACTAAATGCTTATACTGTGGTCCTCTTTTGTATTCAACTACTTCCACACTCCCCAGTTCAGAGCAATTACTGATCAAATTCCTGATTCTCTACTGCATCCTTCTAAAGAATGTTAAATGATGGAATAATAAGATATGCAGCCATTTTAGTCTGACTCCTTTCCTTTCACTTATTGATAAGCACATAGATGCTTTCATGGTATTGCATGAATATTATAATTGTTCTATTTCACCCCTCAATAGTTATTGCTGCATGAGTGAAACACAGTTTGTTTTTTCATTTATTTATAAAAGACAGTTTGTTCCAGATTTTTTTGTTTATGAATAAATTTTATAAAACATAAAGAGATTTGGTATAAAGTAAGTTTTCATTTCACATGATTAACAATTGAGGAGTGTGACTGCTACATTCTATGTAAAACTTTTGTTTATCATATACTCCTAAGTGATCATTTTAATTTGACTACAATTTTTCAACTATTATTGCTTAAATAATTTAATATTGCTAATTTTTATATATTAGATAAATTCTAATAGTGTTCAAGTATCTCATTTTACTATAAAATTTACATCTCATTAGTATGAAATGTTGATGAAATATTATGCCTATTTATTATTCCTCTATCATATTTTATAAAATGTCTATTCTTAGACTGTATCCATTTTTATTAGATGATTTACATTTTGTTATTAATTACTACTGTTGACTTTTACTTATTGCAATACTCCTAATTTTTTATATATCAAAAGACAAAGTCCTTAACAATATACATGATATTCAAATGTTTTCTTCCTATCTATGGCTTAGATATTCTTTGTATTAAAATAATATTAACAAAGTATAACTGATTAATGTTTCAATGATTTTTTCTATCAGTTCTACCATTTTACTTTTTATATTAAGGTCTATAATGCATTATGAATTCAGAGACTCATAATTCATGAGACACACAGAAGACCTGTAAGAGCTAATGAGTCAATAAAGGAATGAACGAAGCCATGACATCATCTGCTGGAAAGGTAAAAGTTAAGCAGTCTAAGTTGTTGAAACAGACTGAAATAAGAAGGCAGAAAAAGATAATACAAGCTTACTTGAAAACACAGGTTTTATGACATCACAAGGAAACATCTCTCCATATACGGGAGATCATGTCTTTTTTCTTTCTTTTTTTTTAAAGGAAAGGTACAGGCAGGAATGAAGGCAGGCAGACAGGCAGAGAGAAGAGGAAGAAACACCTCGTTTTTCATTTAGTTATTAACACTGGTTGTTATTCCAGGGTCCAGGACTTGAAACCAAGGATTTGTGGCCTGAATCCTTCAGAGGTGAGTGACCTAACCTTTATTACATCAGGACATGACAATTATGTCTTTTTAAAAGATAAACAGTTCAAAATAGTAATAATAAAGAAAAATGCTAAAAATATAACAAATCTCAGAAAGGGTGTTCAATGATTTTCAGAAACTTAGCAATGCAAGTCAAAGTGATAACAGATAACTAAGAACTATGCAAGTGAGTTAAAATTAGAATTAACAGGCAAATGACAGAACTTGAAGATTTAAATAGGACACTGTGTGTGTGTGTGTGTGTGTGTGTGTGTGTGTGTGTGTGTGATGGGAAAATGCTACAAGAACTCTCAGACTCCTTAAGGTAAGACAATATATGAATCTAGAGTATACCAGAAGATGAAAAGAGAGATAAGAGAACAGGTATTTTATTCAAAGAAGTAATAGCTGAAAACTTTCCAAACCTGGGGATAAACACTGAATATACAAGCTCATGAAGCTAACAGAATAACTAGATGGCTAGATTAAGAAAGAAAAGCAAATTAGGTGCTACTTACACCAAAGTTATCTAAACTGTAGAGACAAACACAGAGTTATACTGAAGGAAGGTAAAACTGGACTTCAAACCAACGAAAAATTTTAAAAGGCAAGAATGACTACAATTATATCAGATAAAATAGACTTCTAGTCAAAATACGTAACACAGACAAAGATGGCCATGCTATAATGATAGAGGGTTTAAGGCAACAGGAGGATATAACCTGAACATATTTACATGTATATGTATGTATGTATATGTGTATGAATAGATTTATACTCATAGCCTATGCAGAGAGACAGAGAGAGACAGAGCTAGAGACATTGACCATGGAATAGTCATGAAGATCTTCACAGCCACTCACAGCAATGAGCAGATCACCCAGACACAAAATCAGCAAGGAAAGAATGCCTTAAGAGTCAAATTAGACTGAATTAATTTAGTAGATATTTTTAGAATATTTCAGACCCAAACATTAGAACACACATCCTTTTAATTGATGACAGAACAGTCTCAAGAATGGACTGGTTTCTGGGAGAGAAAAGGAAACTAAGTAAGTTTGCAAAGATTTAAATCATATCAAACATTGTTTTGGATGACAACTCTATGAAACTATGAAATCAACTAAAATAAGAAAGATGGGGAAGGATCACATTCTTATATAAAATAGGCAGCATGATACTAAACAGCTGTTGTATAAACAAGGAAATCAAAGTTGAAATAAACAGTGCAAATGAAGACATGACTTATTTCAACCCATATGATGAGATAGTACTAGAGACAAATTTATAGTAATATAGAATTATGCCAGGAAATAAGGAGACTCAAAAACTTTAAAAGTGGATTAAGATAGATATTATATAAGCAAAATGAATAATAGTTATGAAAACTTAAAATTTGCAACAACATTGATGGTCATCAGAATAGTAAACTTTTAATGTAAGTTAGATGGAGAATGAAAACAACATAACATTTCATACATATGCAGGATATAGAAAAAGAAAATGAATGAACCAATTTAAAAAGCATATATATTATGTGTATTATATATGATACATATAAAATTAGTGGTTCTCAAAAGGGATAGAGAGGGGTGGGAAAATTGGTTAAAAGGGATCAATTAAATGATGGAACTGAACTGTTTGTGGTGAACATAATGTAATATATACAGATGTTCACTACAATCATGTATGTGTTAAACTTACAATATGACTTCAATAAAATATTTCAAGAAAGAACAACAATCTACTCGTGCGCTTAATACAATCATGATTTTTATGTGTAAAACAGATAGCAATTGTTGAGCTAATCTCATGCAATAATAAATGTGCCATAATTTAAAAAAAATCAAACACTGGAACTCAGGTTCTGAATGTCCTCAAGTTCACAAAGATTTAAGTTGGTTGCAGTAGGTAGGTCTCCCTTTGTTTATCCAATTCCACATATTATTCTACAAATCTTATGCAGGATTTTTCTTTCTTTGCTAAATATATGTTCTTCCATCCTCCTTTATGGCCCTTAAAAAAAGATTAAAAAGCAGAAATGGGCACTTGCTGCTGTTGACACTTTGCTCTGTATTTCATTCTAGTTTCCTGCTACCAACTCCCAAACTGATCCATGTCCTGCAGTTCCCTGTGGCAGTCTGTTCACAGTACCATCCACTGTTTTTAACAGATAAAGTCATTATTTTTACATGAAAAAATAATAGTGACAAATGACCTTTAGACTTTGACAGAAACCATGACTGATGATGACTGGTAAGATTTCAGTCAAGACTACCGCAAACAACTCTGACTCACATTACAAAAATAGTAAAACTAATTCATAGATTTCAAGTTATTTCTCTCCTCATTCCAAAGATGCACTGGCAGCTTTGTTACTGTCTCACATAAGACAAAGAACAAGCTTATGTACATTATTATTTGAAACATGGTGAATATACTACCTGAATTTGAGGAATGCAGTCGTTCAGAACATTATGAAACATATGTTTAGTAATGACATACAAATTTCAGGGTTCTTTTTCTATATAATGAGTGAAAAACAATCAGTCGTGCTTTAGGGAGTAGTTTACTTGATTTGGTCTAAATAATCTAAAGAAAAGTATATTTTGGAATTGAAGAAAGGGAAGTAGGCATAGGCCTGGTGGAGAAGAGTTAGGTCAATCACCTCTAAATGAGGTCATTGCAAGTTGCACAGCCCTGGATTCAAGTCCCTTGTCCCAGAGAAACAACCAGTGTGAACAACTAAAATTAAAAAGAAAACGTTTCTTCCTCCTTTCTCATCTTGCCTGCTTGACTACTCACCTTCATTCCTGCCTGTACCTTGCTTAAAAAAAAAAAAAGAAAAGAAAAAGAAAATGGAAGTCTGTTGTACTTTCTAGGGATATTACAGAATCTATCAAGCTTTACAAACGTATAAATACTACTAATATTAACTTCAAAACAAGCTAATTTAAAAATAATAACCTTTTCCAAATAGCAGAGTTGATAATTTAGAGTGGTCTCTGATCATTACACTTACTCACACACACACACTCACACACACACACATACACACACACACAACTAAAGAATTAATAAAATACAAAGTTATTATAACTGAATTGTAAAAATCAAGTTCTGTATCCTGATTTTGACATATGATGATCATCCAATATAATGAAATTATTATTCTATTATCTTGTATGTATTTAATAATTTAGAAAGTGATGTTGTTACGGCATGGATTGCATCTACCCAAAATATACATTTTCAAGTCCTAACCAATAGTAACTGAAAATGGTACTGTATTTGGAGACAGGTTCTTTAAAATGATAATTAATTTGCCATCTGACACTTTACCAAATTGACAAGTAAGAATTCATTCAGCAGCAATTGTTTTCTATTTCTCAAGAAGTTCATTGACAATGTGCCTATTTTTAAGCAATTTTTAGATCTTGTGCACTCATAGATTAATTTGGAATGTTATTAACCTTGTTACTGTCTTGTATGTAGATATAGAATAAACACACCACATTAATAATCTTGGGAAATCAATTATTTATCTATTTTCCCATTGGGAGTTTTAAAATAGCACTTATTAATTTTCCAGAGGGTACATCATTTTTAAAAATAATTTAACTTAGTGTAGTAAATACAGATGTTGACTTATAGTGATACACACCTTAGACTTATGTTATAATATAATAATTCAATAAAGTTAAGCATATAGTTTGTGTTTCATATAGCTAAATAAAATGTGGCCATATTCAATTTTATTTAAACATGTAAATATTTAATGTTACTCATATACAAACATCTTTAATTTGATAGTATATAAACAATACTTATAATTCAAGTTTGCTGAGGGAAGTAAATGGGCTTGGTAATTTTAAATGCCTATAAGGAAAATGCTAGCAATGTAGTCATTTAAAGAAGGCCAATCAGTAGATATGTAAGAATGTTTATTGTACAAAACTGGAAACTGATCAACACGTGAAGATACTTAAAAGTACATTTTTGACATAGTTGGTCAAAATAAAAAATGTATGAAGACTAAATAGAATCAACTGGCAATACTAACCTTAAAGAAATTAAGTAGCTATAATCCTCTATATTTTCAGTATGTACTACAATAAACTTGAAGTTGAAGTTCATTCTTACTGATTTTACTTTCAATATGATCTTACCGGAATTTATTCTCAATGACTAATATGAAGAATTCAATTGTGATGCTTACATATTAATATACTATGAAATTAAATTAAGAATACATACTATTCTATTATAGCAAACTGTATGAAAACAAAATGGAATATTCACATGTCAAATTCCAATAATTAAAACAGATAAACTTTTGCTCACGTAACGTGAGCTATTTCTTCACTTTGTTTACTTTAATCCATAAATGATATAGAATGCAAATCGTTACTTTTTTTAACTATGTATGATTGTATTAACTTGTTATTTTTCATATGCATGGTAACACAATCCAGCAGTAGCAAATATTTGAACTTCTAAGTTCATAGTTTCAGTGCTTTGTGATAAAATTCACAATAGACTTTTGCTTTTCTAGCTCACTAGTCTGATGATGCATTTTTAATTTTATTCATTACATTTACATAGTGAGGAGATACAATTGGTTTTCTTCCTGCAAACAAGTGACATTCAGCATTATAACAAAAATGTAAATTACAATATGACTCTGGAATATAAGTAGGAAGGTGTCCAAAAGCTCGACCTTTCTAGACTTTTATTTATCAGTAATGCCATCAGATTTTATTTTAAGGTAATCTTATATAAGAACAACTCCATGTACCTAATAACAATAACATTAATAATTTCTACATTTTAAGTCAAATGGTTGAATGCTTGAATAATATCTTAACAGAACCATCTTTTTATTTTTTGCTAATGTCATCATAGAGGTTAAAGCTGACTCAGCTTAACTGTTGAATCATTTTAGAACATTAGAAAGAACTGCAACAATGGTAGAGACACAACATTTTACAAATTATACTTAACAAAACTGAAACGGTGGATGAGATGATTCACTGACCATTTCTGCCTTTCTGAAAGTGTTATAGAAGGAAACCAATGAAATAAATTTTGATGGATAAGCTATGACAAGGAGTGTTTTCAGGATACTATCCACAAAAAGTGAAATGGTGAAACGTTTGATCAAGATTTAGTTAGTGATGGCACTTGGGTTAATCTGCCTTTTACATGTGACTGTTTCACTGACTTCAATTGTTGAGATAAATACAAAAAGAGTAAAAATTTAGAAACTTACTACTATAAGCACAATGGCTCACATGGTGTGTATATGAGAAAAACCATATAAATAGAAGTTCCCTTCTTCTAGTCATAGGTGGGTACACTATTCTTTTCTTCCCAAGATTATTCTTCACTTGGATCATTGTGAGGTGATCTTTCTTATACAAGTATGATTATAAGATTAACAAGATACACAAAAATAATTCATTCATAGCTTTAAACTTCACAGGCATTTAAATATTCTATTTAGTCCACGAAGTAAATCTGTAATGGATTCGTATATACTTCTTATTTCTTGCAGAACATGAAAACGAGGCACTGGGACATTTGAAAACCTGAGTCATGTAATATACATGATATGTCTGCAAGGCAATTATTTAACTTGAGATCTGTTTTTTCACTCTGTGGGGTTGCATGAGTCCCTGACCCATATCCAACATTGGAAACAGACTCAACAACTGGCTAGCGCTGAGCATGGACTTGAACGTAACCGATGTCCTTTCTGGGGTGGTAACTGCCTTTGTTCACACTGATTGTAGCCAAAATACCCTACCCTGAAATCTGGCTATTCCTGTCATCTTGGCTATTCTTATCCGCTCACTACCCACCTTCTGCTTATATATCCTTTAAAAGAGCCACCCTCTACCCATGGCACAGTAATCCTCCCTATTTGCCTCACAGGGAGTGGCAATGTTGTCTGACAGGCAGCCATTGGGAATGTAGATTCCATCCCACCCCTGACTTCAGGAACCCACACTCACTGTAATATAATGAAGGATATATCCTTGCTGCTTGTGTTTTCTTCTGATCTCCTTGGATTGTCCACTATGCAGGACATTACTCTGCCTGGACATGGACACCTGTGAAACATACTAACACCAGTTAAATTGTCACTTGATGTTCATTATATCAAATTCTCCTAAATTCCCTCTAACCTCTCTACCTCATTTTGATTATCAGGTGATTTTTTTTCCTTTTTTCACTGGCTGTATACTCACAAATATTTCCAAAGCCTCACTTTTCTAGCCACACTCCTGACTAGGAGATTATCATCTATTTATATCACTTTACTTATCACTTTATGTGAAGAGGGTTCCAGTTCATATTTTAACCTAGGATCCCCCCTTTAATCTATATAACAGTGCTTGTGATTATGAAATTGCTGGGAGTAAAAGATAAATAAAGATATACATAGATATACATATTTGTGTGTATATACTTCACATATAGATTTGTGTTTCTACGTATCTGTGTATTAATGAAGTACATGCAAAACCTTGGATGTTTGGCTTATGCTCGCTAATTTCTGAAATATCTGTTGCAGAGTGCTAAATCCATGATTTATGACAATTAGTACTCACATTACAAAAACAATAACAGAGCTCATGATCTTTGAGAAATATCTCAGTGCAAGTTTTTCTAATTAATGTTTCCTACTTGATTTCATTTAACTTCCACACCTTCCATTTTTAGGCATCATTAATCAATTCACAGTAACGCTACAAACTATGCAAGAACATGATATAGAAAAATGAATCATAGAAATAAGTACACTTTGTTCAGGATGGTAATAACTGGCAAATGTTATGCAGAATGAGTGTTCAAGCATCTGATTCTCAATAAGGGCATTTTTCTTTTTCTTTTTTTTCCCCTTTTTTTGATCAAGTCATCAGTGATTAGCAATTTGCTGAAACAAGGGATAAAAATGTCCTGAGAATTCACAGCCTACCAAAGTTTCTAACAGTACTTGGAATTAGGCCATGGGATAGTATCCCAAAGGATGTTTAGAGGAAATCTCATTGCTTCAGTCCTTTAAAATTAGGTTGGTCAAATCATGGGGGATTTAAACTGAGGAACTAATGCTCTATATTTCTTGAATAGGCATACTGATTTAATGACCTTTTTTATTTTGAAATTCTGTAACAATATGAAACTTTTGACCCATTTTTGAGTTCAGTTTCCATAGTTTTGAAATTCACTCTGTAATCCATAGATAGATATTTGAAGAAAATGTTTTTTAAGATTTTTTCGAAAGGTGTAAAAATAATGTCTCTATAATGAAAGTTTATTTAACTGGTTAATGATTATGCCTAAATTCTCAAAGTTTTCACCGTATTAGCACATCACAAATTTGTGACATGAAGTAGTGAGATGGTCAATTCTGACATATTTGTCACATTTACAGATTTTTTAAAAAAGATGTTATTTTGCACTAGAGATGGAATAGTATATAAGAAACAGGAAAACATCAAATATACATACTTTAATAGCTTGATCATATCAAACAAATCATTTTTAACTTTTTAATTTATTGATGGTGAGAGAAAAATGAATCAGTGACAACTTAAAATATACTAACAAAATGCTTATCGAGTCAAATAACCTTAAGTATTCATATTCTTAAGAAACTCCAGTGAGGGGATTTGCTTAATTATTTAACTGGGAACAAAGATATAAAAAGAGGGCCAATATTTAAAATTAATTTTTCAAGTCTTGTGTTTCTAGGTGACATGTCATAAAACATCATATAAATACAGATATTAAAAATATTTAATAATTTAAATTATGGTACATAAAGAAATAATTTTATTATTTTTCCAGTTAAAAGTGCTTTCTTTTAAATTTAGGAAAACCATTAAGGCTATATGCTATAAAGAAAATGATGGAGATTTTAACATCAGCTAAATCTAACTAAGAACACTTCCTTTGATTCTAAATAGCTAAGGGAATGTACTTAACTGGCAGAATTCTGGGTAGTGAAAACACCATACGAATTTTATTCAAAAACACAATAAAAATTTTTTACTGCATGATTTCTCTGCCTTACTCATACTCCTTCTGGCAGATAAAATGGAAGCAGCTAGCTTTTATTCCCTGAGGAAGTCACTACTCTGACTTCTCAGATTATTTGTTAGATATAGGTTATTGTTCATTCTCTTGTCTTATCCCTTTTCTCTTGTGGTGCAAGGTGTATACTACTAAAATGTCAGTTCTTTTGAATTGTTGTGGATTTAATTTTACCCTCTCATAATTCAAACTTTTTCTTTTATATACAACAGTATTCAAATGAAGTTTTTAATAATTTTCACCTAAGTGTATGGTATATGCTTTTCTATAATGTGTACATCAATTTATTGTATGTGGTTTTCTGTAATTATTTATTTATATATTATAATTCTTTTAGAAAACATTTAATGTTTTAGCACTCTAAGCTGCCATTTAATAATTACATTTGATTTTAATTCTTATGTTGAATTATCTTAACCTGTTGAAACAATTTTGAGAAAGGGTTTTAATAATTATATTTGTGGAGAAACTTTACATTTTGGAAATAATTATCTATAGGAATTTGGAAAATTAACAATGTGTATTATTTTATTTAGATATGTAAACATTACGCTATCAATATGAGACTGAAGGTGGAGTAGAACATGCGTGAAAAAAATCCTCAAATAATATAGGATTGATGATGATAAATTTCCTGCCTATAGAATAATTTTTCTGCGAAATTTTTGATTAATTTAAAAAATATTTGGGAAGCCATATTCACATCATTAACTTCACATTATATGACTTCTAAAATATTTTAAGTTTGAAGAAATCTCTTTACCAGGTATAAAATAATAAAAGCTTCAGTTTTTCCCATCCCAATCATTCTCCCTAAATCTCGATTACCAGATTTGCAGATTAGATTTTTTTTTGTCTCTCAAGAAACCGCAGTCAGATAACGACTTTGATAGAAATTGTTCATAATCTTCTAGAAAGTCTGCAAACTGTTGAATGTAAATAGATATTCTACTGCCAAATTTAACCTGATTTCTGTCACTTCTCTGCCCCTACTGTATTGTATTTACTTTGAGTAGTCTTTAAATGCTGTGGTCAAATTCCACTACCTTGTGTTGAGTCCTAAATCCTTACCTTTGAAATTGTGTATTATGTGTTTGCAAAATGCCTGTTGTTTCTAAGAAAACCATTAGTTCTGATGCAACCAGGAGCCGGATAATTACCTTAAAGGTTAACTGAAGTAAATGATATAGGAAAAGGAGACACAAAAAGTCTTCTCTAACCATATTCAAAAATATCTATTGTGTGTCTTTCCGCTCGTTATACTTGAAAAGTTACACAATTATCTACATTTAGCAAGTTAAATGCTGGCTATAGATTCATTCTTTTCAGTCTATATTATTGTTTTTCTTATGGATTAGGCTTAGAAAATATAATGAACATTACAACATTTGTAAACTGTATTTTAAATGCTAAAAAATTTTAAGCAATTAGAAGTCAATCTTCTGACCATTGCATGGTATAATTTCTAAAGATGATTATATAATTTCATATAAATTTATATGCATGTATGTATATATGCACATATGTGTGCTTGCACATATATACATATATAGTGCTCCTTTTTAGAAAAGAAAATAAATTTTTCTAGCAAATATTTTCAATGATTACCTGTAAATTGAAGGAATAAAATAATTTTGAAATAATCTAGATGAAAACAAATGACAATTAAATCTTAGGTTGCAAAATCATTGACTATCAAATATATCCATTTAATATTTATCACTAAATTTCAAAATAAAAATCAGAAACCAAATTAATATTGATCAAGCAATGATCTTTTCTAATCTTTGGAAAAGCAAAATACAAAATTACTCCCACATCTTAATCTCATTTAAGTTATAAGATTTCCAATTGTGTGCTTTTAGAAGCAAAATAATTTGTTAAGAGAGATTCAATATGGTGATTAATATTTTAAATCTTCTCTATAGAATGCTATTATTTTATCTTTTGATTTCTCTGCATCATATAATCTCAAAAACATTTTTCTTTGCAACTTTTAGTTTATCTCATTTATATATCTTAGAATAGTAAATATACTTAGTTTGGAAATTTTAGCATGTTTCTGGAAATTTTAGCATGTTTTACATGAATGTTTAACTTGTACTTTGCCATTTCAATCTCATATGAATCATTTGTTTTCTCTGTAACTTTCATATTTAGTATAACTTGGAAGGTTATCATATTCATGCTTTTTGACATCTATCATCTATCAATTGATCTGTCAGTCTATCGATCTATTGATTATTTGATTGAATACATTAAGATTGCAACTCTGGCTTTTATTACAATGATATAAACTTTTATTACAAGTGATATAATCTTGGAGACACACGCAACATGGATAATTAGCAAGATCTCCCCCTACCCACGGATGAGTCAAAATTGCTTCTACATATAAAATACAGCTTTCTAGAAGAATCGAGAATTTTAGGACCACCATCCCACAAAGGAAAGTGATAGAAAATATAAAAAAAGGTAGGGAAAGCTGAGACACGGTGTCTTTAGGTTTGCTCCAAGGTTAAGAGTGACACAAATGATATGAAGTCTCTTCCCAGGGACTGAAGGGCTTATGCCACGGTGGGTGTCCCAGAACCTAGGACTGCACCCTGGAGAGGAGCACATAAATCTTGGTATAGAAAATAAAGGGGTTTTCCTTCTGAGAACACTAAGACTGTGGACAGAGATTTCAGGACAGAGAATAGAACGAGCCAACAGGTGAAGTATGCAAAGAACTAATTGAGGGATTTTAATTTGCTGAATCAAAAATTTCATAAGAGAAGTAAGAAAGGAATAGCCATCCAATGAACAGAGACACTGTTAGATGTTCTCCCTGACTTTATTTTGTCTTTATGGTGCTGGCACTTGTGGATGCTATATTGGAGTTAGTGTACACACTGGCAGAAGTCATATTGGAACAGGTTCAGAGGTCAAAATACCCTCCCGTCTGCCATCAGCAGTGCTTGTTGCTAGCAATGACACTATTTATTTTCTTGGTTAAGGTACTCATGACTATGTGGGCAACAATCACCTGGGATAGCCAAGCAGCTAGAATCCCAACACTAGCACAGGAGCTGACTGTTTTCCTTCAAAACTGGGTTTGTGGAGCTTCCAGCTCTGCTGTATCAGGTCTCTAATGGAGAAATGCAAGAGAGACTCAGCAGCGTGAGAAACAGCTGCTGCTGTTCTGCCTGGGCTGCTGTTGACCAACCTACTTGCCTGCCACATAAACTTCCCAGGACCTAGAACTTAGAGTTCCTGAACCAAGTCTGTACTCTTCAACTGAAATATTAACACAGGCTGATTCATTGATGTATCAATACAGAAAATAAATCCTTTTAGCCTAATATGCAGAAATATACACAGGGTACACAAAAAGAGAAACAGAGAAATCTATCCCAAATAATGAAGTCAAAATCCAACATGAAAATCCTACTTCAAAAGATTTAAGAAAGTACCTGAAGAATTCAAAACTGTAGTCTTGATGATTCTTAACTGAAATTAAGGAAACAATAGATAAAGCAATTAGTTATACACCAAAGACAGAGGAAATATGAAACAATTCCAAGTAGAATCCGTATATTTGAATAACATAATATGTGAGCAGAAAATCACAATAGATGGACCCAAAAGACTGGAAGAAACTTCTAATCATATCAGTGGAAAACAAACATGCAGAACAACAAAGGGGAAAAACAATAATTTAACATAAGAGAACTTTGAGGTAACATCAAGAGGAACAGCATTCACATCATAGGAGCTTCAGAAGAGAAAAATAAAGGGAGAAACACCTTAATAGAAGATATAATAGCTGGGTACTTCCTAAACCTAGAAATGAAAAAGACATTCAGATCCAGGATGCCCCAAGAGCTCCAAATAAAAGAAAACCAAACAGATACCCACCAAGAAACACTGCAATTAAAATGACAAAAAATTCAAGATAGAGAATCTTGAAAGCAGCTAGAGCAAAACAAATCACATACAAAGGGATCCTTATAAAATTGAAGAATTATCAACAGAAATTTTACAGGTCAGAAAGGATTAACATGGACTTGAAGTGCTGAAATGAAAGGACTCCCAACCAAGAACATTCTTAGTTAAGATTTAGAATCAAAAGAGTAGCCAAAAGCTTTCTAAATAAACAAAAATTAAAGGAATTCATCATGACTAAACCAGTCCTACAAGACATAATAAAGTAATTTCAATAAAATAAATGAAACCCCATCTAGAAGCATTAAGACTCCAAAAGCTATAAAATGGATGAAGAGTAAAAATGACTGTTAGAATGAGTCTGAGATTGAGTTGCTTTCAATTTTGAATAGGTTATAAGCAAAACGAGATATCATCTTAGACCTGTGAGAATCATTGTTACCCAAAAGACTAGAAACAACAAATGGTGCTGAGGGTGCAGAGAAAGTGAAAACATATGCAGTGTTGTTGGGAGTGTAAATTGGTACAACCATTTTGGAAAGTTGTATGAATATTCCTCATAAAAATTCAGAATAGAAACTCTATGTTTCGCTTTGGGGTATTTATCACAAAAAAAACAAAAACAAAAATAACTCCCAAAGCAACAACAACCCTAATTTGAAGACATGCACTTTAAAGTTTATTTCAGCATTCTTAACAATAGCAAGGGATAGAAATAAATTAGTGCCCATCGATAGATGAGTAGATTAAGAAGATATGAAATGGAACATTCTACAGTTATTCACACAAAAAAGGATGAAATCCTTTCATTTGGAACAAGATGTGTAAAACTAGAAAGAATTGTGCTTAGTGAAATAAGTCAGAAGTAGGAAATCAAATATGGCACGATTTCACTCATGCGTGTTATATAAATAAAGCAAACAAACAAATGAAGCAAATCAAATAAAAATAGACTTTGAGTCTAAAGGACCAAACCAGAAGGAAGGGGAGGCACAAGTTGATAAAAGAGGCCAATTATGTAGTGTTAAGAAATAGACTGTCAATGGTGAACTTAATGCATTATACACGGATATTGATTTGTTGACTTGCAATGATGTATAGCTTAAACCTACATAATGCTATAATGTCATAACTTTTCAATAATTATTTTAATTGAAAATGACTCAAATTAAAAACTTATTATTTTCTTTCTATACTTCCGTTTACTTTTGTTTTTACTTTAATTTTGTTGATAATTCATTTTATGATGATAACCAGCATTTAAAAGAAATCAAAATCTTAGAAAATCATGATAAACTTAGTGCTGTTCATCATACAGAATATTTTCACAAAGTTGATTAGATTAGAATCATACTTTCCATACCCCTCTTCAAATTCTCCAACATCTGTTCACCTTTCTTACTTTCACTCTTTTTTGTATTCATTGATTTTGTTGTTGTTATTTATAGCCTATAATTTTCTAAGAATTATGTAACACTGGTTTTCTGTGCTAATGTTTCCAAATGCTCAGCACCAAATGATTTATCTTGGCTTATCCATGTAGATATTGGATAGCTTTTTAAATTTTAATATCATGGTGATCTCTTTGCTTTCAATAAACTTCCAGCAATCTGTTACTTGGATTCTTGAATACCTAAGGATGTCTATTATTTGCATCTGTACTTAAATAAATTACTTGGATATAAATTTTTTCATTTACACGTCTTGATTTGAGAATTAAATATGTTCCATTTCTTTTGACATTGTGAGACTAACCTGATTACTGATTATTTCATTAATTACATTTACTTTCAATTGCTCATCTTTAGTCTAATCAAACTTTTTAGTCAAATTGCTTTCTGGGATAATTTTTATTACTATTTGCTCTCAGGTTTTTTTTTTTTTAATTTCGCATAATCTTAGTAACTGTCCTTTTTTGGATATTTTCTTCAGATGTCTAGAAAGAGTTGTTTCCTATTTTTGAGTGGAAACTTTAAAATCCCTTGCTGGAGCACTTTAACCATGAAGAGGCCTAAGGTAGTATTTTCACTAGATTCTCTTTCTCCATGGAAAAATTAAAAAATATTGAATAGTCTGTCCTTACACAGGATGCCTGTTACATTCCTTATAGAACTAAACTATCAGGGTATGTGGTTAGTGTGCGACATTTTGTGTGTGGGTGTTAAGGGTAGAAAAAAATGAAATCCAAAAAGAAAAAGTGCTAATACCTTTTACTATTTCTTTCAACGAAATGTAAATGCTTCTTTTATTTCTGTGTATCTAGAAGTTAATATTTTGACATTTTTGCAAGTCTAAACAGTTTCTCTTTGTAAAATTTTTATAGTTTGAAAATTTATACTGCACTGATTTTTACCATAATTCTATTTCCAAATAGTACCAATGACTTAATTTTTTAATTTTGAAATTTAAAAAAATGTAGATTAAAATATATTCTTAATTGTCTGCCTGAATGAGTATATAGAAAATAAACCTACTTCTGTATCACAGATGTGTCCTTTATTTCCTTATGTGTGAGTTTGTGATATAATGGAGAGAGCAGTTAGGTTTAGTTATGGTCATTCCCAATATAGAAATTATAGTCAAATATTTAATACAATGATAAAAATGAATTTCCTTATTGATATGTGCATTATAAATACATATCTGAAAATATTTAATAAACAGCATTTTGCTGTATATTTAGTCAGAAAACTTCTGACATACTATCATTTTAAATGTCAAATAATTAAAGAAATCATGCTGTCCAGTTCTATCAAAAAGTTGGCAGTATTTTCAAAAACAAATATACCATTCTAAACTAGGCCATACACAAGATGATAACAGAATAAAAGGACAAAAATTATATAGTCTACCTATTAGTAGTGAAAACTTGTTTCAAATATCATTGGCTATAGTAAAGAAAACAATTCAAAAAGTTGACAAAAGTTACAGAATGCACACTTTGTAAAACTACTCTGTAGCAGTGGAGTCTTGCCAAGGCCCCTCTCCCATAATTAACACAATAGATGTGGCACTCTACAGGCAAGGCATCAAATGAAAAAGAAATAATTAGTCAAATTAAAATGATTTATTTTAATTCTTTGAGTATTTGCAATTGTACCTAAAACATCCTAGACTGTCTCATCTCATGCCAATCCACCCTACTTAAAACCATGTTTTAAGTTTTAAACTCTTACTTTAAATATTCACTATTTGTTCACACTTCTTGGTTTGTAGCAATTGTCATAAGGACTGGTTTAAAACTCCCATAACATTCCACTGAGAATGTCATGATTATCATTTCATTTTCCCAAACAGGCAGTGTGGTAGGCAGAATAACTGCCTCTACAGAATAAGCACATCATTATCCCCAGAACCTGTGAATTTGTTATTCTGAATGGCAAAGAAGAACTTTGCAATTATGATTAATAGAAAGGTCAAAAAAATAGGCCAATTATCATGCATTATTCAGGTAAGCTCAATCTAAACTTATATAAAACTTAAATGATATAAAAACTTAAATGATAAAGAAACTTACTGGGTTTTAATGTCAGAGTTTATTACTACAGTAGAATATTCACACAGGTAACGGATTGCTAGAGGAAGTAGACAGAAGAAAAATGAGATGAACCAAGGAAGATGTGCAACTTCTAGAAATTGGGAAAGGAAGCAGATATATATGCTCCCCTATAGACTCCAGAAATATTTCCACCATTTTGACATCTTGATTTTAACCCAATGGACTCCATATCAAGCTTCTAATATATCAAACTTCAAGAGAAAATAATTCATGTTGGCTTACATCAGTAAAGTTATGGTAAACTTATTATAATAGTAAAAGAATAGTTGGTATTCAGAAAAACTAAAAATACATTCACTAAATTCTCACTAAAAGCAACTTTGAGAGTCTTGTGTTTGATTATTTCCACTGTTTTTCTTTTCTCCTAAATTGTGCTAATCATAGTTGTATGCCTACCACTGAGCTTAGCAATATGAAGTCAACAAAAAATTTACTGAAATAATCAGTGAAAGAATAAATGAGATACATTTGACTTTTATCTTCAAAGTTAATCCAGGCATCTTTTACCTCTTTTAATTTTGGAGGATGTAAAATCATTTGTCAGCGCCATCCAAATATTCTCACGTCTAATTGAATCTGACCAATTATTTAGTGGTGGCAGCCAGAGATGAAGATTAGTAGCAATCAGACCTGTAGAAACTGATTCTCAATACTTCTAATATGGGCCTCCTCAGCTGAGAATAAATTATTAGAATTATACACAGGAATACAAATATGATAAAAGTTAAAATCACATCTCTTTTTTGGTGGAAAAAAAGAGATATAGGTATCAAGAGAGACAAATTCTAGCTCCGAATCTATAAATACGCTACAATTTAGTTTAGTGCCCTTGAGTAAATCTCTGAAATTTCCTATATGTCTGTTTCTTCAGATGCAATATGAGATGTTTGCATTTAAAGGACTCTGTGGCACTAATTTTGATCTTTAGATCATAAATTCTCATCATTATAAGAGTTAAATTTGATAGCAAAAAACAAATGACTTACAGGTATCAAAATTCACCTTTTTGGCTTTTTAATCTTTAATGGGAGTCTAACAGCCAATTTCCATTTTCAGCCCCATTGCCACATTCCTCATGAATCCTATTTTTCTATGTCTCTGGATTAACTAATATGGATGCTCTTAATTCACATAAATTTTTGTTTCCTCAGTAAATATTCTTAATGTTCATAACCAGACTGTTCTCTCCACATCAGTGTAGTGTATACTTTTTTCACTCTGATTTGTATGGTGGGAGTTTGTGAGGAGACTCAAACACCATCAAATTTCAGAATAAATGAAATTATTTCACAAAATAGTGGAATTTTTTTTTTTGTTTTTGCATTGAATCATTATCTCTTGTGTAAATTTTGTTATTTTATGAGGTACCATCCCGCCAAAATACATAATATTTTATTCTTAATATAGAATTGTAGTTCAATTTATAGTTAAATGCTTAACTATATTTTTTTCATATTATTTGCTATATTAACTGTTCAGATTATAGGTAGTGTTAATATAGTGAATTTTGTCTTATTTTATGTAAGTACCTTGGTGATTATTAGTGGTATAGATTAGATAGTGATTTTGTATGAAATAATACTGCTAAATTTTCTAATCATTTTCTATAAATTCTAAGTTGCTTTTCATAATAGATAATTATATTACTGATAATTTCAGGTTTATTTATTCTTCTAAAAATGTACTTTTTATTTCATTTTACATTATCGTAGGTTGCACCAGTTCCTCAAGAGCAATAGACAAAATAGCTGTAACAATGAATGCACTTATCTTTTATTATTTCTGTTTAAAATATATACATGATTTGAACTTATATTTTAAGTAGTAGTCAGTTTAATCTTTTCTACATATTGAAATAATCTTCAAATTTTTAACTAATTCATTTAAAACTGAAAGTACTTTGATATATTATCTAATACTGAGTCATATTCATCTGGGTGCATTCATATGATTAATATATTAATTAAATTTATATGCAAGAGAAAAATTGATTAAATAACATTTTCCCATCAATTTTAATTATTTATTTTTTAAATTGATTTTATTGAAGCAATATTGCATTATAACATTAACTAGTTTAAGGTAGTAAATCTACATCTGTATATAATACAGTAAGTATAACACTATTTCCTTTTTTGCTTCACTATATAATTAATCTTTTACTTCATTTGTTTTCCTCTCCTCCCCTTACTCTTCTTGCACCCACTGATTCTTTGTATGCTTCTTTTTTGTTAAGTTTATTGCTTGCTTTAATTTATTTTTGTAAAAGTCTATTTTTGTTTAATTTAGTTCATTCTTTTTGCTTGACATCTCTAGAGAAGCTGTGATAACAGAGAATATGACTACAGAAGAATTGTCACAGAAGTCAAGGTTGATAGAGGAAGATGATAGAAAAAAATAATATGAACTAAGGAATATGTACAGCCCTGAGAATTTGGGAATGGAAAGCAAATGAATATGAATTCTCCCTTATAGTCTCCAGAAATGCCACCATTCTAACACCTTCATTTTAGCCCAGTGGGATCCATATCAGACCTCTAACATACCAAACTAAGTGAAAAATATCAATGTCATTTTTTGGTCACTAAACTTGTGGTAAACTTACTATAATGATAAAAGAATGGCTGATATCCAGAAAAAAAATATTCACTAACTTCTTATTGAATACAACTTTGGGAAATATCATGTTTGGTTTTAGGTATTTCTGATCTAATCCTAATAATAGAATTATACTAATCATACTTCTATTACTACCTTGTTGAATTCAGCTTTTAGCTATAGAAGTTAGAAATAATGTTTTTGATACAAAAACTTTATGTACTTTTTTGCCTTATTGATTTAGTTAAGACCTCCAGCATTATTTTAAATAAGAGTGCTGATAATGGACACTGTTATGTTATTCCTGATCTAATGGAAGAATGCATTCAGCCTCACACAAGTGTGCTATTACCTTCAAAATTCATATAAATGTTCTTTACAATGTTGAGAAAGCTGTCCTAACTTTCCATTTTCTTAGTTTTTTCCTGAGAAGTTATTGAATTGTATCATCTTTTTTGCATTATTTGATATGATCGTATGATTTTCCTCCTAGTCAATATGGTATGAACATGGAAAACATGATAGACTGAATTTTTAATATTAACCATTTGTTGTGTTTCTTTAGAATAAATTTCCCTTGATTTTAGTTTTATGTCTTTATATATCGCTGTATTCTATTGGTTAATATTTTGATGAGGATTATTGTGTCTCTATCCATGACGAATATTATTCCATACTTTTCTTCTTTAATTCTGTGTGATTTTTCTTTCAGGGTATTTAACACTGGCTTCATGCAATAAATATGAAAATATTTCTTCCCTTTCTATTTTCTGGAAGAGATTATCTAAACTTGATTTTATTTTTTAAATGCCTGCATTTACCACACTGTTCATAATTCAGATGAAATTGATACTATGTTTGAAATCTCTCCTTTCCCTTTCTTTAACTTAGCAGTAAGCATAGAACAAGGGTCCCTGTGTGTTCTTTTTGTACTGGATCTCACAACTTTTGCAGCCATTTCTGTCTATGATACATAAATATGGTTACTACTAAAGAAATAATTGACTCAAATTAGCTTATGTAGGACTACAAAGAAAATGTGCAACTCATCTCTTAATTGTCACTGGTATGAAGTAAATGACATATTTGACAAATATTCTGTATATGTATTAATTTCATTTTAAAGCATATCCAGAAAACTATAGAGCTTGTCTGTGTCTTTATTAATTTTAATAAAATATAGCATCATTGATAAAAGATATTTTAATTTGCATATCTAAGTATGCATGAATTAAAAATAACTTGTCAAAAATATATAGCAGATTGAGTCAACACTAACGTTTACATTTTCTCATTATATTAAAATTTAATTATAAGTTTGAATTATTGATTTCTTGCTTGGGTTAACTAATTCCTCCATTACCAGTGGTAATGAAAACATAATTAGAGGAGAGAACTAGTAAATGGTGATTTATCTCATCAAATAATTACACCTCTCAGTTAGACAACCTTAAGTGAGGATAGAAAAAAAATGATATGCTGTAACAATGTATTATTTAGTAAATTCTTTGCTTATAAATCTATAGTATACGTGAACACTTATTTTCAATTATTCAGGTAATCAAAAGAAAAACAAACATATTAAGTCAATATTAACACTAACTTTGAAAACAGAAATTTTATATTTAAAAATTAATGTTCAGATGATTTCAGCTGGATGTTTAAATAGGAGATACACATTTCTCATACCTTCATAGAAACATAATTTATCAGCTACCCATAAATAATAGTATCATGTGGGACACTTAGAATACATCAGAGATATTCAAATCCCTGATGGAGTCCAAGTCTAAGGAGGAATAATTTAAGAAGGCAGGTGCACACCTTGGTGGAAGATCTGTTGACTGGTGTGGTCTCAGTGTTTGGGAACTGGAAACAGTACCATCCTTTATTAAATCTTTTGTAGTTTTATTTGCTCGAAGTCCTCCAACTATATGCATGATACACCTGCAGCACCACCCAGTGACAGACTTGTTTTAGACTTAGAAGTACCCCCATATTCAGGCTCAAAATGCTCAACATGGAGCTAAATAACAATAAGTGAATTAAATAATTCACTAGAGAGAATGAACAATGTACTAAAAGAAGCTTCCAATCAAGTCGGTGAGCTAGAAGATAGGTCAGTAGAATATATCCAAGACAACAAGCAAAAAGAAAGTAGAATTAGCAGATACATAGAGAGTATAAAAAATTTATGGAATAACCTCATGAGGAAAACATTCACATCATATGGATCTCAGAAGGAAAAAAATGGGAAAGAAAGCTCATTTGGGAAATAATAGTTAAGAATTCCCTTAATCTACTGAAAGAAATAGATATCCAAATCCAAGAAGCTCATAGAGTTCCAAACAAAAAAGCCCAGATGTATAGCAAGACATATTGCCATGAAAATGACAAAAATCAAAGATAGAGAATCCTAAAAATCAGATAGAGGAAAAATCTTGTTACATATAAGACGTCACTCATAATACATTTGCAAAATATGCCACCTCAAAAATACAGAACATATTTTTTTTCTTGGGTGTCCATGACATATTATCAAGAGTAGACCATACACTGGGGAAAAAATGGATAAAATCATACCAAGTATTTTCATTTAATCACAATGGCATAAAGTTAGAAACCAACCATTTAAAAAGCTGTGGAAAATTTACAATATGTTGAAGATAAATAGCATGTTTCTGAATAACTATTGGGAAAAAGAGAAAATAACAGGAAATATAAAAAGTATTTGGAAACAAACAAAAATGAAAAGATGAGCTATCAGAACTCATTTTATGCAGCAACGGTAGTACTATGAGGAAATTTATAGCAATTCAATTCTACATCCATTGGGAATTTTCATAGAAATGGAACAAAAATTTAAAATTTATATGGAATCACAATCTTGTAAAGTCAAAGGAATCATAAGAAAAAAACAAAAACTGAAGTTTTACTTTACCAAATTTCAAATTATAGCACAAATTGACAGTAATCAGAACAATATGATACTGAAATAAAGACATATATGAAGATCAAGTGAGTCTTCAGAAATAAACTCACTTGTATTTAGGTCAAATAATTCAACACAAAGTACCTAAGAGCATATATGAGAAAGCAAATCATCTAATCAAATGGTGTTGGGCAAATTGGACAGCTGCATGCAAAAGAATGAAACTAGATTGCTTTCTAAAATAGCGTACAAAATTTAATTCAAACGGAATGGAAGCATATCCTAGAGGAGTAGTGTTATTGTCAGCTAACTTTGATCAGTGCAATCCACGTACATTCCAAGGACCCGGGTTTATGTCCTAGAGTCAGGTATAAAGAAGATGAACAAATATATGAATGCTATAAAATGCTTCTTCCTCCTCTCTCTTCCTCTCTGGTTGCCTCTGTTCACTTTCATTCTTGCCTGCACCTTCCCTCGAAAAAAAAAAAAAAAAAACGAAAGAGATTTCACTGTAAGATCGAAAACCACAAAATGCATAAAAGGAAACATAGGCTTTGCATTCCATGAAATCAGCCTTAGAGAGGACTTCAAGGAATTTACTGTTGCAGTGAGGCACACAAAGAAAAATAAATAACTGGGACTACATTGAACTTAAAACTCTGTATCACAAATCAAACTATGATTCAATTGAAAAGACATCCTATGTAATGGCACATTATACATCTGACCAGAGGTTAATATACGAAATATATAGAGAACTCATAAACATCAACAATAGAAACACAAATATGCAATAAAAATGGACATATCTAATAGACATTTCTTCAACCCCCAAAAGAGATGAAGTCCTATCATTTTTAACAATCCAGATGGAATTAGAAAGGATGATATTTAAATGAAATAAGTCAGAAGAAAAAAAATGCAAGTATTATTATCTGTGAGATATAAAGAAACAAAGTAAATATACTGACAAAACAAAAAAATAACCCTTGGATATTGACAACAGAAGTGAAGATAATGGAGGAAAAAAGTGTGGGATTAGATGTGGTCTAATGTACAGTGGTGGATAATTATTGAAAGTTGGGTGGTGTATATGGATTGTTATGAGATATGTGACAAATACTGAACCTGCACATTTAAGCTTACATTATTTTGTAACTCAAATGTACTTCAATAAAATGTGTCAAATGAAAGATATAATTACTAAAATTCAGAGACTGCACACTATTACATATGGTGATTTTTTTTATATAATCAGTTAAATAGTGCATTGCTGACTGTTATTTGCAGCACCTTTTTGGAAATATATTAATGAATGTGTGAACATTTACTATTTTAAATTTAAGGTACATTAGTAATGTTAAATAAAGAAATATACTCAATGCTGGATCCTTACAGTTATTATAATCACATAGTATAATTTATATTTTGACTTCAGTCAGTATCAAAGCTATGGAAGTTTTCTGTTATTTACATAAAAGCACTAGGAACAAAATCAGATGAATAGCAATATATCAAAGAATACTAGAACAAAAAGAAAATAAACAAATTTTAGTAGACAATTAAAATTTATCTCTTAAGGGAAAAGGTACATTTTCATGAAAGCAGACTCATCTTGTGTTTAGAACTAAGTTCTGTTACTGTGATTGATGTTCAGACACTTTGGAGACTTGTTATTATATGTATATGGAACGTACTCAAATGACATCTTGATTTTGTTCTTTGAAAGAAAATGTCTAGATTTTTTTCTAATAATAGCTATCCTATAATATTATTATTAGATACTAATTTTAGTGACATTTGGACAATTATGTCAAATTATTGATGCCAGGATTCCTTCTCTTTGACCTACCTGTATACCTACTATATACACCTACTATATATAATAATTTATCTTCATGTCATAGAATGTCCACCAGAAACGTAGTGAAGTTTCTGATTATGCTAATTAATCAGTGTGAGAAGATGTTTTAAACCACTTCTATCTTCCCTTTATCCCTTCAGAGTTAACACTATCTTTTTCTGCTTCAATTTTCAGTCCTCTTTTTCCTCAATGCTAATTAAATCAACTTTGTCGCATATATCGTTCAATGTCTCTCATTTGTGTGAAAATTATATATACGAGACATGAAATAAATTGAATACAAATCATCAAATATTAGGTGTGTATTCTTATTACATTCTTAATTGTCAAATTTCCAGGGAACCTGCTCATATTTCCCCAGGCTATATTAAATTCCCTGTTTCTATCTACTTGGATTTGATCAAAGCTCAGAAAGGTATTCAATTAATATTTGACATTCACTATACACCTTTTAAGCACCAGGAACTATTTTAACATGGATTTGTATATTGTATCTCATTTAAACCTGATGCAACTTCTAGAGAGACAGAATATTCATGAAAAATTGTTATATACTGATATTTAGTAACATGCCTAAGCTTATGAATTTTCCACTAGAACATTCTGTAAGTCGTAATAAATTGTTTTGCATATGCTGCTGTAAACTCTAAATGATATTGTCACCGATTATAAAAAAAAGAAGATTCATCCCATGTTTAAAAACTAAACCAGAAAAGCAAATAAATAGAGCCTCTACAGTAGTCAAAGCAAAAAAGTGGATTTTAAGCAGGAATTATAACAATAGGAAAAAAGGAGATCTTAGTACACAATGGGCCACAATTTTAAATACAAAATGAAAGAATGGGGATTTGTTCAAAATGAGGAAAGTGGGAAGTGAGAGGAGGTAGTGAATAGAAAATTAATACAAGACCAGTGCAACCCCTGTTAAACTAAACTAATATAATTATTACTAAAAGCCATTCAGTTGAGATGGGTCACCTGAAGATGGGAAGATGGGTGAGATGGGTGATGAGACATTTGATCAGATAAGAAAGGAAAAACAGTATCTCTGGTGGGGATTCTCTCTAAACTGAGTTATCAGGATTCTTGCTAAAATGTGGTCTGTAAGAGCAGAGACAGAGGCCCAAAAATACCTACTCAGGTTGAGATGTCAATCCTAACTAAAAGTTGTTCAAGGAGATTCTTTGTCACCTGACAATCATTTGTCTCTATGAGGAACATGTCTCATTAACAGTCATTCATCTCTAGGAGGAAATATCTCATTATAATAGTGTCTAAGATGGCTTCAGGACATTTATTTAATGAGAATCTTAACACTCTAGTCAATGAACAATCCTGAAAAGACTTATTGATAGTGGTAGAAATAGCTACACATTCATCTGACATTTATTTTCAGATCAAAAGCCCATTTTGATGTTTCTCAGTGTTAATAGAAAGACCATAGCAGATGTATTTAGAAGAAAGCAGAGATTACATTAATTTGCGATTGATTTTTCATTATATTTGGAAGAAACCTAAATAATATACACTTGTATTTTCAACTCTGGTGAAATAAAGGGATTGAGGGGTAAGCAGTGACTTTTTCATGAGGTAAATGCTTGTATTCCCCAGTGTAAACCTAATGAGAGAATTACTTTCTATGCAGTAGAGTGAACTGAAGGTCATCATCAATTCTGTTAACTCCTCTTGCCAGTAACTCCACTGCTTGTAAATAATTCATGATAGAATGTTATAAATAACATTTTATGTAAAAGAAAACCATGCTGGGTTTACTAATTGTTTCTTTAATCTTTAGAAATATATCAACTCAAATATCATCCAACCTTGTATATAGCTTTAGTTTAGTCTCATAAAAATTGCTTGCATCTTCACCATGAAAAATCACTGTATAAATGTGGAAATATAAAGAACTTGTTGCATAAAGGTCAATTGGAATAAATTAGGGGTTGTTATTTTTAAGATTTCTCTAGGAGAGGTATATAATGCATGGAAAATTTACTTGAATACCTAACTGGAAGAAAGTTTATGAAAATTAGACTACATATTAGACTTTATAAAGAAAATCTTTAGCCAGAAGAAGACACCTGCATTTCCCCCAAGTCTTGTCTTTTTCTTTTTCAAAACAATAAAATATTTTGCCTTTTTTTCTATTAAAATTAACTTTTCAAGGTATTTCTATGAAAGGTTTTCATAGCAAAGTATTTTTCCAGAAAACCATGTCAACTTTTACTAGATAAAAATAACTTCTGAATTTATAAATGCAAAATCATTTATATCTTCCTAAGCTTGTAAATGAATTTTGAAAAATTTCCTGAATGTATACCATTCATTTTACATGCTAGTCTCAATAAAATCTTATTTAAAATGTAGTTAATAAAATAACTCATGTGACAGGAGATGAACTCATAATGTGTTTTACTGAATGTTTTATTTTATAAAATAGACGTGTAAATCTATACACGTCTTAGCTGGTAAAAAGATTTGATAGTCCAGACATACGTCTCTCAGGAAAATAAACTACCTGAAAATTTTAACATGTATATATGGTCAGAGATTTATATGAAAATAAAACTAGATGCCTAGATTAAGGAATACTGAATAGTAAACATTCCTTAGAAGTTAAATGTTGTATATTTCCTCCGAGTCACATGATTTTATCATAATGGTGATTAACCAGGAACTACGTATTCTGAAAGAGTAATATGACCCTTTGACTTTCTTTTTTTTAATTTTTTTAGAGGAATATTTTCTTAACAAAGAAGTGCAAATTTCACTCTTCTTACGAAGTTCTTATAGAAACTCCACAATTGAAAATTTAGTTTTCTTCTGCGTGATGACATATCCCCTCTGTTTACACAGGTTATTGTTGATTGCCTATTCCTGAACCCCCTCCAAAACTACTCACAATAGTTCTCTATTTATTTGCTTCTTTAGTTGCAGGCTTCAACTTTAATATAATTTTTCACATATGGATCTTGTATATATTTTGTTAGGTTTTTTTGTTTTTGTTTTTTGGTGGAAGTGATATAAATATTACTATGCTTTTAATCTGAAATTTTATTTGTTCATTACTGATATGCAAGAAAGCAATTACATTTTATATAATAAATGTGTATCATGAAACTTCTCTATAATTGCATTTTAGTTCAAAGTAGAAGCAAAAATAAAATGGAGAACTCTTCCATATCACAAATAGGAATACTCAGTGTTAAAAAGATGTCATTTCTCAACTCTTCTATAGAACCCAGCAATCCTAATTAAATTCCTAGCAAGTTATTTTGTTGATATAATAAGCTAATTTTAAAGTCTACATGAAGAGACAAAAGATTAGAAAAGCCAATATAATACTGAAGGAGAGAAAACAAATTTGAAGGACTGACACTACCCCACTTCAAGACTTACTGAAAAGTGTTTGTAATCAAGACATAGTATCTTAGGGAAAGAAAGGTTAAAGCAGTCGCTGGAACAACAGAGAGAACCTAGAAATAGACACATGTAAATAAATATGGTCCACTGGTCTTTGAGAAAGGAGCAAAGGCAATAAACAGAGAAAAATGGCAGTCTTTTCAATACAATTTATTGGAACAAATAGACATCTACATGCAAAAAAGGAAAAGAAAAAATCTGAACTTAGACCCTATGCCCTTTAAAAATTAATTAAAATGGATCTTGAAACTAATTGTAAAATATAAAACAATAGAATTTTAGAAGGTAATATAGAAGAAAAATTTAGTGACCTTAGATATCATAAAGATTATTAAATACAACACCAATCATAATACATGAAAGGAACAACGATGAACTGAACCTCCATTAAAGCTTAAAAAAATTCTAATTTCTGAGACATAATATCAAAAGGATGAAAAGATAAGTCACACACTAAAGAGGAAATATCATATTTGCAAGACTCATATGTTAAAGAAATGTTATTCAAATCATACATATAATTCTTCAAATTCAACAGTAGGAAAGTAAGCAACCCAAATGAAAAATAGGCCAGGATCGAAGAAGATACAGTAATGGCAAATGAACATAAGAAAAACTGATTTCTACTTCACTACAGCTTTTTGATATCTCCCAGAAAAAGCTTTATACTCCAATTTGTAATTCTAATTTTTGCAAATGACACCCATGATCACATCCAGATTGCCTTACTGTAGTGATTAATGGGGTTTATATTTATCATTTTACAGGACTGTGTATATTTGATACTTTAAAAGTTTGATGATTTGGTTCCCAATTGACCTAAAACTAGGTGCTGACTGAATTCTTCCCCTTTGGGATGCTGACAGATCTTGACATACCTTAACTACTGGGAATCAGAAATATAGAATAGGTTGTTTGGAAAATCACAAAGGCTTGAGAGCTATCCAAGAGCTAGAGCAGGGTTCAACAAGTTTCATCTCCCACACACATTCACAGCTTCAACCCTGAAGGTGACTAACTTCTAGTGCATAGGAAACTACACAGAGTCAAGAGTAAATAGATTATTAGTATGCTCCATATGAAAGAACAAGATCAAACCTCAGGGGGGATATACCTTAAGTAAATTTTATTAAACCTTGACACAGTATATATTTGCTTCTTTGAATAATTATGTAATATATTTTTAAGACATAAATGCAGATAAAGTATGATTATATTTGGGGATTCTCTCATTCACCCTCACTAGACTCTTAGAAAGTAAGCAGCCTAGAACTTCCTTGTTTATTTAGACTATCTTTATTAAATATTTATCATCTAATGTTTCAGGTGGAATTATATCTTTATGTATTATTCATTTCATCTTTTATTTCTCTGTAATTACTGAATTTTTGAATTTCTCCTTTTTGTAATCTGAGTAGGAATAAAATATTTCATCACTAATGCATTTTATTCGGTAAACCTGACCTAAGAGAATTTATAATTTACATTTTTAGCATTGACTTCTTAAGTCTCATGACATTCAGTAATATTTTCTTTTAATTATGTCATATATTTTTCTTATATTTAATATTAATCACTATTTTTAAGTATGACTATTTTTCAGTATGACTATTTTCCTTTTTGCTAACAATTGGGTTGTTGTTAAATACATGTGAAATGAAAGTCTGTTTCTTCTTTTGAATTAAAATTACTTTGATGAATTAATAACTTGTACATACATTTCTTTAAATTTCTTGATTAATATGATTAAAGGATCTTTATTTTTCTCAGTACTGGTCTTACTGAGTTCAATTATCAATAAGCTAATATCTTTAATATTTTATATTTAAAGTAGAATACTTAGTATTTTTTGACAGAAAACCTCCTGGAAATGGACTGAAATATTTTTGTGTTCTTAGAGCAGAGGCCTAATGAGGATAAGACTTTACCCTCCAAAAAGCAATGAGATAGAAAAGATGAAATGTGTGTGCAGTTTCCATTTTTTTCCCTCCTTTAATTTCAGTGCTTTAATGCTGATCCTCAAAGAATTCTTCCTATCTCATTAAGGATTACTAGTGAAGGTGTAACAAAATGTTGTAGTTGGGAAAACACTTGAGTGAGCCTTTGACATTTAAAAAAATTCTAGTTCGGTATATGATGTCAGGAAACCTTGGATCTAGTCATGTTTTGCCCCTAATTATCTGTTAGAAGCAGAGTTTTAAGTGAGATTTTTGTCCTCTGACATATTCCTCCATTCTGCTTCTTAATTGTAGGCTGCAAGTACTAGGACCAATATACTTAAAAAAGCTAATATCTGTCAGAAGAACTAGAAAAAAGGAAATTATTTTGTAGTCAAATTATGTAACTTTGGAAAGGAATCAAAGAAAAGACGAGGGTTTTTCTAAACCTTGGCAGCAGAAGACAATGGAAGATAAAATTGCTTTCTAACTTTGTGAAGGATACATATTTCACACTCGCTCAAGCCACCCAAGGAGAACTGTCCATGAAAGTTACATCAAAATATGTCTAACGGTAAAATTAATTGCAGCTTGAAAAAAATGACAAGAAATGTGTGTTAAGGAAATTGAATCGGATAATATTTGCAATGTAATTGCAATGTATTTTTTTGCTTTATTTCATAACTGGCAGGGGAAAAAAGTGAATTCAGAGAAAGAGACTTAAAAGAGTGATAACTTCTCTATAAGGAAACTTTGCCTGCTTAGTTAAATATGGGTAAAAAATAGTATGAATTCCTCATATTAATGACATATAACATTAAAGTAGAGTGTTTAATTCTAGTTTAAGAACAACACATCATCAGTTGGTTGGGAAACTGTTAATGAATGTTTATTTATCTGAAATTTTGTACATGCCAATCTAAGCTATAAATATCCAAATTTTCTATATGTGAGTTAGAAATTTACTTTACCAATACTTTGAGAATAAGTGACAACACTTTTCTTATAAGAAAGCTAAAACTTTATATATTGTAGTAATTTGAAATTATACGCTGCTAATTTTCATGTATTTTTAAAAGTTTTATTGTGTTGTATATGCATATGTGCCCATATTGAAAACCTTGATTATTTCAGATTAATATTGCCAGCATATCCTACAATGATTAATTTTACATTATTGCTGGGTTTATCTAGATTTAGGTATTATAAAATTATGGGTACTCTTCAGTATCAAATATTGAATGTTTCCAACAATATATGAAGGATAAACTACAGAACTAGTGGAGTATAAAATAATAATGCAAAAAATTCTGATGGCATATTTTTCAAGCTATAGTTGTATTTTGAGAAAACTGATTATTAAATTATGTATGTTGCACTCTAGTTGAAAACAATTGTATCATGTATCCAAACTTCAGTTCAATTCTGTGGCAAACAATATGATAGGTTATTTGTAAATTAAGAAAGAAAATGGTGTTCAGGGTGTCCAAAATTACTCTTTGTCTGAATAATAATTTTTAAAGTAATGATAAATCTAAACTATGCATTAATATCATTTACATAAATATTGGATAAGTTTAATCTAGTAATTTAAATTAATTAGCATTTTAATAATATTAAAGTTTATATTTACTTGTGATTTATTTTTAATTATATATAAATTAAAATCAAGTAAGTTGTTTATTATTTCTGTCTGACAAATAAGTACTTTTCAACCAGAGACATTACATCTATATTACCTTGTATTTCCCATATCTATTTCTTCCAATCAAAAATCATTCTACTTTTAGTTGCTATGGATTTTAGCTATTTCTTTTATTCCATGGAAACTATGTTTTTTGTATCACAGGACTGTTTTTGCTATGTTAGGCATTATTGTCACTTGATAATATTTCATTCACCACAAAGTATAAAATATATTGCAAAAATGCTCTTACTTGTAATTTTAAATAATCTCACGGTGCACCCTGGTGGATTACAGATTTGATGTGGTCCACAAACATGAAGGACCTGGGTTCTCGTTCAGGGACTAAGAACAACAACCTCGATGAATAACTAACTGAAATAAATGAATTACTTCTTCCTTCTCTCCATTCCCGCCTGCTTCTTTGATCTCCTTTACTCCTGCCTGCACCTTTCCTTTACAAAAAAAGAAAAGAAAGAAAGAAAAAGAAAATCCTGTAAGAAAGAGACAAATATTATTATCTTTAGTTCCATAATGAGAAAAATTTCAGAGACAGATGTGAAATGATTTAAACCATTCACATGCTGAGGAAATTCACATGCTGAGGTATTCAGTCCAAACTTTATTTTTCTCAATCTGAGAACATCTAGCAGATGAGAAAAAATTCAGATCTTTTATTTAATGATTTTACTTTATATCTGGCAACATTTCTGTTACTTAAATATCTCAGTTGAATTTCATGTATTCACATCTTTGAACATAAATGCTTTGTGAAAGACAATCAACTTTAAATAATATACATGCAAATGTCAGATTTTAACACTTTAGAAATCACTATGCATATAAGAAGAAATCGATGTTACATTCATTAAAATAATTTTTATTTTACTTTTATTATTTGCTTTCACAATTCGTTTTTGAAGTATTTTTAATTTAATTTTATTGAAGGGGCATTATAATATTCTATAGGCTAAGGTGTACATCATTGTAAATCAACATGTGCATATAATACATTAATTTTATCACCATCATTCAATTCTTCCTTCACCACACAATTGATCTCTTCCATCCAATATGCCTGTCTCCCTTCCCTTCTTGTAACCTTATTGTTTGATTTAGTTCATTTGTTTACTTGCTTTCTCTAAATACCAAATAAGTGAAATTATATGATGACTTCTACTTTATCTCACTAAGTATATACATATATATATATATATATATATAGTTTTGTGAGCTTTGATTTTCACAAAACAAGCAGAAAAAAAGGAAAAAACAGTTATAATTTTTATAACAGAGATGATAGATATTCAAGAAAAAAATCAAGCAACCCTAGATTTGTTATCCTTGTGGAAGTGCATAGATTATATCAGATAAAGAGAAAATGAGTGTGCTCTGTTTAATGAGATTTAAAGATATAAACACAAGAGTTTAATACAAAAAAAGGAGAGTTAGAATAAGTAAGCAAGTATAACAAGACAACATTGAAATTCTAAAATAAAATGCTTTCTCTAAAATTAAAAATAAAAATAAATATGTTATGGAATATGGAAAAAAATCTGTGATATTATATAGAAGGCTTAAAAGATAAAAGTGTGAAATTAAGAAATGGAAGATAGAGGGAGAAATAAAATGCTTATTTCTAATTGGAATTCAAAAATAAGATAGTAGAGGACACAATGATGCTTAAGGACACATAGGCTTAAGAGAATTTGAACTTCGTGAAAAATTAGTGTCACACAATTAGAACAAAGTATATTAAATCCCAATGAAAGTTAGATAATAAATCCATGATATATTGACAATGAATAGATTAGATTGATGATAAATAGTAGGTAGAAGGGAGGGAAGGAAGGACAGAGGAAGGCAGGAAGGAAGAAGAAAGGATGGGTGGTAGGAAGGGAGGTTGGGAGGTAAAAATTAAACATAAAAAGAGAAATACAAAAGATAAAGAAATCTGTATCAGGAGACATATATATATATATATATTTTTTTTCCTTTGTTATGATAGCTGGAAAAGTTTCACAAACTAACTGGGTAACACAAACAACAGTGTTTTCTCTTTTAATTCAATAAATATTAAAACAGATGTCAACATGAATTTTCAAGGTTTATTTGATCATAGATTGTATCACATAGTAAATACCACCCTTTGATCCTTCTGCTGGAAAAGTAGAATGAAGTCTTTAATGATGGCCTCTTAACTGTATTCCCTAGTTGGACGAAGCACAGTACTGTACCATACCTCTATCGTACCTCTAGGAGTGTAGTAATCTTGTACCTGCTTCATAGTATAGTAGTAGCTATCACACTTTATTAGAACTGTTTTCTATGATGTTATTCTAGAATGTTTTCTTTTTATATGATGATTGAGAAGCTATTAAGAAAAATGGTACAGATGTTAAAACAGTAACAGAACTTTGTGTTTTGGGAGATTTTGTTTCCTACTTAAAACTGGAAAGTGCTAGATGTCTCCATAATTTTGATCAGATGACTGAGGAACCTGAAAAAGCTGTTTCTGATATACACGCATTGCATATTGCTATTGTACTCACGCACACACACGCACACACACACACAAACACACACACACAATTTGAATTTGGGGAAACTTTAACTGTGTTTCCAACTTTGGAAGTAAGAATTCCATTTATACCATATTGTGTTGGCATTGTAGTGAAATTAACAGCTATATTGCTTTAGAAATGTTAAACAATTTTTCGTTTATACTGGAGTAACACATTGCATTAAGTATATGAGGCCTTGGCTCGCCCTGGTGGAGTAAACTTTAAGTCAATTAGCTTCAAAGGAGTGCAAGGCCACATACATTGGGTTCGAATTTCAGTGTGTGTATGGGAGAATAGCTATTGCGAATGACTGAAAATAAATAAAATAGAAATACTTCCTCCTTTCTCTTCCTGTCTCCTCCTGCCTTCATCCCTGCATGTGTATGTCTGTGTTTGTGTGTAAGGCCTTATCTACTTGGGTTTGCTTGCAGAAACTAGTAAAATATTCTCTAAGTAATGACCAAAAATCTCAAATGTCTGTGATTTTAAAAAATCATTGTGTTACTATTTCTCAAGACTTTTTCAGTTCAGTGGGTAGATTCTACACTGATCTCACTGTAATTCAATCAAGCAGCTCAATGGATGTAGGGTACAAGATGACCTCATTACATGTCTGACCCCTGGCAGGAGCACCAGAGAACTAAACTAACTCTTGCTGTCCATGATCTCTCAGTATTAAAGTCTGCCTTGAATCATTTTAGATGACATCTGGATTTATGAGACAGTAATAGTTAAACAGCCAATTTACTTCCAGACTAGGTCTGATACTATCACGGGTTCATTTTGCTGCATTGTATTGGGAAAGAAAGTTATAAAACCACCAAAGTCAATGGAATTGTGAAACATAGCAACCAGCTCTGAAAAGGAATGGCATATGTATACAAGGAAGGACTGAAGTGTTGGTTAGCCATCTTCAAATTAAGCTAGGCCAAATTTTATCGTAGTAGAAGTTATCTCCAACTTAAATGCTTCAGCCTAGTGATGATACACATCAGTTCTCTAATTTTTTATTACTTAAACACATTCAAATGGTGCTTTTAATTTCAAGGAACAGAGAGTGTATTCTTTTGAGTACCTGAAAAATGACGAGATTGGTGAATGATATCATTGTCTACTTGAAAAAACGACTCAGTTTTATAGAGGTTGAGTATTAATGGAGTTAATGACATAGCCACATTCACTTTGTTTCTTATTGTTCTTAAGTTGCAAATAATCAAGTCAATGACTTACCTATATTTTAACTCAAACTTGAAGATTTAGCTGCTGGTAGTGGTTTTTATGACTAAATAATCATAAAGAGAATCATGGAGCACTGATTTAAAATTGATTCTCTAAATCTTTTCACAGACACAGTCAAACTGATTGCTTTTTTTGTTTCTAATCCTTTTCCCTGTACTTTGTGCTTTGTAAAATCTCTTGAATAAAGTTTGTCATGAAGCATTGGTTCTGAAAATGCTATTTTAGTAATATAAAAATAAACTCTCCTGTCTTTCCATTTGCATTTTGGTTTCCTTTAGTGGTCATCAACAATTGTGCCTCTGAGGGATTGAAAAGACTGGAGATTCCTTAGGAATGGTGTCCTGTAATAAACATTTGCATTTCTAAAACATCAGTTTAGATCTTTCTTGCTTAGATTTCAAAAAACTAACACTTTCTCTGAAAACTAATATTATAAAGGTCTATGTTATCATAGTTAAATCAGATTATATTTAATGACATATTTTTCAACAGCTACTATTGTATCTTGCTTGAAATCTTGAATACAGAAGTGACAAAATGAGAAACTTTCAGATTCTTATTTTTATCTTTGACCTAAAACTAATGAAAACACTCCAAAAATATTTTTGTTTATGAGAGTAATAATGAAATTCTACATATCATTGTATTTTATTTCAGTAAACCAATGGAAAAGTGTGACTAACTCATTGCAAAATTATGATCCTTAAATCATTTATACATTCATCACCTTTGTCTACTGCCAGTGAAAATCACATATTATTTCCTAATTGAATTTTCACTTCATAGATAAATCTTGAAATAAATGAAATATTTTCCTAGCTGTTACTCAGAGAATCATCAAACATATAAGAAGGAAACATATATTAACATGAATCCATTGCATTGTTAAACTAAGAGAAAAAAAAATTGGGCATCGAGAACCCAGAAATAAACCTATATAAACAGTGTTAATTAGTTTGACAATGAAATCAAGGAAATAAAATGGAGACAGTCCTCTCAAGATAATGAAACACTGGGAATCCACATGAAAACAGGAAAAAAAAAGAATATACACATGATGCTTACAATCGTCACAGAAATTCAAAATAGATCACAGATTTACTTGCAAATTTCAAAACTATGAAATTCCAGAAAATAACATCTGAGAAATTTTGCATGACTTTACTTATGGCGATAACTTATATACAACACCAAAAACATTTCCACGAATAAATAGTGAGTTGGACTTCATAAAAATTAAATTTTTCTTCTTTAAGAAAGTCATTACCAAGAGAAAAAAAAATAATTACACAGACTAGGAGAAGATATTTATAAAATATATATCTCATGAAGTACTATTATCCAAAATATACAAAATAATAACTTAAAGCTCAGCAGTAAGAAAACAATGTACCTAAAATTGAACTGCATACTTTAATAAAATTTCATGAAAGAATATACACCAATGGCAAATAAGCACACAGAAAGATGTTCCATGTCACATACCAAAAAGGAAATGCAAATTTATACAACAGCGAAATATTGCTATGTACCTATTTGCCTTGTTAAAATCTAAGACACTAACAACACCAAAAATGGCAGCGTGTAAATCAATAGAAACTCATATGCATTGCTGATGGAAATTAAATTCCTACAGTCACTTTGGAAGACAGTTTGCACGTCTCTTATAGAACCATATTTTTTACCATATAATCCAGCAACCTTTGGTAATTGCTGAAGGAGTTGAAATGTTATTGTATACAGTCAAGTTTTTGGCAATGTTATTTGTAGTGACCAAAACTTCAGCCACCAGGGGGTCTTTTAGTATGTGAAGTGAGAAGCAAACGAGTATTATTTCATGATAAAAATAAACTATTAAGCCATGGAAAGACATGAAAGAATCTTAAATGCATTTCACTAAATGAACAAAGCCAATCTATTATAAAATTCCAACTATATGACATTCTAAGGAAAAGCAAAAGTATAAAGACAGAAGACAAGTCACTAGTTGTCTAGTATTGACAAAAAGGGAAGGAAGATTGGGCAAAGCACAGAGGATTTTTAAAGCAGTGAAAATGCTCTGTATGATACTGTAATGGTGGATATTTTCCATTTTGCCATTGTCCAAACTCGGCATGTTCAACACCATGGGTAAGCTCCAGTGTATCCTGTGGAATCTGGATGATAATGCATGGATTCATTGAATGAGCAATATGGATAATGAGGGAGGTTATGCATATGCGGTGGCAGGGAATATAATTAAAAGCTCTGCATCTTAGCTCAATGAGTTCTAAACATAAAGTCCCTCTAAAACAGTCTAATAATAAAAATCTATTTGTTTATGCATTGTCAAGTGAGGTATAAGATACAGATATAATATTTTTAATAATGAAATGTATTTTGTGAATACCGGAATTTATTGAGTCTACTGGAAGAATACCTAGAATTCACACCTAGAATTCATAGCCTAAACAATTAAAAATAGATCTTCAAACATAAAAACAGTTGAAATGATTTCAGTCTCTAGTAATCACTTCAATAATCTATTATTTAGAAGTTTATTATTGCAAACTTTAATAAGAACAAGATACTTTTGATTCCTTGTTCTCTTTAACAATTTCTTCTATTTTTCCTGAATATATATGTATATGGACATATATAACATTAATTTATTTTTGTGCTGAGGACTATATGTGCATTTATTTATATTAAAAAATACATGTGCAAGATATACATATATATTCATATATGTGAAATATGCATCCAGATGTGAATTTGTATATATATATATATATATCCAATAAATAAACCATAGTCAGTAATGCAGACACACACAGAGATATTGTGCAGAACATGGATTCTCTTGCCATGTTTTCACAATATGACACAAACTGAACAGAGATGATACTCAGAATAAAGTCATCCCACTTAAATATTAATGTCAGATCTAATGTACATATTATATTTGCACTTTCTTCACATCCTATCATGATTTTAGTATAAACCTGGATATTAGTTTTCCAAAAATAGGCACCATCTATTAGCTAAAATACAAACAGAAATGAAACCATAAAACAATTTTGGAACAGTTTAGCAATACAAAATATTGGAAGGTATATTTGTTTATATTTAAATTCAAATTATAGTTAAAAAACTTTTAAAGGTGAACAAGCTGTTTGGAAGTAAATTACCAGCTTGTAACTTTTACACAGAAAGATCTGGTGTAGTCATTTATAAAAATAAAAGAAAAGTATGAAAGTATAAAAATGTTTTATTTCTATTCTGGTGGAGATGTGAGTTTCTGGGGATGTATATTTTACCAGGAATTTGTGCCACTTCTTTCCTTTTCTGTTATAGAAATATACTTTTTCAGAAAATACCTGTTCATTGCTCATTTTGCTTTCACTTGATGTTATGTCATTTTTTCTTCTTATTTGTATTTCCCTCAAGAATAAAAATAGTCTACATGCTTTCAGAAGAGGGGAGACAGCTTAAGGTAGACATATATAGTAAAACACATTAAGTTACCCATTAGTTTACTCCTGGAAGAACTGAACTGAAAGAAGATTAAATAAAAGCCCTGAGGAACTAGAAATGAAAGTCAAAAACTGAATTTTCCACTAGAAATTGAAAGCTTTGGCAGAACTTAATCATATATAGCTAACTTAAAGTTGTTTCTTCAGAGTACAGTAAATTACAAGTGGCATCTACTACCCTTCTCTTATTTGATAACAACTATAAGTAGGCAAATATACATATTTAATTAATTACCAATAGCAGAGAATTAGATTATTTTTGAAAATGAGGTTTTGCAAGAGGTTGTGGGGACACACACACACACACACACACACACACACAAACAAAAGGTTAACAAAGATAAAACTTTGCTTGATGGACAGGATTATAAGATTAGTTATAGATTAATTGTTGGACATCATTTGTCTGCAGGTATTTTAACATTGAAATTATCTATAATATAAGCCAACCTAAAAGTAATTAATTATGAGAGAAATATTTCGACACCTATTTATATTTCTCTCAGCCTTTACCAAAGAAAACGATTATTACATTTTTTCCAAGCAATGTATTTTGATCACATATTTTAAAATAATACATCAAAAATGTATTTAAGTAATTTTTAATTTTATGTTCCTGAGATAATTTTTAGGAATTTCCTTGAATTTTAAGAGATGATATAATTAAATAAGTAATCATAACATAATCAATAGCATTTTTTTTTTTTTAGATTCAGATTTTTAGAAATATTGTTAGTGGAGCTGGTAGATCAGTTGGGATTTGTTAAGGGAAGAAGAATCACTAATGACACTGACTGAGGGATTTATTGGAGGTATCATACTTTCTATAATTCTGTGAGTAAATTCAAATTTCTCTATAAGTAAGCAAATCTGGTAGTTGGATAAAAATATGGACATGCAAGAAAAGGATAAAAATCTCACAATGACAATCTAGAGCCTAAAGATTATATTGGAAAGAATGGTTTTTGAGGTGTAGTAGGTGGCGTTTCTTATTATTGCTTTCAAATCTCATTGACATGCCATTTCTGCTAAACACTAACATGGAATTAACCAGAGAGTTAATCCTGGAAAATAAAATCCAGCAAAGATATGTTGATGAAGTCAAAATCACAAAGGGATTTTGAAAACCTATAACAATTTATGAGGTAGTTTAAAATTTCATGTTTCCTTATGCATAATCCATCCATAACCTCAATCACAAGTTATAAGATGTCTGATTTAATATTCAAAAGTAAATTGTATAGTTCCAATATTTAAAAATTTTAATCAGGTGGAAGATAAACAACAAAGGTCCGTAGATATAACTTCAAATGGTTGTTCTATATTCAATTAAAATATTTGTTATCATGTCAATTATTAGAAAATACTTTATTGCAACTCGATATGGAATGGCAAAGTCAAAAATACAGAAGAAATTTTAAAATGAGCTGACTATTTCAATTTAATTCCATTAAATATAATATGAGCTCTTGATTATTTCATTTATTAAATATGTAAAATCAGGTGAATATAGCATTTCACCAAAGTGTTATTTCCAAAGAGTGACAGAAAAAAATCGAATGGTCTTTCAGAATTTGCTTATTTCTATAATGTCAATGTTTCAGAGAAATTCAGGTTAACAAAACCTACTGAAAGATTCAGTTTCGCTTCTAAGTAAAGACAATGTTCTTCTTTTTCTCTTCAGCCTAGTATCACACATTTTTTATAAAAAAATCTTCTATTGTGATTTACTTGAGAATTTCTGCATAATTATAGCATGTTTCACTATTTTGCAATTTATTTGTAAAATCAGATTATATCTGCTAATCTATCATGTGACAGAATGTTATAATACTTAATATTTCTAAAGATATATCTATAAATCTAAAATATATTTTTAAATTTCTTTTAGTCAATTGAATTTTTCACAGAGCTAGTGACTTCTTACATTATAAAATGTATTTATCTTGTATTACCTCTGATTTTCTCATTCCGCTTTTCTATCCTAATTGTGGATAAGGATATTTATATTTATATTGGCACTACTTCTAGTATTCATGTATAGCATACATGCACTATGATGTTTCTTGTACTTTAGTATAAGACTTCAATCAGCATTACATTTTAATGACTATATTTACCGTCTCATGGGACAAATGTGTGTTATGATTCTATTATTAATAAATGAATCTCATTCCAGTCCTTTAGGCACATATATAGGAATTATCTTTATCATATATTTTAATACTAAAATTCTAGATTTGTTTAAATCCTGCGAGGCAAATTTCTTTGTTTAATACATGAAACATTTATTTAACAATACAATTTGGGGTGATTCTGCTTGTTTCTAACTTTTCTCTGCAGCCTTTTTACCCTTATTTTATCTTTGAATTACTTCATTTAATACCATCCTCAAATTTCCCACAGCATTAATCACAACATCTTTCTTTTGAATGGGGATTTTCAGGGATTTTTTCCTAATTACCTCCATTCAGGAGGACTCTGTTCTGTTCCTACAGAAACTGATTCCTTGATAGTTTCCTACACAGCTGTCTTCCTGTTGATCCTCTTCTTTGTTTCTCTACTTGAAGCATATTGTTAGTGGATATCACAATCTCCTCTCTCCACGCTCCTCTAACTTAAATTCTCCAATAACTTCCTGAAAATAGGTGCAAGGGAGACAAATGTGTGGTTTCTGACTTACGAAAAAGATGTCGTTTACTCCCTGATTATTCAGATGTGTACCGTGCATTTCTCAAAAAACTGTGCTCAAATCGTTAAAAACAATTTATCATTATTTTCTAACAGTATTGATAATACAAAATGCGACACTTAAGTTTTCTGATTAATCCAATTGCCTATTGTCTGGCCAACTCATTTTTTTTCACCTAGGCCTTTCTCTTTTGTAATTAGCTTTTTCAAAGATTAAGAGGAATTCAGAGCTGTGCAATTTTATTTTTCAGTTACATACCCCAAAATCTGTTTTAGACTTTTCTGTATATTTGTTCACTGCATTAAGAGAACATTTCTAACTCTTGACAGAGCTTTTATGACACCTATCTGAATAAGTGGCATAGCTGTGCATATTTAGATCATCCATCAGTCTCGCTTTGGAGGTTTTCACCTTAGTTAGCCACTTTTCTCTATTTAAGTGAGATAGGCCGGTTTCTAAGGCAGTTTGCTTCTTGTAGAGATTTTTTCCGCTTCTTGGAAGTTTTCGGTAGTTGTGTGTTTGTCTCTAGTGCTCCTTGCATCACTCATTGCTCAGTTTTCAGCTGCTGTTTTCACCAGACCTTATTTATCTTCTAGCTGACCCCTGCACCATTCATTATTTAATTTCTGGCTGCAACCATTCAGAAAAGGGAGAGGGAGGTGGGGAAGTGGGTAGGTGGGATAGTGGGAGAAGGAGGAAAAGCAACAGTTACAGAGAGGATGATTGACAGTTCTGACATGCCTTGCCCCACTGAAACTTCTGGTGGGATAGGACCATGCTAGTTTGCAAAACCCAAGTCCCCAGCCTCCTCAGGACAGCTGGGAATCCTGTCCTCCAGTGCTGGCACCCTTATGCATATATACTGATAAACCTTACCTGAGGAAAAGTCCAACCTCTTGGTAATTTGTATTATCTAAAATTTCAGGGACCTACTAGGTAGGGTTTTAAAGGGTCTGCCACAGAACTACTCTAAACTCAGCATTTTTATGCATTACTATCATACAGACTATCATTCTCCTGTTAAAGCCTCTTATGTAAAATCAGAACTGGAATTTTCTACTTACTTCTAAACCACAATCCTGTTTTGTTAAACAGAAATTTGTAAAATGCTAAGTATTTGGAAACTTCTAAGGAACTTCCCAGGATAAAATACTAATTTTTTATATGTTAGCCATGTAGAATAAGTTCTCAATATATCTAAACATCATAGGATGAAATATGAGTTATGTGTGTGCTTGGGATGAAATATGAATTATGTGTGTTTGGTGTGTGTGTGAACATTTGATATTTCTGACAGTTTATCACAGCATAGAATAACTGTAACATTTCTCCCAATTTTTTCAGAGAAAACTATTGAGACATACTTGTATTTTTAAACCTATCTCACTACCTGAAACATTCTGCAATACACCTTTAAATTTATTTTTTTTCAGGAAAGGTGTAGTCAGGCAGAATGACGGTGAGTGGGCAGGCAGGAAGGAATAGAGAGGAGGAAGAAGTATTTTTACTTTGTTTTTATTTAGTTACTTGTTCACACTGGTTGTCCCCATCTTAGCTCCCCCAACCCAGTACTGAAGTCCAGAGGTCTACACTCTTTAAGGGGTTGCTGATCTAACCACTACTCCATCAGAGTATCGCTACATTTTTCTAATATATGCCAGTATTCATTTTTCTAGAAGATGATGAAAAGACTTTTTTTCTAAATAAAATGAAAAAAGTGACTTAAATTTTTCATATCTATAAGTAATGCAAGAAATTAGTAACAATGAAGAGTAAAGAAAATTGTGTTTCATTGACCCTGACAATCTTGTCAGCAATATCACTATGGGTTTCAATGGTGAATTGTTACCTTCCAGACATTAGCTTTCAAAATACTTTAACTGCTTGTTTTTTGTTTATGCTTTTCACTTCTCTTCAGAAAAAAAAATATATGACCCAACTGACAGTAATAAAATAAAATCTGTAAAACGACCAGTGCCTATTTGATCTTAAGTTTATATTAGCTAAACAGTGACTTGGTTCACTGGGAGATGCAATTTATCACTCATCTTGAAAGGTCAAAAACAGGCAACTCTATAAATGTGAACAAAGAAATATTTGGTTAGAAATTCATAATAAATTTCAACTCTTTGTCTTTTCGCTTGCTCTGGAGAGAAAAGAGTGATGTGGTACATTTAAATGTCAGCAGGGTTAAAATCAATTTTAGACTAAACAAGAGATTTAAATATTTTCCTCAGCTCATTGGCAAGAAAAAGCAACATATAGTATTCTCCTGAATAAACACACACATACACAAACACACAGACCCGCGCACACATATACATATTTTTTTTCTTTTTTTTTTTTTTTTAGTGAGGAAGACAGGCAGGTAGCAGGCAGTAAAGTAGAGAAGGAATAAACATTTTACTTATTTAGTTGTTCATATTAGTTATACCCCTGGTCGTAGGCTGCAAACCTGCGTCCGTAGGTTGTAGGTGGACTGTTCCTGGCATGGACTTAACAATTGAGTCATCAAGGTATGCCATGAAATATTTTTATTATGAATTCTGTATACTTTACTTGGATTTTAGGCAGCAGTGTGTTGGCAAAGTTTACAAACCTGGTCTTCATAAAGAGGGTGAAAGAAGCCTTGATTACAGTGTCTGTCGAAATTCATGACGGAAATACTCCATGGAGGGTTTATCATGACTACATGTTCTCACTGAGTGTGAACAGAGACGGGAGCTTTCAAGAGGCTCTGTGAGTCACTATAAGCTGTCTCTAGCACGCCACTACTCTAAAGTATTTATGACAAAATGTAAAATGGTTTAAGATTATATTTACTATAACCTATTCTGCATGTAAAATATTATTCTGTGTCATGGATCAATATACAATGTTTAAAAATGTAACAGGCAGTACTTAATTACTGACTAGTTCTATGGGCAGTTTAATTCATAATCATAAATTGATTAACGCATAAGGTTTAAAAGTACATTTCACTTTTGTGTGAAAAAATATAAAGTTCTCCTAGTTCAATGTCATTACAAATATGTGACTATTATTTGAGGTCAAGTCTGCATTCTTCTACTACTTCTCCAAATGAACAGATGATTTCCATCCTACCTCTGGAGAATACTGTGAAAGATTTACTTGAGCGAAATTTACTGAGAATTTTTCTCATTAGCATTTTAACTTATGTCACAAAGAATTATATTTTCTTATTACCAACATAATAAGATATTCCCTAGGATAACTATAGATGTTTCTGCTATAAAATATATTTGGGAGTAAAATGAAAATAACCATTTTTGAGTTGGGTATAGGAAGATGCTGCCCATATTTCTATCTCATATCTTTAATACTATTTTTTTTGCTATTGTTGTTGGTTTTGTTTTGTGTTATGTGTATTTGTGTGTGAATGTGTGTGATGTATTCATGTTTATAAATGATCACTTCAAAGCTATGTGAATTCAAGTTATTTAGCATATCAATCATTCTGAACCTTGCTTTATTAATCAATGTGTCTCTATCACTAGATATAAATTAAAATACTGGATATTGGTATGACAATTTTAAATTGTCTATAGAGCAATAAGAGGTTCCAAAGAGAAAAAAAATGAAAAGGAATATGTGCTTATAGTTAAATAAAATCATTTGAACTGTTTGAATCATTAAGCATGTACATTTCACAATAAGTTTATTCAGATAAAAGTTCACTATTTAAACAAAGAGAACCTATAATCGTAAATTCCTACAGAGGAATAAAAAGGAGACAATGTAAAGTTGAATAAAGAATATCAGTAACAGAAGTTTTTCATACACTAGATCTTTGGATGCTTAAAGGAAACACATGAACAAATTTTGAGGAAATTATAGTCAATAACAATTCCAGTCCTCATATTTCTATTAGAGGATAACTGTCTTCTCCCTCTGGACTTCCTAGTAAATTTTCCCACTTGAATGGACCTGGTGGCAAGGCATTAAGCATACATGGGCCATCCGTTTTTTTATGCTTGCTGATTTTATTTCCTGCGGAATGATGGAAGTCTCCAATACTTCCAATCCTATGTGTAAGTAGATGTAGGTGAGTTTCCGGGGCAAAGGTAGCCTCATGGATTGATTTCCAAAATCTGCTGATTTTTCATTTTTCATTTACAAAAATGTGACTGGATGACTGAGTCAGCAAGTATTGAAATATCTGCTCTATAGAGTTAAATATTTTGTCCAGTATACCATTCAAAGACAATAATTGGGAATAAAATTTAGTATTCTGATTTGTTCAAAGACACAAGCTGTAATCTCTTTTTGTTTTTGATTAAAGATGATGCTATTTTAATATTCATCAGATCTTTTTATATAACTGGCTTCATATTTAGGAGGGAAATGAAACACTACTTGTTGCATTTTTTTAAGAATTCTACAGTGAGTTTGATCAAATATTCTATACTTAGCTTGTAGATTTCACCGAGCTCAAGAATAATGGCCTATGCCAGATTCCATAGATGAAAGCCAGTATTTCATAACACATCTATTGGCTTAAATACAGTTATATATACATGTATATGTATTTATATATGCATATATGTGTGTGTGTATATCACACAGACCACACACACTCCACACACATACACATATATCCCTTAAAATTTGTTTTATCTAAGGCACTTGCTTTATCAATGCTACCTCCCATTAAGCAGACAAGTTAAGAACATTAAGATTTACCCTGGTATTCAAAAAAGAGGTGCCCTCTACCACCAAATTAGATTACAGATGTATTGAAAAGTCTAAGAACACATCTCACCAAATATATTGATAATAATTTAAAAGTTCTGTAGGACTCTAAAGTTTTACCTTATGTATTGTTGCTACACTAAAGTAAACCAAAGTATTTTTTTGTTGTGATCTATCCTTTCTGTTGTCAAACAATAACAGCATTCCAAAAATTTCAAACTTTATTTCAATGTTTTATTTTGATCACTCACGTTTTATTTGAACAAAAAGCTTTCCAACTTTATGCACAGATGACTTTGCTGCAAATCTGAAGTACAATCCATAATAAGTAATTAAAGTACAATCAACAGTAATAATATATACTGACAGATACATGTATTTATGAAATAACAAGCAGAAAGTAAGATAAGTGATATCTAAAGTGTTTAGAATGATTACGAGTATACCTAGGTTTCAAACTGCCTCAAATTATTTTAAAACATTTGCAGAAGGGAACATTTTAGTATATCACAAAAATTATTTATTAAATGCAAAATGAGTGTTCTCATGGAATATTTCATGAGTACACATTATGTTATGCCAGTTCTTGAATAAACAATACATTGGATTTCTCTCAGAGATGGATTGAATGAGAGGTCCTTCTTTCCTTATGTTTTGCACATTTCACCTAACAGTCATCTAAATGAAACACTGTAGTCAATGACACTCTCCGGAATTTGATCATTTCCAGTGTAATACAGATATATAATTGAATACACAATAATAAATATTACTTCCTCAAAATAAATATGGACATTTTATCAGTGAGTAAACTCCTATCTGCATAACTTATTGATAATTAATATTGTATCTACACAAGGTAAACCCTGGCAGAAATGCAAAGATTCAGGCAATAATTATACAATCTTGTCTGTATACAAGAGGTTAAAAACAAATAAGGTGAAATGGCTACTGTACTTCAACATAAGTGATGGTTTTGGCTCACGGTATTTTCATGGGCGTGGGGGTCATTGTCTTCTAACCATAAAAGTGGACAAAAAGTCGCTTGGAGAGAAAACAAATTATTGACAACAAACACTGTAGCTGAAAATCATGTCAAGTGTTTTCTTTATCAAATTTTTGTAGGACAATTTTACTTGCTCAAGGGTAGTTTGCCTTACCATGGTTCTCTGACTGACTGCTTGACTGTGGCTGTGTTGCCTCCAGTTTGCAACAACTGGATAAAACTCAATTATATCACACTCCATTAGATACACTAACAACCTGACCAGGTATCATGCATATGGCTTGAGTTTGCACCCACACCCATCTATACTTCTCCCTACAACACAGGTCCTTTCTTTTACTTAACTTCCCTTCTATTACTTAACCCTATTTTGTGTGTGTGCTTCCAAAGCAAGTAGTGGTGACTATTTCGTGGTATTCTTCAATAATATTACCACCATGACAAAATTTCGATAGTACACTTATATAAGTAAATCCTTAGGTTAACTTAGGTTAATTTTTTTGTCAACGCCGAATATCTGTGCTTTCATGCTAGATATGAAAATTTTCAAACATCTTATAAAAACACACTCATTCTAATTCCTTTCAAAATATATAGTTAATAAATGAAATTTCCATGGATTGAATATTAAAAACAAAGTTAATTTTCTACATAAGTTTTATTTTAAGAATTTTTTTAGCATTTTGATCAACCATATGGAGTAATCCTAACTCAAATGACTAAGTGATTGTTACAATTCTATAAACAGAAAAAAAGCTTATTTCCATATGCCAGTCATATCAGCTAGATTTTTAGCATCTGTTTAAAGGGAAGATATTAAATATAATGCCATCATATAACATTATATTTTAATATTTTTTATATTAGAAGCTTGAGGAATAATCCTGGAAATACACAGGTTGATAACTTTTTGTTTATTTTTAAATTGGAATTAACATTGTATCTTTTCCAATGTCAGGTTTGAGAAGCTATGGGAAAAAAAAATGCCAGCATACATTTTTATTTAGTATCCATAAATTTTGAAGAATAAAACTATTCAAGCAAAAGAATTGAGTGGAAAACTCAATCAGTGTACAATTATTGTTCTTGGTCTTAAAGACAATCTATGTCTATTTACATTTCCAAAAATTATTTTATATTTGTTACAAACATTTGAAAGCAGTTAAAAAAAATTGGCTTTTAAGTCTAATATATATAAACACACATATATATGTATATATCAAGTAATAAAACAGTAAAGCTTTTCTTTCAACCCTTAAAAATTACTAACATTTAATGAATTCCTACGATGATCCCTGCACTCTGTCAGCTCTGATTAACTATCTTAAAAATCTCAAAAACTTTTCTTATTTGCATTTCAGAATAAGAATTTCAATAAACACAGTACTCTGAATATTATAATTGTGTATCACAATCTCAAACATGTAATGTAAAAATAGAAAGTGTTTTTCCCTCTTAGCAATTCATGTGTAAGTTGGATATTTAAAGATGCAATTTTCATGCAATAACTTTAACACATAATTTATACTAAACAATTAGTCATCTGTCATATGGTTGAACATGCATATAAATTAAAAAATGATGTAAAAATCGGTCATTCTCTAGGTGACTGACATTTGAGTCATTCCCAGAGTGTTTCTTAAGGGAATAAATGAAAAAGTGCATATTTAGCCAACCATTAATTGATATTTATACCTCCTACTATTAGAGGAATCTCTACAGTTGCTGGAAGAATTTTCAAATAAAACAATCTGACCTTTCACTCTTGTCAGAGAGATCAAGGAGCCAATTATATACATGTATGAAATTTGCATATATACATACGAACTTTTATGCATACATACATACAAAGTCAAATGCAGTGACTTTGCAATACAAGCATAAGAGGGAAACTTAAATCTGATATAGCACATAAAGCAAAGAATGAAAAGTTAACCATGATATGAGTTTTTAATGTTGCTACATCAAGTGTGGGTAAATGTTTCTGTCAAGGGCCAGGAGTAAATATTATAATTTTTTGAACCATATGGTCTCTGTCAATAGTATTTAATTATTTAGTGTGAAAGAAGTCATAGACAACAACTAACAAAATGAACATAATTGTGCTCCAATAAAACTTTATTTATGGATAATAAAATTGAGTTTCTTATATTTTTCACATGTCACAAAATACTATTTTTTCTTTGATTTTTTCAATCATTTAGAATGGAAAGCAACATATTTCATAGTTGTTTAAAGAAGCCTAATCTTGTAAATTGGGATATAATTATGAAAATGAATGAGTTAAATATTCAATTAGATATATATGTGAACTACTGAAATTATATGTCATTCTCTATAGAAAGTGTGAATTTAGGACATCAAAGTGAAGTATTTACTTTTCTCAGAGAAAATCTGATAATTGATTACCTCTAATAAGAAAGTCTTGAATATAGGCTTGGGTTCCTTGAGAGAGTGTATGGGTGTCTGTATATAGATATTTATAGATACGATATGAAAGGATTTCAAGGGTCTGGGCTTTGACTGGTGCTTCCTAGCAAGACAGATTTGCTCTGGAAATGTCATTTCTTGAAATTACATTATACAACAAACTGAATGCTAGCATGAGTAATGAAGTGTAAAAACTGATTAAAAAAATTCCTCGAAAAATAATTTAGTTACATATGAATGCTTTAACCATTTTAAAAGATGTAGGTATTTAGGTATTTACCAATTATATGAAAATGCATGAAGTCTAAGAAATTCATATATTAATTTATGTCTGATCTATGACGTTTGTACAGTCATGTATATTATCAATCTATTAAAATATAGTATAAATGTATAGTAATTTGCTAAAACCTGAACATTGTACTCATTTCAAGTTGAAATAATTTGTTTAATTTTTTTAAAGGGTAAGTACAAGCAGGAATGATGGTGAGTTCATGGGCAAGCAGGCACGAAGGGAGAAAGAAGAAGAATTTATTTTATTTAGGTGTTCCTTTTTGTTGTTTCCCCAGCCCCACATCACAAATTCAGGTCTTTTGGAGGTTATGTGAACTACGCCAGCAAGAGGCTATTGACTCAACCACTAAGCCACAGGACATGGGTGAAAAGATTTCTGTGATCAGAAATTGAGCAGTTATTTTGACTTTTTTCTTTTTTTATGGAACTACACATGATTCAAATTTGATAAGAATTTCAATAACAATGCTACATAGATCAGAATTTCAAGAAAAAAAAATATTACAATTCTATTATCATTTTTATAGTTGACATTCATATATTTCATAGCATCTCATATTCCACCATGAGTGTAATATTTAAAGTGATTTTGTAGTGCATCGGGGTTTTATCATTTTTATAGTTGAGTACTAGTCTTTATGTATATACACCACATCTTCTTTAACGATTCATTCATTGCTGGAAGCTTAAGTTGTTTCAAAATATTGGGTAATATAAATAAATCTACAAAAAATGATGGAGTTGCAAATGTCTTTGGCACTTGAGAGAATTTTGACAAATGAAAGAAGTCAGTAGGAGAAAGACATGTAACATGATTTAACTCATGTGGAAAATAAAAATGACTAACAACAAAGATCAAACTGCACAATTGTCTATAATGAGCAAAGTTATTTTCCAATATTTTTATTTTTATAAATTTTGGGTGAAGTAACATTGCATTATAACATTTTATGTGTTTCAAAGGTGCATTATTATCTATTAACATCGGCATATACCACAAAAATTCCAAGTCGTCAATCGCACATGAATGACTTCTTTTACCCAAATGCCCACCCTCCTTACCTTTTCCTTTCTGTTATCTTTAATTTAGTGTTATAGTTAAAAGTTTATCTTTCTTTTCTTTAGTTAGCTCATTTGTTTGGTTTCTCTATATAATTCAGGAGCAAAATCCTCCGGCTTTTGTCTTAAAATTTCTGACTTATTTCACTAAAAATAATGCTCTCTAGGTCAATCATATTATTGCAAATGGCAGTATTTCACTTTTTATAGCTAAGTGCTATTCCATTATTTACATATAACACATCTTATTCATCTAATAATATGATGGTGTTGTCATAGGTTGTTTATAATCTTTGGTTTTTATAAATAAAGCTACAATAAACAAAGGTATATGTTTATCACTTTTCCATACATGCTTCTGCATTTTTTTGGTAAATACCCAAAAAAAATATAGCTGAAACATATGGTCTTCTATTTTTCAATGTTGTTTGTTGATACGTTTTTATTAGGGCAGCATTGTTTTAAAACATCATACTGGAGATCGCCTTCCAGATAGCGACTCAATAAGATGCACTTTCAGGTCACTCCTCACAGACAAGGAAAAACAAAAACAAAAAAATTCACCTGGAAATGCATAAACTGGTGACTAATGGTGGGTGAGGACACCCAGTGTGGTTCTCATCTAAGCTGCTGGTTTGAATTTGGAGCTCAGGAGTCTCTGGACGCATGGTGTGGCAGAGGCTAGGAATTTCAGGACCTGCTTCAGAAGCAGCGAGAGTTGGCCCAGTGGGGCTGACACTTGGAGACATGGAGGGCCGACTTGGGAGAGGGTGAAAGGCGAGCCATTGCACCGGGTGCTGAGCTGGAGTCCACTTGGTTAAATTGCACTGGGCGCAGCCATGAGTGGAAATCAGCCAAATCAAACCCCTCCCTCAATCATTTCAGATCAGAGCCTGGGGTCCACTGAGTGGAAAGCTCACCCAACACATATCCAACTATCAGAAATCCCACTCATTGGGTGTCCCACCCGCTGGGTTACAGTAAGAAGGCAGTCCCAAACATGCTAGCGCCACCTTGTGGATAGAGGTGAAACTGCAGTGTGATTGCCAATCCTGGGCAAGTCAAGCCTATGCAATGCCAGGGACACCAAACTCTCAGAAATATAAAAAAGAATGCAAAATAGAACAAAGACACAGAGAAATATATGTGAAATAATGGATCCAATCAAAAACCCAGGAGAAAATCTGAATACAGCAGACATGCTTAAATTACCTGAAGAGGAATTTAGGATAACAGTGATTAACAGACTCATGGGAATCCAGAAATCAGTAGAAGCAGTAAATGAGAATGTCAAGAAGCAAATAGAAGAATTAGTGCAAGACATCAAACAGGTAAGAGACACGATGACTGAATTAAATAACTCAATAGAGCCATTCAACAACAGAATGGATGAAGCTTCCAATAGAATCAGTGATTGGGAATATAGGACAGAGAAACTCATTAAAGCAAACCAGCAAAGAGATAAAAAAAAAATCACAGAATCAAAGACAACATTTGAGACCTCTGGAATAACAGCAAAAAAAAAACAAACTTCACATCATAGGTGTCCCAGAGGAAGAGAGAGAATAGGGGGCCAGAAAAAATAATGAAGAAATAGTTGATGAGAACTTCAACAATTTGAAGAATGAAGCAAACCTCAAGATCCAGTAAACACAAAGAGTTCCTATTAAAAGAAACTCAAACAGAAATACACCTAGACACATCATAAAAATGCCAAAAATATAAGATAAAGAAAGACTACCAAAAAGCAATCAGAGAAAAGCATCCAAACACTATTATCATTCAGAACTGAAGGAATGATAGAAAACTTTTCTGACAAAAAAAAGTTAAAGGCATTTATCACTGCAAAATAAGCTTCACAAAAAATATTAAAGGATGTTCTATAAAGTGAATAAAGACAATTCAACTGTCGAATAGCAATCTCAAAATAGCAGGAAAAGCTATAGTCATATTAGATAAAGCAGACTTCCATCTAAAAAACATAACAAAGATGGAGATGGGCACTATACAATGATTAAAGGATCAATCTAGCAGGAAGACATAAGGCTTATTAACATATATGGACCAAATGGAGGAGAATCAAAATATATCAAGCAAGTATTATTAGGCCTGATGTGAGACATTGACAGCAACACAATTACAGTGGGGGACTCCAACACCCCACTTATAACAATGGACAAATGAATCAGGCATAAAATTAATAGGGAAATAATCACTTTAATGACCACCTGGAATAGATATGTCAAATAGACATATACAAATCATTTCACCCAACAACTACAGATTTCACTTTCTTCTCAAGCACTCATGGAACATTCTCAAGGATAGATAATATACTGGGACACAAACATCTCTTACCAAATTTACAAAGATTGAAGTCGTACTAAGCATCTTCTCTGACCACAATGGCTGAAAACTGGAAATCAACCATAAAAAGAAAGCTGGAAGACCCCAAACCAATTGGAAACTCAACAACATGTTTCTGAAAAACTCTTGGGTAAAGGAGAACATCTAAGAGGAACTTAAAAAATACTTAGAGACAAGTGAGAATGAGGACACGAGCTATCAAAATCTCTGAGATGCAGCAAAAACAGTACTAAGGGGTAAGTTCAATGCCATCCAGGCCTATCTCAAGAAACAAGAAAAAATGCAAATAAACAACTTAACTCTACATTTAAAACAACTAGAGAAAGAAAACAAAGTCAAAAATCAGCAGAAGAAAGGAAATAATTAAAACTTGAGCAGAAATAAATGAAATAGAAAGCAAAAGACAATCCAGAAGATGAATGAAACCAATAATTGATTCTTAGAAAAAATAAACAAAATTGACAAGCCGTTGGCTAAGCTCACAAAGAAAAAAAAGGGAGAAAACTCTCATAACTAGAATCACAAATGAAAGGGGAGAAGTTACAATAGATGCCACAAAAATTCAAAACATTATAAGAGACTGCTATGAACAGCTCTACGCAACCAAAACAGACAAACTTCAGGACATGGGCAGATTTCTAGAAAAGTAGAGTCTAACAAGAATGAACCCAGAAGCACTGGAAAACTTGAGCAGAACAATCACAAGCAAAGAAATTGAAGAAGTAATAATAAACCTTCAAAGAACTAGCACCTATTCTTCTCAAGTTCTTCCAAAATATTGAAGAACAGGGAACCTATCAAATGTTTTTTTTGAGGCTAACACGACACTTGATACCAAAATCTGACAGAGAAGTCACCAGGAAAGAAAATTACAGACCAATATCGCTAATGAACAAAGATGAAAAAATTCTCAACAAAATATCAGCAAACTGATTTCAACAATGCATCAAAAAAGATCATTCATCATGACCAAGTTGTATTCATTCCAGGGATGCAAGGATGATTCCATATATGTAAAGTTATTAACATCATACATCAGGTCAACAAAAGCAAAGAGTAAAGCCACATTATTATCTCAACAGATGTAGATAAAGCTTTTGACAAGATCCAACACCCATTTATGATAAAGACCCCCTCAAAAAATGGGAATAGTAGGTTTATACCTCAACATAATAAAGACTATATATGAAAACCCATAGCCGACATTATAGTTAATGGCAAAAAATTGAAAGCATTTCCTCTTAGGTCAGGAACAAGGCAAGGTCATTCACTCTCACCACTGCTATTTAACATTGTACTAGAGGTCAATATCATTAAAATGGTCATCTTACCCAAAATAATATATAGGTTTAATGAAATACCCATTACAATACCACGGGCCTATTTCCGGAAATAGAACAAAACTTTTGTATAAAGAATCAAAAGACCCCAAACAGTCAAAGTAATCATTAGAAAAAAAGAATGAATCTGGAGGGATTGCACATCCAGACTTTGAACTATATTACAAAGCTATAATGATCAAACTGTATAATACTGGAATGGCAGAGGCATAGATCAGTGGAATAGAACTGAAACATTAGAAATTGACCCACTCTTCAACAAATGGTGCTGGGAAAACTGGCCAATGACATGTAAAAGAATGAAGCTAGATCACTCTCTAACACTTCACAAAAGTTAGCTCAAAATGGATTAGAGACTTGGACATAAGAACAAAAACCATAAAATTCTTAGAAGACAACATAGGAAAGACTGTCTATGACATCAGTCATAGAGAAATCTTTGGGGACTCAACTCTACCATCAAGGGAAACAAAAAAGAAAAATAAACAACTGGGAATACATCCAAGTATGGAGCTTCTTCACAAGAAAAGAAAACATCACCAAGACCAAAAGGAAACCTATTAACTGGGAGAAGATATTTTCATTGGCTATTTCCAATATGGGTGTAATATCTAAAATATCCAAAGAACTCATAAAGCTCAAGAACAGAAGGACAGACAATCCAATCAAAAAATGGGAGGAGGAATTGGAGAGACATGTTTCTGACGAAGATATACAGATAGCCAACAGACACATGAAATTAGGTTCCTACTCTCTGGCTACCAAGGAAATGCAAATCAAAACAGCAATGAGATATCACCTTACACCTGAAAGACTGGCTATTATCCAAAAGTCTGGAAACAACGAATGCTGTCAAGGATGTGGAGAAAAGGGAATACTTTTGCACTGTTGGTGGGAGTGCAAATTGATACAACCCCTATGGAGAACAATTTGGAAATTCCTCAAAAAAATGAGGATAGAAATCTCATATGAACCCATCATTCCATGTCTAGGCATCTACCCAAAAGATACAAAAGCACCCATCTGCTGAGATGTATGCATACCCATGTTTATTGTGACCCTATTCACAATAGCTAAAATTGGAAATTACCTCAGTGCCCAACATCAGATGAATGGATAAAGAAGATGGTGCATACATACAATGGAATACTACACAGTCCTTAGAAGAGATGAAACCCTGTTATTTGAATCAACATGCATGGAATTAGAGGGGATTATGCTAAGTGAAACAAGTCAAAAGAAGAAAGATGGATACTGGATGACCTCACTTAGGTGGAATGTGAACAGACAAAAACAAAGGAACAAATGCAACATAACTAATGCTGAAACTTTTGCAACAGAAATGAAGTTACCAAAAGTGAATGGGGTGGGCGAGGGCAAATGATGGTGGAGTCCACTGGACAATGGGTAGGAACACTTGTTGATTTGGTGGAGGGCATGGTGTATTGAAATATATCAAAGAAATGGGGAACCTATATATAGGAAATTATTTTAATGTGTAGAATAATTGCTACGATAGAAAGTAATATAAAAAACTATATTGATGCGTGTTGAGCAAGTATACATCTCATAAAAATATATTCATATCATACCCACCACCAAACTTTGAATAATCCTCTACCACTGTCAATTAGACCCCTATTACATTTTGCTCCCACCCCTACTTCCTTCCTTCCTCTTAACCTCAGATTTGTTCCTAGAGTCTAAGGTCTAGAGATTTTTTTTTTTCCTGTCGATTTACTTCACTTATGTGCAAAATCATCCAGTATTTGTCTTTCTCCTGTTTTATTTATTGTAATACCCTCAAATTCAGTTCTTATCATCAGAAATGTTCAAAATTAATTTTTATAGAGGAATAGTATTCCACTGAACATATAATCACAAATTTATCCAATTATCTGTTAATTGGCACTTAGGTTTATTCTATTTCTAAGCTATTGTAAATACTGTTGCAAAGCACATAGGGATAAATATATCTTTGAAAATTAGTGTTTTGATATTGTTGGATACACAACTGTAAGTGGAATTCTACATCATACCATAGTTCTGTTTTTTAACATTGTGAAGCTTTTCCATATTGTTTTCTAATGTGGTGGCACCAATTTAAAATCCAATATACAGCATCCAACATTTCTCTTTGCTCCACATCCCTGCCACAATTGTTTCCAGTTTTTTTTATGCAAGCCATTTTCACAGGTCTGAGATGAAACCTAATTATCTTTTCAATTTATGTTTCCATAATAATGAGTGATATGAGCATTTTTCATGTGTCTGTTGGACATCTGTATATTTTCTTTGGGAATAATTAGACATTCTGTCCATTTGTTGATTAGATGATTTTTAATTGACATTCAGTCACATGAGTTCTTTACATACTTTGGAATTAATCTTTTGCATGATATATGAGGTATAAATATCTTCTATTTGGAAGATATTTTATTTAACATACATGTTGACTTCTCTATTAGCATAGATACAACATAAGATTTATTTAAATTTTTTGTTAGTTTAAAAATCCATTGAAAATACATGTACAGATAAAACTTGTATCTGATGAATCATTAAATATATATGCTATTATTGGATAGATTCCAAATTTCATATATAAATTCAGGGGATCATTAAAAAAAATTAAATTAATTACCACATAGGTTTAACATAATTTGTATTTATGCTAGTGTGATTTACATATAATCTTAGATTAACTATGTATTTGAACTCATTGGTCTCATTTTATTTATTTTATCTTTACAAGGATTTGTTAATTGGAAGTGAGTGTTCCTGATATTAGGAAGCAGAATAGAATGTATATAGAGTATCTAAATTGTGTATCTCACCTGAGAAAACGCCACACAATTAACATTTCATTTTGCAAACAATTAAAATTCGATAACAGTGAGAAAAGAGAGTGAAGAGTGATTAAAGCACAACTAATTAAAAGAACTTATCAGTGAATTTCCTCACTCGAATAAGCATACTGGAAATACATTGAGTCAGATTTACATATTCCGCAAATGAAGATATGTAGGACAGAATGATAGTGATATAAACTGGGCTCAAGTCCAAGTTACCATTTTCAGTTATTTTTATTCATCATCACTGTTAGTAACCTTGTCTCAAATTCACTTAATATAACTTTCTTTTTCAACATTTTTGGAAAATTTCTTCACCATATTTTTAAATAGATAGCGTTCTCATTAGGACTATGATGATTTTAAAAAAGACTGTGATTACAAAAAACATACTTGAATTTATAGATATATTATTTGATTATACAAATAATTGCTTCTACTCTATTGTTTCCACATAAGATTTTCATATGCGTTTAATTTTTTTTCAGATTGAGAAAAATTTGTGAACATAAAAAGTGTCCTATATTAATGCTCAAACAGAGCATTAATCATAGCCAACAAAATTGGTCAGAATAAAATTGGATGCATAAATTATTATGTCATCTTTTCAATAGATTCAATTGACTGATTTCAGCTTACACAAAATAGCATAAATTTAACATCTGACCCAATCAGGTACAGTAATATATCATATTTTAATAGAATATTGGATTGAGTTGTGTCTGCTTGCTCCATCAGTCAATATTACTGTCATTCTAAGCATTAAACACAAATGAAAGTCACAAACAATGTGACTTCTATAAACATTTTGTTGCTATGTGAATTATGTTTATGAAAAGTAATTTGGAATTGTGACACTGATTTGTTTCTATCTGTTCCCTTAAATGGAATAAACATAAATATAACTTTCAAACATACTCGATCTTTACCTTGATAATCAGAAAATTGCCTTCAAACTCAATTTAACTATCTGATAAAAACATCAATACTTATTCGTTGGCTTGTAAAATCAATGCACTCCTCGCAAAGTTTACATTTTTGTCCAGTATGCATGGCATTAAATTGTCAAATCTAACAAATAATTCCTAATGTTGTTCATACCACATATGTGATGTCTGAGAGAGAGACTATTGTAGAACTTTGAAGTCTTTCTTCTCTTAAACTTCACATAACATATCTATTCATATTCCATTTGCTGAAATTTTGTCAAGATCATACCTAATTTGGAAATAAAATATTTCCTCTGAACCCAAGTAGACAAAATAACCAAGTTCTGTTAACAGATATTAATTTGCAACATAAGCCTTAGGTGTATAGATTAGAACATAAGAAAAATGGAAAATTAGTTAAAATATATTGGGAAAGAATAATGACAAAATTTTAAAAAGTAATGGAAAATTATGCAATATGAGAGTAGAAATCAGTTCAGCAAAACTTAGAAGATTAAGGTTGTCAACAATAACTTTAAACTTTAATAATTAGCAAAATAGGGAAGAGTGAACAAGAAAAAACAAAAAGTGACATGACATAAGAATAAGTGTCATTTTCAAGTCCAAATATGTAAAAATTATATTAAATTACATTTTCTAAGAATATACATTAGAAGAACAAACAATGGAAACAATTGTTGTATTAACTGATTGTAAAAAATTTATCAACTTCTAGAGCTGTTATAATAAATCCTTAAGATATAAAAAAAATAGTAAGTTAAGGCTGATACATGTTTTATTTGAAAATACTGGATAGTAATATCAAGTTAATTTATAAATATAGATTCAAACATTTTGAATAAACTGAAGGTAATAATGTCACTGAAATCATGGAATTTTTCACTTTAAAATGTTCATAATTTGTTATGTAGGTCCATCTTTGACATTCGTATCTGTGATCAACTTCAATTTCATTTTTATATAAGGTTAGGGCTGCGGTTCTTATCATTGTATTGGACTAACTGATGACTCCAATATTTTTTTAAAAACTTTCCTTTTTCGTTGAATTACCTTGAAACTTTGTTGAAAATCAATTGAGCACATATACGTAGGTCTAGTCCTAAAGACTGTATTATATTTCACTAATCTTTACTTCTTTTACCAGTACTGAATATGACAGACAATTCTTGTATAAAGAGATATTTCTTTCTCTTTTCTAAATATAGCTGTGTCCTATGAGAAATTTTCTTCCAGTATATGTGATATTTTATATGTTTTCAAAAAGACAGATTTGGATTATTTTGCTTTTAGATGCTCATGTTGCTGACCTGGTTAATTGTTCCTAATAAGGGTGTGTTAAGATTATTGCTCCATATCTTAAAATATAGCCTGAATATCTGTTTCCTCCTTGAAACTTAATTATTCAGTATTCTCAATTTTTTTTTACTTTTTAATATCTCTATAGACAAAATTATTATAAGAAAATTATCTTTTTACTTAGAAAATTGGGTTCAATGAAGAAAGAACTGAGTTTCACAGTTCCTCAAGTATTTTCACTCACAGAAACTCTTAGAGTCAAAATCTGACCATAGTTTCCTGGAATCATCATTGGTGGCTCTTACTGGAACTTAGTACCTCTGCATTGTGATTCATTGCTGTTGAATGACTGACTTCTTGTCTTCAGGAGTAGGGCTGAAAGCAAAGTCACCAATATCTGATTACTTAATATCTTTATTTTTTTTTTAATTCTGGAACTTAGTTATGAACATATTTAGCCAAGTGTTTTAATTCTGGCAATCATTAATCAAAAGTTACTTATATTTAATTGGATCATCAATTGCCATTTTAAATCTGAGGCACAGAAGGAAGTAAGTATTCCCAAAAGGACTATTTAGAAAGATGTAAGAGAAGAACAAGGAAACATCAACGATTGAGCCCTCATTAAATAGCGGTGGTGAGAAGTCAGAACCACTATGACCTGAAGAAACTAGAGGAGAGGATGAAATGACACAGGTCTAGCAATTTCGGAAACTCTCAAACAGATTTTTGCCTAACAAAGTTCTTCCAGCACTGTCATGAGGCAAGGGAAAAGACAGAATAAAATCTTGCTTCCAATATTTCCCCAGTGCAAAATTCAAGTGTACCACAGAAAATTGGTCCACATAACTGATTCTATAAAAAATCATTGTCCATTGGGCATTGCTCAAGGCAAAGAAGGAAAATGGATCTGGAGATCAAAATATGATTAACCAGCTTAATTACCATCCAGTGGGCATTGCTGGAGGCAAAAAAGGTAAATAATGGATCTTGAGATCAAAATCTGATTAGCCAGCTTAATTACTAAAAGCAGATCACTGACTACAAGGAAACAAATTAGTTCCTGAATAATTTTACTTGCCTGGAGTTTTCACATTTTCAGTAGTGTTACATAAGAATGATCTGTCATAAAGTGGTACTGGCAAAATAACAGAAATGAAAATCAGTGAAATACAAAACATCCTTTAGGAATAGAAAGACTAGATCTACGTGTACAATTGAGTTTCAACAAAAGTTCCAAGCAATTCAACAGCAAAAGGAAAATCATGTAAAAGAAAATTGTGATCATCGGTTAGCAAAACGCAATGTTATAAATCTCAACACTGACCTCATACAGAAATCAAAATGAACTGCATCGCAGATATAAATGTAAAGCATTAAAAATATAAATATTATAGGGAAAACAGGAGAAAATGTTAGTGAACTTGCATCAAGGAAATATTTCTTAAATAATTAGCAAAAAACAATTATTTGGTCTTTGCCAAAATTAATCATATTTGTTGCCCCAAAATTAATGGCAAGAAAATGAAAAGATAAATTCCCAGATTGGGAGAAAATATTTGCAAAATGAATATTCATTAAATGATTGAAAAGAAAGCCGAGGCAGGAATGAAAGCAAGTAAGCAGGCAGTCATGAAGAAAGAGGAAGAAGCAGAATTTATTTAGTTCTTCATCTTGGTAGTTCCCATCATCCCCAGACCCCTAGGTCCTTGGGATATATGTGAACTCTGCAGATCTGAGGCCACATCCTTAACCACTGAGGCACAAGTGTGCAGCATGATAAAAAATTTTATCCATAAAATATGAGATTTTATAAATCAGTATTGAAGGGATAAATAACTGGATTTGAAAATTATGATTTAAACGTATATTTCTTCAAATAATGTATATATAGACAACAAATGAAAAGGTATTATAATACTCAATGATCTTATTCTCTAAATTCAAATGAAAACCACATAGAAATACCACTGCAAAACTAATCAGAAATTATAGACTAACACCATCGTTTTGGTGAAGATACGAGGAAATGAAACATATTCTTCTGAAATGGGAAATAAGAGTTCAACTACTTTGAAAAACATACTGACAGCTTCTTATAAAGATAAATGCAATCTAACCTATGATTCCCTACTAATTTTAGTTCTAGATGTCTAGTCTACTCAAATGGCATGAAAACATGTTCACATCAAAATATGTTAATAAATTTTTATAGCACAATTACTCATAGAAACAAAAGAAAATCCTGGAAGTATCCTTAATGTGAATCAACTGGCACATTAACAAATTTGAATGTATACATGTGATAGAAAAGTATTCAGCAATAAAAGTAAATGCATGCTTATAAATGCACATAGATAACTCCCGAATATATTATTCTTTTATTTTAGTTCTGATTC